>JAZAYU010000087.1:1065481-1665481 GCA_038501625.1 Corbicula japonica
TCATCGAAGTGAATATTACAAAAACTCATTGAAGTGAGCTTTATTCACTGTTACCCGTTAAATTGATGAAAAGATTCATTTTCACTACGTTATTCACATATTTAACATGTTTAGTATTTAATTTAACAATGTTAATAATAAATATTTGTGACTGACGCTTGAAGAATCAGTATGTTATTCAAATATTTAAGGTGCCACAATATTCAATATACGTGTGTGAGAGCGAGGCGTTTTCTGGAGCCGGAGCCTGAGCAAGAGCAAGGATTATGACGTAATACTTAATCCCGGTGAAGTGCTTGTTAAGGCAATAATTAAATGGATAGTTAATCCTGTCTGGTATGATTAATCCTTGTCAAGTGGATTTTGACACTAATTAAGTGGATAGTTAATCCTGTCCGGTATGATCAATCCCGGTGAAGTGCTTGTTAAGGCAATAATTAAATGGATAGTTAATCCTGTCTGGTATGATTAATCCTTGTCAAGTGGATTTTGACACTAATTAAGTGGATAGTTAATCCTGTCCGGTATGATCAATCCCAATGAAGTGTTTCTTAAGTGGATTTACGCAATAATTAAGTGGATAGTTAATCCTGTCTGGTATGTTTAATTTCAATGAAGTAGGTGTTTCGTCTAATTAAGTGTATGTGCAAACAGGATAAGGTTTTATGTACTCGCATTTTTGTCACTAAACTATCCAAAAAGCGACGCCCTTTTAGGATCTTTAGCGAAAGAAAACTTAGGATTCATTGCCATGACAACTTATTTGATTTGCCTTAAATGCTCTAATTTTATAGCTTTCAAGACATTGCTACATAAAACATCCGTGTGCAGACAACAGCAATTATTATAAATAACTAACTTAAAAAAGAAAATGTATCGTGTTTGCTAAAGAAAAGTTGGAATTAATATTGAAAGTACACGAATATATTGAAGGTATGTAAAAGCATTTTGTTTAAAATATTTTTGATTTACTTATTTAGCATGTGCATGTAAATTCTTACAAAATTGATTAATTCCTTAAAACAATCGAAGATAAAGATTGTTAAAATCTACGCGCTTGAAATTGCTAATATTATAAAGATTATAGCTTGTTGTTTTTTTTTTATTTTGTAGAAAGAAAATGGAATGTCAAACATGCGGAAAGTGGTTTGCTAATGAATGGAACCGGGGCAGGCATTTTTCTTCCGTGCATGGCAATATCAATTCTCAATCGCCACAAAACATACTGCTCTAAAAAGCAAAGCCAGGAACCACAAAATTATCGTCAGCAGAAACATCTGCAGAATTTACAACAACAACAACAACAAAATCATCATCAACATCCACAACAACACATTGATCATCATCATCAGCAGCAACAATATCAGCAGCAACAACGTCTGATACAAGAACGCCGAGAACAACAACAACACCATCAGCAACAACAACAACTAGATAATCAACAACAACAACAATTGTCACTCCTACTTTCATATCTCATTTATTTCACAAACATTATTTGCGTAAGAGTGTTTTGACTTTTTCAATAATCCTTCTATTTATAGAACATGATTAAATTTCCATTTCACCACTTTTGAAAATACTGTACTTAATGTGATAATTCATTTTATTTATATCCTGTGATTCATCTCTAATGACTTCATAAAAATCATTTCTTCGTTTCAAATATAAAAATACAATTGGCGAATATGTTGATTTTTCATTTATTTCAATTGGGCACATTAATTATTTAAGCTTTGTCTTATTTCACCAATCTTGTGCACAAATTAATAATCGTAAATATAATTGTAATGAACGGTGATATTCAAATGTGTCATAATAACAGCGCGTAGGTCTTTTAATAAACGTCAACAAAAAAAAATACTTGATATCTCGTATTCCATTTCTACATTTTAAGTTAAAGTATCAGTCTAATGAACCAATAATTTAACATTAATATTCATAATTTTTCATAAGAACAATGGCTTCAAGATACAATGTTGTCATTAAGGAATTAGTTTGTGACTGACACCTAACATATTCGTGTTTTGTAATTTGTCACTATCAAATACATCCAGTGTTAAAGAAAGAATATTCAATGAAAATGATTTGTCATTTAAACAGATTAGCTTATCTTTTCTTTCAACACATACTTCGCATAAGCATGCTTTTAATCCTTGTCGAGGCAAGAAGGGGATTATACTCATTTGTATTCATTATACTCATTTGTATTCATTAGATTTTGTTGATTTTCTTAATAATACCTAAATGAAGATGAGACTTTATGAAACCAATAAAATATTTGTCTAAAAAAGAATTTTCAGAAAAGTTTATACTGCAATTTATGCATATCTATTGCGTCCGATGCGCTCTTTGTTTCCGTTTCATCTATTTCTCTCCCAAATAGAGACAATGTCATTTTTATCTTAGTAAAAATTTTTCCAGAATAAATAATTGTCTTCTGGTTAAATATGTTTCAATAAAAAAAAATATATATAAATGAAAATGAAATGTATAAACTATTTCAAATGAAACAGAAAAATGTTTTGAAAAAAAATACAACAAAAATAAAATAAAATAAAATAAAATAAATAGTTGTTATTTAGGTAACATATATAATTTGTTACAATTGCTTCAGATGTTACTTCTAACTTAATTGTAAATTGAGTTTTCATCTTTTCATTTAGATCCTACTTGTTAAGGATTTACACCAAATCAACTACCACATTAATAGACAGGATAATTAAAGCAGCACATGTCAGACGTTTAAACAGACTACGATAGGAAAACAAACAAGAACACAATTGTTAGCAAAACAAATCATATTCATTTCATTCTAACATATTTCACTGTAGGAAAGAAAACATAAATAATTTCTGTGTTTTTTGAGTGTGGTGATTCCTGATATGCATATTTTGCTCTTTTTTTTTTATATATATATAAATCACCAAATGCTCTTTTCACAACAGAGTGGTTTTGATATAAGAACTTTAGACATATAATTTCGGACTTCTAACTAATTTTGATAACAAAAACAAACTTTATTACTGACACTTTAAGAATAGAATTTTTGTTAATTATCTGCATTTGTTTAGCAGATACTAATTGTGTTTTATACTCCTTATAAAAGATTGCATTTTGTCAAGAAACCCATTAATAAGACTCTGCCAATAATTACAATTTAAGGCGTTCGCCCCTGGTTAAATAGCATTCAATGAAAAATATTTTATCATTCATACATTCAGGTTAGCTTGTCTTTTATTTCATTACAACTTTCACATCTTCAAGCTGGTGTCAAGTGTGTTTTTAATCCTAAACATTGAAAGAAATGGGGTTTGTATTGTTGATTATAAAACTTAAACTCCACTTCTCACCTATTAGACAATGTTTATTGTAAACTCCAGAAAAAGTCTTTTCACAAGTTTCCACAACATAAACAAACTTAAACGAACTATTCCTTTAAAATTGTCACATTAGCCAGTACATGTAAACGGTTACCAGTATGATAACATACGTGATCGAAAGCGGGAAGGAGATGAAAATTGAATGCTCCGTAGAAAAAGTGAAAAATTGATGTTTTGGTAATATGTTGAAGATTGTGATTACTCTTCTGCTAACCATATGTGTTTTTTCCTTGTCTTTTCTGTTTATTGTATTATGGCTTTAAACATTGTATTATGTTTTATGCTGGAATAAACTGATACTGATAGTGATACTGAACATAATACCGACCACTACTCAATCGATAGGGTATTCAATATTTTGCGGATAGGCACTGTCACGATACGGTGTTACTTTCCAGCGTGGGTGTATAATTAGTGATCTGTCGTTATGATTGTTTGTTCTATTCAAGAAGGAAATCCGAATTTGCCTCATAGTAAATTCAAATGTATCTGAAAAGAATTGTTTGCGTACGTTTTAAGATTTGTTTTCTATCTAGCTAGACAAAATTAAAAAAAAATTTTCAACAGCATTTCAAATTTAAAGTAAATTAAACCTTATTTCAATGTTGTTTGTTTTTAACACCTCTCTTCTTGTATGCTCATTTATATTCAGTTTTATCATAGCTTTAAAATTTTAACTCTTAAAGTTTTTAGAGTTTCCTATGTAATTAATATTTTAATTTCTTTAAACTGATATAATTGTTATTTTGCTTTTAAGTAATATAATTTTTATTTGGTATTGAAGTCTTATTTTATCATTCCATTCAAATTATATTTTCTGAATTGATACTTTATAATTTCATATTTGTTTCATACATCATTTATCTTATTATTTGCTCGTCTATTATTATCAAAACTATTATATTACTTTTGGATCTTGTGGTTGTTGTTATTTTCTAGCACGTTAAATGAAATAAAAAGTTTGAAATATAAATCGTTGTTTTCAATATCGTGTTAAAGAAAAGTGTCACTTACCCTTTTGAAAGTGTGTTTCTTCTCACATAAGATTTAAAAGATTCACAATTTTAAAAAAAAAAGTGATTAAATGTATGCTGTCACTGTAAGAACAATTTAGAAACAACAATTTGTCATTTTTGTACTTTTCATACAAAAACATTCAGACAACTCAACAGTAAAAAGGATAACAAGGTGTATTACTCATTTTTGCATAATTACAATTTAGTTTCAAATTTCAATAAGTAAACCACTTACTCACTTCATTTTTTTTTTTATTCAACCATTATTACACATGTATGTCATGATCATTCAGTTTTGATAGTTAACTCTTTCCGCAAAATAGTAAATTTCTTTTTGTGTTTTTAGTGATTTTTGTGAACGGCTATCCAAAAACAGTTTTCGTTTAATGGAAACCGAAACCATGTTGTTCATGTGGAAATAAATTCGAAAATGAGTACTATTGTTTTGTATAATTTAAAAGTGCGCTTATTCATGTCTGTCTTAAAACAAAGTCTCGATAAAGTGTTATGAGAAGCAGTGTGTTTTTGTTAATTCTTTTCGCTCATATTCTTTAAGCTGATTTCAATTTTTAACACATTCTGTTTCGAGGCTTCCTGTTGAGTTCTCTTTTTGTGTTAAAGTTTTGTAGTGTCTTTTGATAATATTTTAAACGAATGCTCTCTTTCAACCCCCTTCTCCTTGGATGTATGCTTTGTTTGTTTTGTTTTTTTAATGTGGCTATTTATGACATGACTTTTTCACGTTTTAATAAAGCATTCCACATTGAGTGATGTCAAAATATCCTAGTTTTCAAATTTTAACTATCTTCTATTACAAAACATTAAGAAAATAATATCATTATAGTCAATTTTTATTTGTAAAATCGAAATCAAAATATCATGTTTATATTTAAATTCGAAATAAAAAATGATTAAGTTCATGTTGTTGCATATGAATATGTTCTATTAAACCGAGCCTTCGATATGCTGTGTTTTTTTTAGTGTGAAGATTCCTGATATGCAAATTGCTTTTTCATATTTTTATTTTATCCGAATTTCATGTCCTTGAAATCGTATTCAACCCTTCGGATTTGTTTCTATTCATTACATAATTTTCGATCTGTATCAAATTTACGTAAAAATTGAATAGTTCAAATATATTCGACATAAGAAATGTTTGCACAACTTGATGTTATCAACTATTTTGATTATTTTCTGTTCAGCTAGACGTAGTTAAAATTTCTAATCAGTATTTTAAATGTAAACTTTAAAAGATTCTCCTTCAAAGTGAGATGTTTTCACCCAACATATTTTTCTTCATTTTATTATCATAGCCTGATTTTCATATCTTAAAATGTTTAATGTTTCATAATTATTAAAATGTTTTCTTTGTATTTGATAAAGTTGTGTTTGTTTTATTTACATTTCCTTCATACTTTCAGTTAATCATATTATTTACCCTATTTTTAAATCTCATTAGTGATTTCAAACTATAATTATTCAGCCTCATTGTACATGAATATGTTATTTACATCATTTGTCATTCAATACAACTTATGTTTCATTTAATGTCCTTTTTATTGCATTTTACTTCTTGACTTGTTATTATAATTTTTTAATCATTTTGTTGTTGTCCGTTAAGAGTATTTGTTCTATAAGTTTTATTAATGCTTATGCATTTAATACATGTATGATTAAGTAAATAATTTTCCTTTATCCATTTCTTATAAAAAACATTTGTATCGGATAAGATCCAAAAACGTGTACCAAAGACATGTAACAAAATAAAAAGAAAGTACACGTTTTTGGATCTTATCCGATACAAATGTTTTTTATAAGAAATGGATAAAGGAAAATTATTTACTTAATCATACATGTATTAAATGCATTAGCATTAATAAAACTTATAGAACAAATACTCTTAATGGACAACAACAAAATGATTAAAAAATTATAATAACAAGTCAAGAAGTAAAATGCAATAAAAAGGACATTAAATGAAACATAAGTTGTATTGAATGACAAATGATGTAAATAACATATTCATGTACAATGAGGCTGAATAATTATAGTTTGAAATCACTAATGAGATTTAAAAATAGGGTAAATAATATGATTAACTGAAAGTATGAAGGAAATGTAAATAAAACAAACACAACTTTATCAAATACAAAGAAAACATTTTAATAATTATGAAACATTAAACATTTTAAGATATGAAAATCAGGCTATGATAATAAAATGAAGAAAAATATGTTGGATGAAAACATCTCACTTTGAAGGAGAATCTTTTAAAGTTTACATTTAAAATACTGATTAGAAATTTTAACTACGTCTAGCTGAACAGAAAATAATCAAAATAGTTGATAACATCAAGTTGTGCAAACATTTCTTATGTCGAATATATTTGAACTATTCAATTTTTACGTAAATTTGATACAGATCGAAAATTATGTAATGAATAGAAACAAATCCGAAGGGTTGAATACGATTTCAAGGACATGAAATTCGGATAAAATAAAAATATGAAAAAGCAATTTGCATATCAGGAATCTTCACACTAAAAAAACACAGCATATCGAAGGCTCGGTTTAATAGAACATATTCATATGCAACAACATGAACTTAATCATTTTTTATTTCGAATTTAAATATAAACATGATATTTTGATTTCGATCAAATTTAAAACTGATCCTCCACAGTAATGAAGAGAGCACACTATTAGAAACCATTTGTGTATGACAAGAAAAAAAAATTGACAAAAATAAACAATAACAACAAACAAACTACAACAACAATTTCACAAACTTTATATAAAACAATAAATGAAATGATATAAAAAAAACAACAAATAAAATTTAGCAAAACAACTTTTATTAGCATATTATATACTGTTGGTATGATATTCGATACATGTAATTCCTTTACAAATAAAAATTGACTATAATGATATTATTTTCTTAATGTTTTGTAATAGAAGATAGTTAAAATTTGAAAACTAGGATATTTTGACATCACTCAATGTGGAATGCTTTATTAAAACGTGAAAAAGTCATGTCATAAATAGCCACATTAAAAAAACAAAACAAACAAAGCATACATCCAAGGAGAAGGGGGTTGAAAGAGAGCATTCGTTTAAAATATTATCAAAAGACACTACAAAACTTTAACACAAAAAGAGAACTCAACAGGAAGCCTCGAAACAGAATGTGTTAAAAATTGAAATCAGCTTAAAGAATATGAGCGAAAAGAATTAACAAAAACACACTGCTTCTCATAACACTTTATCGAGACTTTGTTTTAAGACAGACATGAATAAGCGCACTTTTAAATTATACAAAACAATAGTACTCATTTTCGAATTTATTTCCACATGAACAACATGGTTTCGGTTTCCATTAAACGAAAACATCTGTTTTTGGATAGCCGTTCACAAAAATCACTAAAAACACAAAAAGAAATTTACTATTTTGCGGAAAGAGTTAACTATCAAAACTGAATGATCATGACATACATGTGTAATAATGGTTGAATAAAAAAAAAATGAAGTGAGTAAGTGGTTTACTTATTGAAATTTGAAACTAAATTGTAATTATGCAAAAATGAGTAATACACCTTGTTATCCTTTTTACTGTTGAGTTGTCTGAATGTTTTTGTATGAAAAGTACAAAAATGACAAATTGTTGTTTCTAAATTGTTCTTACAGTGACAGCATACATTTAATCACTTTTTTATAAAAATTGTGAATCTTTTAAATCTTATGTGAGAAGAAACACACTTTCAAAAGGGTAAGTGACACTTTTCTTTAACACGATATTGAAAACAACGATTTATATTTCAAACTTTTTATTTCATTTAACGTGCTAGAAAATAACAACAACCACAAGATCCAAAAGTAATATAATAGTTTTGATAATAATAGACGAGCAAATAATAAGATAAATGATGTATGAAAGAAATATGAAATTATAAAGTATCAATTCAGAAAATATAATTTGAATGGAATGATAAAATAAGACTTCAATACCAAATAAAAATTATATTACTTAAAAGCAAAATAACAATTATATCAGTTTAAAGAAATTAAAATATTAATTACATAGGAAACTCTAAAAACTTTAAGAGTTAAAATTTTAAAGCTATGATAAAACTGAATATAAATGAGCATACAAGAAGAGAGGTGTTAAAAACAAACAACATTGAAATAAGGTTTAATTTACTTTAAATTTGAAATGCTGTTGAAAATTTTTTTTTAATTTTGTCTAGCTAGATAGAAAACAAATCTTAAAACGTACGCAAACAATTCTTTTCAGATACATTTGAATTTACTATGAGGCAAATTCGGATTTCCTTCTTGAATAGAACAAACAATCATAACGACAGATCACTAATTATACACCCACGCTGGAAAGTAACACCGTATCGTGACAGTGCCTATCCGCAAAATATTGAATACCCTATCGATTGAGTAGTGGTCGGTATTATGTTCAGTATCACTATCAGTATCAGTTTATTCCAGCATAAAACATAATACAATGTTTAAAGCCATAATACAATAAACAGAAAAGACAAGGAAAAAACACATATGGTTAGCAGAAGAGTAATCACAATCTTCAACATATTACCAAAACATCAATTTTTCACTTTTTCTACGGAGCATTCAATTTTCATCTCCTTCCCGCTTTCGATCACGTATGTTATCATACTGGTAACCGTTTACATGTACTGGCTAATGTGACAATTTTAAAGGAATAGTTCGTTTAAGTTTGTTTATGTTGTGGAAACTTGTGAAAAGACTTTTTCTGGAGTTTACAATAAACATTGTCTAATAGGTGAGAAGTGGAGTTTAAGTTTTATAATCAACAATACAAACCCCATTTCTTTCAATGATTAGGATTAAAAACACACTTGACACCAGCTTGAAGATGTGAAAGTTGTAATGAAATAAAAGACAAGCTAACCTGAATGTATGAATGATAAAATATTTTTCATTGAATGCTATTTAACCAGGGGCGAACGCCTTAAATTGTAATTATTGGCAGAGTCTTATTAATGGGTTTCTTGACAAAATGCAATCTTTTATAAGGAGTATAAAACACAATTAGTATCTGCTAAACAAATGCAGATAATTAACAAAAATTCTATTCTTAAAGTGTCAGTAATAAAGTTTGTTTTTGTTATCAAAATTAGTTAGAAGTCCGAAATTATATGTCTAAAGTTCTTATATCAAAACCACTCTGTTGTGAAAAGAGCATTTGGTGATTTATATATATATATATATATATATATATATATATATATATATATATATATATATATATATATATATATATATATATATATATATATATATAAAAGAGCAAAATATGCATATCAGGAATCACCACACTCAAAAAACACAGAAATTATTTATGTTTTCTTTCCTACAGTGAAATATGTTAGAATGAAATGAATATGATTTGTTTTGCTAACAATTGTGTTCTTGTTTGTTTTCCTATCGTAGTCTGTTTAAACGTCTGACATGTGCTGCTTTAATTATCCTGTCTATTAATGTGGTAGTTGATTTGGTGTAAATCCTTAACAAGTAGGATCTAAATGAAAAGATGAAAACTCAATTTACAATTAAGTTAGAAGTAACATCTGAAGCAATTGTAACAAATTATATATGTTACCTAAATAACAACTATTTATTTTATTTTATTTTATTTTATTTTTGTTGTATTTTTTTTTTCAAAACATTTTTCTGTTTCATTTGAAATAGTTTATACATTTCATTTTCATTTATATATATATTTTTTTATTGAAACATATTTAACCAGAAGACAATTATTTATTCTGGAAAAATTTTTACTAAGATAAAAATGACATTGTCTCTATTTGGGAGAGAAATAGATGAAACGGAAACAAAGAGCGCATCGGACGCAATAGATATGCATAAATTGCAGTATAAACTTTTCTGAAAATTCTTTTTTAGACAAATATTTTATTGGTTTCATAAAGTCTCATCTTCATTTAGGTATTATTAAGAAAATCAACAAAATCTAATGAATACAAATGAGTATAATCCCCTTCTTGCCTCGACAAGGATTAAAAGCATGCTTATGCGAAGTATGTGTTGAAAGAAAAGATAAGCTAATCTGTTTAAATGACAAATCATTTTCATTGAATATTCTTTCTTTAACACTGGATGTATTTGATAGTGACAAATTACAAAACACGAATATGTTAGGTGTCAGTCACAAACTAATTCCTTAATGACAACATTGTATCTTGAAGCCATTGTTCTTATGAAAAATTATGAATATTAATGTTAAATTATTGGTTCATTAGACTGATACTTTAACTTAAAATGTAGAAATGGAATACGAGATATCAAGTATTTTTTTTTTGTTGACGTTTATTAAAAGACCTACGCGCTGTTATTATGACACATTTGAATATCACCGTTCATTACAATTATATTTACGAGTATTAATTTGTGCACAAGATTGGTGAAATAAGACAAAGCTTAAATAATTAATGTGCCCAATTGAAATAAATGAAAAGTCAACATATTCGCCAATTGTATTTTTATATTTGAAACGAAGAAATGATTTTTATGAAGTCATTAGAGATGAATCACAGGATATAAATAAAATGAATTATCACATTAAGTACAGTATTTTCAAAAGTGGTGAAATGGAAATTTAATCATGTTCTATAAATAGAAGGATTATTGAAAAAGTCAAAACACTCTTACGCAAATAATGTTTGTGAAATAAATGAGATATGAAAGTAGGAGTGACAATTGTTGTTGTTGTTGATTATCTAGTTGTTGTTGTTGCTGATGGTGTTGTTGTTGTTCTCGGCGTTCTTGTATCAGACGTTGTTGCTGCTGATATTGTTGCTGCTGATGATGATGATCAATGTGTTGTTGTGGTTGTTGATGATGATTTTGTTGTTGTTGTTGTTGTAAATTCTGCAGATGTTTCTGCTGACGATGATTTTGTGGTTCCTGGCTTTGCTTTTTAGAGCAGTATGTTTTGTGGCGATTGAGAATTGATATTGCCATGCACGGAAGAAAAATGCCTGCCCCGGTTCCATTCATTAGCAAACCACTTTCCGCATGTTTGACATTCCATTTTCTTTCTACAAAATAAAAAAAAAACAAAAAAAAAACAACAAGCTATAATCTTTATAATATTAGCAATTTCAAGCGCGTAGATTTTAACAATCTTTATCTTCGATTGTTTTAAGGAATTAATCAATTTTTTGTAAGAATTTACATGCACATGCTAAATAAGTAAATCAAAAATATTTGAAACAAAATGCTTTTACATACCTTCAATATATTTGTGTACAAGTCCTTTCAATATTAATTCCAACTTTTCTTTAGCAAACACGATACATTTTCTTTTTTAAGTTAGTTATTTATAATAATTGCTGTTGTCTGCACACGGATGTTTTATGTAGCAATGTCTTGAAAGCTATAAAATTAGAGCATTTAACCCAAATCAAATAAGTTGTCATGGCAATGAATCCTAAGTTTTCTTTCGCTAAAGATGCTAAAAGGGCGTCGCTTTTTGGATAGTTTAGTGACAAAAATGCGAGTACATAAAACCTTATCCTGTTTGCACATACACTTAATTAGACGAAACACCTACTTCATTGAAATTAAACATACCAGACAGGATTAACTATCCACTTAATTATTGCGTAAATCCACTTAAGAAACACTTCATTGGGATTGATCATACCGGACAGGATTAACTATCCACTTATTTATTGGGATTAATCATACCAGACAGGATTAACTATTACTTAATTATTGCATCAATCAAACAATCATACCAGACAGGATTAACTATCCACTTAATTAGTGTCAAAATCCACTTAAGAAACACTTCACTGGGATTAATCATACCGGACAGGATTAATAATTACTTAATTATTGCGTAAATCCTCTTAACAAACACTTCACTGGAATTAATCATACCAGACAGGATTAAGTATTACGTCATAATCCTTGCTCTTGCTCAGGCTCTGGCTCCGGAAAACGCCTCGCTCTCACACACGTATACTGAATATTGTGGCACCTTAAATAGTTGAATAACATACTGATTCTTCAAGCGTCAGTCACAAATATTAATTTATTATTAATACTTAACATGTTAAATATGCGAATAACGTAGTGAAAACGAATCTTCTATTTTTAAGTAAAAACTATTTATAAATTCTAATTTAATAGTTTTTGAATCAACAAAACTGAGTTGTGAATTAAAACTTGTGCATTTAAGAAAAATGAATTTCGAATATAGTTTTAGAATGATTATTGTGACTAGTTGATAATTTATTAGGAATAATATTGTGGCACCTTAAATATTTGAATAACATACTGATTCTTCAAGCGTCAGTCACAAATATTTATTATTAACATTGTTAAATTAAATACTAAACATGTTAAATATGTGAATAACGTAGTGAAAACGAATCTTTTCATAAATTTAACGGGTAACAGTGAATAAAGCTCACTTCAATGAGTTTTTGTAATATTCACTTCGATGAGTTTTTGTTGTAAATAAATGTGAATCCTTTTATGTGAATCCTTTTATTGTTATCGCATATATCTGCTAAAATAATAATAAAAATAATTAATAATAATAATAATAATAATAATAATAATAATAATAATTCATTTTCAAATGAGTTTAAAATTTATTTTAAATGATTCCATTTAAAGTATTATTCACCCGGTCGTTAAATATAAAATTGCTGTGTTAATCCCTCTATTGACAATCCGCGAGCTGTGCTATTGTCCCGTTTTTGCTGTGCTATTGTCTAATTTATGCTGTGCTATTGTTTAAAATGCCCTCAGGGGGTGGCCTAGAACTCTCATATTCCTACTACTCCGGTTGCTACCAACAAACGCGCTATAATGTATACTCAATGTGAAATATGATACTTTTAAATAGAGACAAGTCATAAATGAAATTCTTTATTAAGGTTGTCTATGATTGACTGAATATCAGTTCGATATTGATTTTGTCAAAAGATCTTTCTACGATCTTCGCGACAATCCGGCGATCTTCGGAAATTCCCGAGCTTAATAAAAGAAATGAAATACTGTAATATTAGTCGAACCTTAACATTTATATTCAACTTGAAGCGACGTCATTTGACATAAAAATAAATTTTACAGTCACAGGTACAGAGCGTAATTTACACTGACAGATATTTAAATATTTCTCCAAAACAAAATAGTCATTGTCTTGTTTGAATCAATGCCACCGTAATTTGAAAAGAAAAAGAACAGGCACTAAAACATTTTAAGATTTCGAAAGCTAGAAACTTTAAACAGAAACAATCAAATTTTAAGAATACATTGGCGACTATAACAACAACAATAAAATGGTATTTTATAATTCTTTGTGACGTGAGCTCCATAATCCAATCTCGCATTTCTTGTGCTCAACAAGACTGAACTTTAATTTACTTGGACAAACAAAATGGATATTCAAATTCCTTTTAAAACATAACGACAGAGCAAAAAAAACGTGTATGATAGAACCTAAAGCAAGCGACTATATTATTTGATTTCATTATTATTTCTTACTTTTAAATTTAGTTGCAACGATGTTACGAACAACACAGTTAGCCCGCCTCTGGCGTACATGATGCACATACACGGGCTTCAAAACTAATAAAGGTCGACACAGGTTGAAGTTAAGTTTTATAAATATTCCATTTTCTATCAACTCTAACTTGAATATAACTTGTGTGCGATAGTTGTATTCTCCCTTTAACCACACTATTTCTCTTTAACCACAATTTTGTTATTTGGAAATTTAAAATAGTCGCACATGCCATATTTATATAGCTGAATACACGTATATATAAGACGACGGTGTAGGTTTTAATTTTATGTGTGCCTCTCAGCAGGGTTTCTTAATCCGACAATCGAATCTAGTGAATGCCGTCGGTATGCCGACGACAGTTCCATAAATACATGTACGTTTTCGGTTAGGCAAAGTGAGTATTGGCCTGATTTTTACATTTTATCACTAAATCTTAGCAGAAAGAATTATAAAAATCGATTCCCTGTTTGAAACTGACTATTTACAATAAATGTATGTTGCAATAAAATTTGAGAAAATATTTTAGCAATTTCGCTTATGTTTGCTATGTTACTGCTTAAGAATGAATAGATAACTTAATCCATATTATTAATTGCTGTATTGCAAAGAAAGAAGTATCTATCGCGTTTGTAGTAAAGCTTACAAAGGATTCTGGCTATATCCGTCGAAATTTGATAATTTTCATCATTTTTGTTTCGCCCTTTTGAAGAAAATGAAATACGTAGTGATTCCTTTGTCCGTCCTTTAGTCAGTCGGTCTGTCACGAAAACTTAACGTTGGCTATACTCGTAACTTTGCCATTTATTAATATTTCTTCATGAAACTTTCAAATTATATTGCTTATGATAGCACGCTCGTGATGATGTCAAATGCGTTAGGTCAAGGTCACAGTTGATGGAGTTCCCCCTTTTGTACTTTGATTTTGACACGAAAACTGAACGTTGGCTATAACTTTGCCATTTCTCAATATTTCTTCATCAAATATTCAAATTATATTTGTTATGAAAATACGCTCGTTATGATGCCAATTCTTTAGGTCAAGGTCACAGTTGATTGAGTTATGCTACTTTTTGTACTTGGATTTTTACACGAAAACTTAACGTTGGCTATAACTGCCATTCTTCAAAATTTCTTCATCGAGCTATCAAATTATATTTGTTATGACAATACGCTCGTGATGATGTCAAATTATTTATGTCAATGTCACATTTGATGGAGTTATTCCCCCTTTTGTACTTTGATTTTGACACGATTTTGATTATGGCTATCTCTTTGCCATTTCTCAATATTTCTTTATTAAACTTTTCAAATTATATTTGTTACGACAATACGCTCGTTATGATGCCAAGTTCTTTATGTCAAGATGGAGTTATGTTCCTTGTTGTACTTGCATTTTCATTCCGATCTAGTACCAGATTGCGACAAAGGTGTTCAACTGAACACCCATCTAGATTTTCCTGACTCCATTCTCGGTAAAACTGGGCCCAGCGCGTTGTGTTGAATCTTTGGATAAAAACATGTACACAAAATAGTTATTATTTGAACATGCCACAATGAGTTTCATCCCTCAATATCAAGTCCAAAAATTACAGAAGGACTGTTTATGATGCCAGATTCTCGCCTTGTTGGGAAAGCTATTTACTGAACAGCAGCTATTAGCACCGTAAGGGGAAGTAAGCGCTGTGGGGAGTTTTTATTATCATAATTATAGTCAGTACTATTACTCTCCCTTTTTACCGGATAGCACAGAGACTACTTAAATGCAGAAGTCGCGGGCAGTGATGAAATTATTATACAAGTCATTTTCCGATTGGAAAATATTACAAAATTATTTTTATTTAAAATACACAGGAGTAAATTTAAAATTGACAGTTTCAATGTAAATACTGCAGCCAAAAAGCGAGGAGGGTTGTCAAGCAACCCATTGAACCTGTATCCATTTTAAACACTTTACATTTTTAGCATGGCGGAAAAAAACAAGAACATGATATTTTTATATATCATTTTAATATCAATCATTTTAACAGCTTAAAAATAAAGACAATTTTCATGATACATGTACAATACTGATCAAAGAGCCCTTGAGAGGAGGCAAAACAATATTGTAGAATAGATTCTACATCATGCAAGAATATGTAGAACATACAGAATTTATGTCAGCCACATAATGGAAAATGTGACTTCAATTATATTTTTGACATTTTCAGTTTTTGTCTTATTTCAATTAAACACGAAGTCTACAAAACAGTTCATTATTTTGTTAAAAAGTTTGATTGTTCTAAATGTATTTGCGTGAAATTTACAACACCCAATGAAATCTGTTCAGTTTTATAACTTGATCTATCATTCCCAACTTGACATTTTTCACATGACCTAACCATTGTAAAGTTGTATCAAAATTTAATACAAATACTGTATCTAATTTTAAGTTATTAAACAAACAGAAGCATATATAATAGTTTTTCACCTAACTCTGGATAATATTTTGCTTACTTTGTTTGACAAGGGAGATAATCAGCAGCTGTAAATAATTTTTGACATGGGAGATAATCAGCAGCTGCAGCTTATTTTTTTTTAAAGGGTGACTATCAGCAGCTGTAGCTTATATCTTGTTTGACAAGGGCGACTATCAGCAACTGTAGCTTATATCTTGTTTGACAAGGGAGATAATCAGCAGCTGTAGCTTATATTTTGTTTGACAAGGGCGACTATCAGCAACTGTAGCTTATATCTTGTTTGACAAGGGCAATAATCAACAGCTTTAGCATATATTTTTTGACAAGGGAGATAATCAGCAGCTGTAAATAATTTTTGACAAGGGAGATAATCAGCAGCTGCAGCGTATATTATTTTGACAAGGGAGATAATCAGCAGCTGCAGCTTATATTATTTTGACAGGGGAGATAATCAGCAGCTGTAGCCTATATTATTTTGACAAGGGAGATAATCAGCAGCTGCAGCTTATATTATTTTGACAGGGGAGATAATCAGCAGCTGCAGCTTATATTATTTTGACAAGGGAGATAATCAGCAGCTGCAGCGTATATTATTTTGACAAGGGAGATAATCAGCAGCTGCAGCGTATATTATTTTGACAAGGGAGATAATCAGCAGCTGCAGCTTATATTATTTTGACAGGGGAGATAATCAGCAGCTGTAGCTTATATTATTTTTGACAGGGGAGATAATCAGCAGTTGTAGCTTATATTATTTTTTGACAAGGGAGATAATCAGCAGCTGCAGCTTATATTATTTTTGACAAGAGAAATAATCAGCAGCTGTAGCTTATATTATTTTTTGACAAGGAAGATAGTCAGCATGTGTAGCTTATATTATTTATGACAAGGGAGATAATTAGCAGCTGTTAATATTCTTTGACAAGGGAGATAATCAGCAGCTGTAAATATTTTGACAAGGGAGATAATCAGCAGCTGCAAACATTTTGACAAGGGAGATAATCGGCAGCTTGACTTAGTAGCTATGCAGGCAAACCCTAAACAGAGTTGCTGAATTAAATTTCAGACTGCATCAATTTCGTTATCTGGTAACCATTTCCTCATTATATCATTCTTTATGGAGTGGATTGACGCTACACTGCTTCTTTAGTTATTACATTATTTCTGACCAAAAAGTGAACAGTGTAGATTCTGGTCATAGCACAGATTTACTGGCTGATCTGGATCTTAATTGTTGCACATGTGATAAAATGAGTACATATGGAGTAAAGGGTTATACACAATTGTTAAGATTGTTAAACTATTTAACAACATCGGTGAGCTTAAAGAAGAGATGATTATCCCCTTTAAGTCTTCAGAAATAAAATTTTCTACAAACTGACCTTGGGTAGTTAAACAGTTTATTTGTCTGGAGCAATAACTATCTAACAACAAGCCCTTGGGTAGTAAAACTGGGCCCAAGTTTATTAAACTGAGAATGGAAAACAGTCTCAAATCTTGAGCATCTGGTTGGCTGAAATGTTGACTTTCAGAAAACTTCAGCCAATCAGGGACCAAGATCATAACACTGAAATTGGAGACCAGTCTCAAATCGCAAGCATAGGATTGGCTGAAATGGCGATGAGTCGCTTTTCCTGCAAATCAGATGCTTGAGATTTGAGACTGGTCTCCTGATTCAGTTTTACAATTTTGGGCCCAGGTTGGCTGAAATCGAGACTTATCAGATGCTTGATATTTGAGACTGGTCTCCAATCTCAGTTTTATAATTTTCGGCCTTGGCCTTTGTCTGTAGCAATAACTCAATGGAAGCAATAAATAAGCACTATATTATATTTGTTTTATGTACACTGTTTCCAATATTGATACATATCAAATTGACTAGATTCAAATATTTACACAATTAACAAAATATCTTAACAGTATATAACAATAAAATCAATAATACATATAATATTCATAATATAAAATGTTCACTTTTGCCATGTGTGGTTTTCAAAAGACAAATCTATTTCAAATATGAACTGGTACATAGTGATGTTTCTTCAACAAAATATGTAAACATAAATGCCCCCTTAACTATAAAAGCTGCAGCATATCTTGTATCAGGTTAAATAGTCCACTTTACTGTTGATTTATTTGTACAAAGACATTTACCAGTAAGGTACAGTCAAACCTTCTTTGAAGACCACTCAGGGAAAAACCCAAAAGTGGTCTTTAAAGACAGATGGTCATTTTCATAGGTGAATTTGTTCTGTAAATTAGGCAGTAGTAGAATAAAATAGCCAATGGTGGTCTTCAGCATTGGTTGGGCTATAAATGGTCATCAGCAAAGGGATTCACAGTTTGCTTTCTTGATTTTGCTTGGTGAAATTTTTTCCCTGTTTTTTTACCCAAAATGCTTGAATTTTAGAATTCAACTTTTATAAATTTAAGCTTTAGAGTTCATTATAAGTATCATGCACAAGTGTGAGGTGAAGATTGAAGAATTTGTCACTTAGGGTAATTTTTGTGTGTGGGAACGAGGCTCTTGCAAGATCACAATTGTACCGGCTGATCTAGATCTACTCTGTATTAGGAAATGTGATTCATTTAACATTTGAAAAATTTGAATAAAACTTGATAACTAATTGTTTTTTTTTCCTGAACTGTTCCATGCTGATTTTCATTATCCGTTTACTTCATGGATACACTATTTATCACATTGGCAACCAGTGTAGATCCTGATCAGCTGAAACATTTGCATCATCTGATCTGATCTACACTGTTCTCACTTGGTGAGGAAATAACCTAATGAATCTAAAACTGAACACTGTAGATCCTGATTGAATGGAAGTTCCAGCTGATCAAGTTATACATCGTTTGGCAATGCAATAAAAGTCATATCTATGGAGCAAAACATTCATTTTGAAGAAAATCTGCAATAACAGAACATGTTAGTTATGAAAGTTAATAATCTCCCTCTCACAATCATTCAGTGCCCAATACTGATAATATCCATGTGTCTTCATTCTTTAATGTGGGATAATTGGACATCATTACATCAGGTATGTTTACGCCAATTACACAGCAGATCAGCCAACCAGTAGTTGAATCGACTAGTACATGTAGCACTTCATAAACAAACCAATGTAACATGATGCACTCTACCCATTGGTGATGAATAGACATGAACATAGATGAATCAGCTGTAGATATCCCTCAATGCTCTTACTGCCCCACTCCTATCTTTTTAATGAAAGCTATGGCCAAAACCAACATTGTGGTGGCTGGCAATATTTATCTTGAATTATATCACCAAGCAATGCAAATTCATGAAGTTTGCTGCCAAAATTAATTATGCCACTGTTACAGTTAATTAGGTAAATCTAGGGGAGAAAACTGCTGCTTTTTGCGGAAGTTATAACTAGACGTGTGCCTCTTGACTGATTTCAATCATATTCATTTTAAACTGTTGGAGCTCTTTTTGCGTAGATGACAGTCTGTCTTTAACTTCTTTCAGTTCTTTTTGACTAGCCTGTAAGAACAAGGTTGGTTATGTTTATTTCTGTGTTTATGCCTTTCCTTCATATATATGCCTTTTTTACGCAGGTTGTGCGACAAGTGTAGACCCAGATCAGCTGGCACATCCATGCCATCTGATAAGGATCTGCACTGGTCCCATTTTGGTAAGAAATAACCTAACAAATCATAAAGCAAACAATGCAGATCCTGATCAGACAGCACTGATATGTTGGCTGATCTGGATCTACACTGTTTGTCCATGCCATAAAGGTCTGTCTATGGAGGAAAGGTTTAAAAAAACTTCTTGTGTTGTAAAAGCAGTCTCTAGAACTTATTCTTGAAGATCTTGACCAATAGGCACAATATCATAAAACTCAGATTGGAGACCAGTCTCAAATCTCAAGCATCTGACTGGCTGAAATGGTGACTGTGAAATGGTGAATGGTGCCTGGCTTCCATTTCAGCCAATGAGATGCTTGAGATTGAGACTGGTGTACAGATTTAGTTATATGATCTTGGAAACAGATTAAACAACTGAGCATGAAGACCAGTCTCAAATCTCAACCACAAGTCTTTATTACAGCCGATCAGATTCTCAAGGTTTTAAACTGTAAACTGATATTGCTCTACATTCAGCTTAGTTTGATTCTTTGTAAGAAATCCTGAATGAATCTAAAAGGGGACAGTGTAGTTCTTGATCAACACTGTTTGCACTAGAACTGAAGTTGGATCTATGCAGTTACAGGTTAAGATTTTTATTCTAGAAAATGCATTTCATCACACATATGCCAAACAATTGCAACTGTATGTAAATAGAACTTACCATTAATGAATGTTTCGCATGTAAGTGAGGATTTACAGTTAAACCTGCCTTAGCGGCCACCTGCATTCAGCAACCATCTTTCTTATCAGCCAGTTTTTGTCCTTAACTGACATTCCGTTCTTATTTTTACCTGTCTTAAACAGTCACCTGTCTTAAGCAGCCCTTTTTGTTACTCTCTTGGTAGCTGCTTAATATAGGTTTGACTGTATATTGAAACAGTTATATGACTTACGATATTTTGCAAGTTCAGTTCGGATTTCTCTATCTTCATCTTCTGTAACTCTAATCTCATTCTTTCCAACTGCTTACTGGGAGTGTCCCCTGAAATATCAACATGTCTCATGGTCATTAAATACATCCAAAAACTTTCTTTAAGAAAAGTTCATTGTATATTAGCCAAAATGCATGTGCTAATGAATGTTTGCTGTTGTTTTACACTGACCTGGTATGAAATTACATGTATAATAGTTAGAGCAAAAATTGCTAAAACTTTAAAGAAATGGTTCCACATTTTATTGCACATTATAAAGCAGGGGTATTAATCAGGAGAAATTGGTATTATTTGAGCCAATGATAATTGAAGATCTCTATACCAGTATAACACATACTCTTCTAAATAGAGGTAAATATGGACATGAGATACAGCCATATTATCCTGTTAATTGCCCCTTCCCTCCCAAATACATTTTTATTTGATACTCAGTCAAAACACTCCATCTTATTGCTGGAGGTAAAAGAGACCATCAGGTTCACTGGTCATAAAACTGAAAGTTGAGACAAGTCTCAAAAAAGTCTGCAAACTGACTGGTTAAAATTTATGATTCGTTGAATTTGAGCACAGTCTTTGAACTGACCAATAGGAAGCTTGGGATTGAAGACTGTTTGAACTGACCGATAGGAAGCTTGGGATTGAAGACTGTTTGAACTGACCAATAGGAAGCTTGGATTGAAGACTGTTTGAACTGACCAATAGGAAGCTTGGGATTGAAGACTGGTTTCCAAACTCAGTTTTATCATCATTGGGCTAGATGTGAGTTTATATATAACCTTGGTGCAAGTGACATACCTGAACCCCCGTTATTATCTTGGCAAGCACAGCACCCATCCTCCACATAGCTGTTGGACATAAATGGCTTGATATGAGTGTTTGGCGTACCCGTAGAAGACATACTTTCCTGAAAGGAGAAAACAATACAAATCCCCATACTTCAGAAGCTTAACCCTTTCCTGTATAGATACACCTTTATTGCTAGGGCAAACAGTTTAGATCCAGATCAGCCGACACATCCGTGCCGTCTGATCAGGATCTAAACTGTTCGTTTTTTTAATCATTAGGTTATTTCTGACCAAACTGCGACCAGTGCAGATCCTGATCAGACAGGACGGATGTGCTGGCTGATTTGGATCTACACTGGTCGCACATGCATAAAAATGCGTATATATCAAGGAAAGGGTTAATTATATAGCTATAACACTCTTCATGAGTAACGGTGTATTGGAGCAGCTGACGTCAATCTTAGAAATGACATTATAACAGGGAGCAGACTACTTGCTTAAAAAATATTTCCTGGTAACAGTAAAACATAATTTGTCAAAATATGCAATAAAATCACCTATAAGTAATAAGAAAATAATAGATGATAGCAAATTTTTTCTTAATAAAGTAACAAATAAAAAGTAAAAAAATATCAATGAATTATGTACCCAATAATATCTTTTCTTTGTTGATGGTACACAGAAACCAATATAAATGTAACAACCACAAATTAAAACTTATCATCTTATATAAAAAAATATTTTCTTTGTTTCTCAATTTCCAGAGCATATTTTTAAGAACAGGTAACACCAGTTGGATTTCAAAAAATCACCTGGTACAGAGTATAATTTAATTTCACTTTTAAAGGCTTGAACAAGATTTTTGCGCAGTTTTGAATTCACACAATTCATGTTTATTTCCATACTATCTCTGACATACAAGTGTAACAAATACTCTTCTAAATTGAGGTAAACATGAACTATATAATACAGCCTCAGGGGTTCCACTTGGCCCTGAAAGCAAAGGGTCAATGACCCTTGGGCCAAAATTTTCAAGGGTCATTTTCAAATTTTCAGGGGTCATCATCAAATTTTCAGGGGTCATGCGTTAAACAATGCTGTGCGAAATCGACTGCTGCAAGACTTTCCTTATTCTTAGGTGCCTAAATCTCATACTCAAAAACAATACTGTTAAAATCAACTTTACACAATCTTTATTCATAGAATGTTTATCAGCCTTTACATATATTGAACAATATGACAAATAACAAAATGAACAATGGACAATAATAAATAACATCACACATTACTGATTGACAACTGACAAGAATCACATCACTCTGGTACAACAAGCAAAAAAATGTTCGGGGTTAGCTTTAGCATGCCTGTCAAGAGCACTTTGTTGAAAGTTTGTGCTGCCGCTAGTTGCAAACGAGTTTTTCTTTTTACCATTTCTACAAAGTAGTCAGAACATTGCCATGATTCCATCACTGTTTGCTTCATGCGCGAGCCAGTCAAATTCTGTTAGCCAATTTGAGTTAACTTTCTCACAACTTTTTTAGAAGCACTTGAGAGACCTTCAGTTGAATCATCTGCTTTTTTTTCTTTTTACAGGAGCACCGGGCAAATCTCGGAATCGGAGTTTGCGTCAACATCCGAATAATCAACGGGTCACTTTCGACCGCCAAACATGAATTGAAATAAGCTGGTCTGAACCATTTTTCGCGATGCATTAATCGAGATTTCCAAGAAATTTTAAAACCTCATACCTCGAAATTCAGTTGCAAAGTGACATAGCTTCTATAAATTTGTACAATTACGATTTCAAAGACAAAAGATCCATTTACTGTTCACGCCGTTATCCGAAATTATTTAACTCGCCGATAATCCTTTCAATTCCTTACTCAACAAATTTGATTAAACCAATTGACCTTTCATGTTTCTATAATTGTCCCATCATCAGCGATCATAATATACAGGCGCGCGTGAATTATCGATAATTTTTTTACACAGCAATTAACCTTCTAACCACTGGTGTGTTGTAACGTTTCAGTAAGCGAGACTGATTATTGGTAAATCGGCGTTTACGATTGGCCAGTTGTGATGGCTGGCTTTCGATGTTATTTTTGATTTGATTGACGCACAGGTCGAATTCGCCCCGGGTCATGATGACGCATGCTCTAGATTTATGACGAGTCAATTTGGCGTATTTTATAAATCTCCCGGGTCAAAACCCGAGCTTCCGGGTCAAATGGAACCCCTGTCAGCCTTAGTGAAGATAATAAAGCCATATCTTTAAAAAAGAGATTGATAAATATTCATTGGATTGATTGTTTTCACCTGGTTTTGAATGTTTACTCTTTCCCCGAGACAAAAGTTAAACTCCATCAAAAAATAACAATACCAAAATACTCTAGTCTATACATATATATAGTAAACTCTATTCTACATACCATGCCTGTATCTGAATCCTCATGACATTGTGTGTGATTTGTGTTGGGCGTGTACTCTTCCATAGAGTTGAAGCTGGACTCAGAATTGGAGGGTGATAGCTGAGGCTGATGCAGGATTCTGAAATATAGAATATAGACAATATTTAATAGAGATGTTACTTAATATAGAAACAAAAATATGTTACTAAATATAGAAACAAAAATATGTTACTAAATACAGAAACAATAATATGTTACTAAATATAGAAACAAAGTTATACGGATTTTAAAGGTTAGTGTTTATTAATGATCATTTACAAAATTTGATCTGTCCAGAGCAGTGCAGCGATGTGACCTATTTAATTTGTAAATGCTTATAAATAAACACGTACCAACTTAGTGGTTGAAATTATATTTAGTAAATCAATTTTCTTCACATGGTAAAAATTCAGTTACGTAAATACTGATTTATAGAATTACATTTTCAATTGAAATTGGAAAAATAGTGTGATTCCATTAGACATAATACTTGTATAATTTCAACCACTAAGTGTTTGTTGGCTTGAATATTTATTCTGGCTGACTTCAGGAAGGTATTAGGCAAGGTGTAAATTATAATAATAGGGAACCTACACCATCATTAGAACTTAATGAAGTCATGTTTTGGGGTTTTCAGATTTATGGATGTTTCCAGTCTTCTTAAAAAAAAACAACATTTAAACTATTTTTACAAAGAATCATTGTTTAACCCTTTTCACCATACGTAGGCCTTTATGGCAAAGGCGAACAGTGTAGATCCTGATCAGCCTGCACATCTGTGCCATCTTATCAGGATCTACACATTTAGCTTTTTTATTAATTAGGTTATTTCTGACCAAGAAACAAACAGTGTAGATCCTGATCAGATGGGATGGATGTGCCATTTCATCAGGATCTACACTGTTTGCTCTTGCAACAGAAGGCGTGAAAATGTTCATTAGACAAAAGACATTACTGATGTCAAATTTTTACTAAAGACACCCAGCACATACTGATAGTTGTATCCTGATCTAGATTTAAAGCAGAGAACACAAGACCCCTTGGTAGCAGTTTCAATCATTTCTCAACCTACTTCAAGCATTTAGACATTCCAACGTTTTCCATCCTGCTACTCGCTATATTTCTAGCAATACACTAAATTTTCTTGCATACCAGACTGAAGGGCCAAAGACCATAAAACTAAGATTGGAGAAAAGTCCCAAATCTCAAGCATCTAATTAGCTGAAATGACAACCAGTCAAAGTTAAGTGTTTATGATGGATGGCCAACTGATGGATGCAAAATTGTGTTTGCTTTAATTGGTATGCAACTGGGCTTACATTGCCAGCTCCTGCATTAAATGTTTGGGTGCAGCTTTCTGTAGATGTTTTTGCACTAATATGAATGACCAATTCTTATGAAAGAGCAATAAAATAATTATTATAATCGGCGAAAATATTAGTAAGAAAATAACAACTAAATAAATCGATATAATATAGTATGGTATGCAAGAAAATCCATCTATCGCATATGCTTGGTTCAGATAGAATATTCTAGTCCCTGGGGACAGTGACCTTGGGTTAGATCCTAACCTCACATATGTGAAAGATACTTATACTCTATGTCCATATTGAAATATCTAGTTCCCATGCAGTTAATGTTGAATATATAAAAATCCATGCAATACTAAATGAAACACACTTGTTTAATGAAACAGACAGGTACTTTGTCCTGAAATGACAATGTCAAAAGTGTAGACAATTAAAAAGGGACACCACTCAACTTTACTCATTAAAAAGGCACATCACTATACTTTACTCATTAAAATGGGACACCACTCGTTTTTACTCAAATGTAAGAAATAGCTGCTTTTTTTAAATTTGGATGTGGACACCAGAAAGGAGGGAGGCTAGGCTATGAATTTTATTTGTACAAGTGTAATTAATTGGATTAAATAACATATTAACCACATCATGTTAAAATGTGTCCTCAGGAAGCTGAAGTCAATCCTGATCAGATGCCACAGATGTGCTAGCTGATCTGGACCTACACTGCTTCATTATAGATTACATCTCATGGAGTAAAGTGTTAAAATAGTACTTCATTGTTTAACAGCAATGTAAATGTATTGCCAACTTATTTCTCTTTACCAGTAAGACATGAAAAATCACCACGGAAACATTACAACACAAAATATCAAAGCATTTCAAGGGCAGTAACTCTTCCTTACCGTGACAATGACGAGGAACTACTTGGGCTGGACTGGGGACTAGTGGGGGCACTACCGCAAGTTTTGTAGGATGATTGGGTACTCCAGCTATCCAATCGGAAAAAGCTATAAGCAACAGAAAGCATGATGGGTAAGATCAAAGGAATTAAGGGGTAGACACAATTAACTGGTTAAAGGGGAGGATTTACTTCACAATAGTTCATCTCATTAGCAAATTTTAAGGTTTAAAGCAGCTAGCCTACATTAAAGGTAATTTCTTTTTGCTTGTAAACATTATTTACCAGTTTAGAAATGGTTAGTCAATATTCTTGCTGCCTTTTAGTTATTTTAGTTGTTTTTGTTGTTGTTGTTTTCCACAAAATTAAGGAGAGGAAATTGGAAATATTAAGGAGAGGAAATTGGAAATATTAACTATTTTCTCCAAGTCTGTATAATAATTTATGGCTGCAACAATTGCCAGTGTAGATCCAGATCAGCCTGCACATCTGTGCCATCTGTTCAGGATCTGCACTGGTCGCATTTTGGTCAGAAATAACCATGAAACACTTATTATATTCAGCTAAATTTATGTAGGCTAGCAACTTTGATACATTTTTGGTATGTTTAAAACATACATTTGCAGATCTTTTCAGGCAATTTCCTTGTTGGTTATATTAGTAATTTTAAATTGTATTGAAACTCATGCTTAATAAGATAATATGCAACTCTAAATAATGTATCAATCAATATGTTTTTGTTAGTTTGATAAAATATGATAAATAAAACTACAAATACTTAACTATATAGCATTATTATTCATGTCATCAAAATTTCAAAGAACAGAAACAAGTAAGCCAAAATAAATATGTATTCATCCTACGAGAACAATAATTTTGTTCTCCCAATGTCCAAGTGCAAATCTTTAATTTATCAAATGCAAACAGAAAATCTTAAAAAAGATCATGAACAAATGTCAACAGCTCTGGATTATAAATCAAGTACAATTTCCAAATACCAATTTTATCAAATGCATGCTCCAAAAAATCAATTAAAAATTCCCACTGTTCCTTAACAATTATCATAGCTTGTTAAAATAAATCAAATTTTAAGCACAAATCTTTCATCATTTTCAAAAACTAGAATGTGTCCTTGGACACTAATGTCCCCACTGCTGCAACAAAATTTGTAATAACAAAGGACCATAACTCTGGTAAAAATAGTCACAGACAAAAATCTTTTCTTAACAATCATCTCCACATCCTGCTTAATCATCTGTGCATCTTTGAAAGAAATCAGCCATATAATTTAGGAGGAGTTGATGTCACAAGATTTGGGGACATACGGACGGACGTACAGATGGACGATTGCAACTCTATATACCTACCATATGTGGGGGCATAAAAAAACAAGCATCTAAAAGTGTACTTGCAAAGGTTTTGGCATGTGACACATTGGTAAAACTGAACATTGTGTACCAAAAGAAAAGGCAACTATTAACTTGAATACCATAATAGAGTATGTGTATGAAAATCAATTACACAGAATAAAGACACGGTAGCCATTTTCCACAAGCATTTTTTTCATTCATCACAAATAACATTAAATTTTAGAGTGAGTGCATTTTACATATACTGTAAATCCCCAATATGCTCAAAATATAAATCTGGCTTCAATTTCTTACCCAAAAAATTATGCATCATAACTCAGTATTTCCAAATCTCCAATTATTTGGATTAAAAAAAAATAATTTTCACATGCTTGACAATTAGAACATTATTCTTGTCAGCAAAATGTTCATTTTCACCTTGGGTAAACAACTGCATGAAAGCTGGGATACAATGAAAACACGCACCTTTTGTCTTTTTGTTTCCGCTCTAAGCTGCTGGAGTTGGAGAAATGAAGACTCTTCTTCGGTGTCGATGGGGATATCTTGAAAGAAAAATCAAATGATAATTCATGAAAGGATAACCTTTTTATCCATGGGATATGGCTGTTATCCCATGGGCAGAGTATAGATCCAGATCTGCTGGCACAGATCTCCACAGGATCTACACTGTTCAAACATGATTGTGTACATGAACATACCAATTTCATGGCTGAAAGTAATTAATTCTGAAAAAACTGAAATCCTGAAATTTTGTCAATTTATATAGGGAAAATAAAGAAAATCAACCATTTTAGACACACAGATTCCTGAATTTAATGCATATTCCTGAAAACTTTCACAGATGCAATTTTATTTCACAGATAAAAAACCCTGGAAAACATAAAATAAATTGTCTTTCAAAACATACCTTTTCATTTTCGCCAACAGTGGACAACTGTGACCCATTTGATTTACGACTGGAATTTGAGGGTGTGGCTGGATCATTAGCGCGGCTGGACCGACCTCCAAATGTCCGTCGGAAGGAGTCTATGAACCTTGCTCCTTCTTTAGCACTGGATGGAATGTTAATGGCAAACATTTCACAACTTTTTCTCTGTAGGTCTTGATACAAGCATTCCAGAAGGGCCATCCGTGTTCGCTCCTGCAAAGAATTTGAAAATATAAAAAGTTCTCTTTACAAATCATTTGAATCAACTTCTGTAAACAAAATGTTAGTATCTGATTAAATGTCTATTATAATGTCAACAAAACTCAAATATTGTTTTAAAAGATGTGACATGTTATTCAAATATTTTGGATATAATAAAGAATATTTAGGAGTGTAAAATAGAGATCTGAACTGATAGTGTATTGCATTCTTTGGTATTTAAACTTCATTTGGCTTATTGAAACAGAATTAACCTGAATGTTCTTCAAACAGTGATAAAAATACTAACAAAAATACATTACCAAATATTAGTTTATTGTAAAATCAAAGACCAACCTCTAGTTTAGCAAACTGTTCTGCCTTATAGCAGGCCAACTCTGCATTGAGCAACTTAGACAAGAGAAACTCTCGGAATTCTGGACCCTGAAACAAAATACAACATGTCATATTTGTAACCTTTAACCCTTTTTCCATATATACACTTTTCAAAGTGTGTGGGACACATCCATGCCTTCTGATTTAGATCTGCACTGGTCACATCTTTGTCAGAAAAAAACAAAAGAATCCTATAGCAAACAGTGTAGATCCTGATAAAGAGGGCTTAGGTGTGCAAGCTGATCTGGATCTACACTGTTTGCACAAGAAATAAGAGTGTTTCTAAAGAGTAAAGCTTTAATACAGATTTCTACATTAAAGTTTTTTCCATTTGTACCACTTCAATGCCAGAATGCCCATCTTTTCTTCATTTACTAAGTACATCATGTTTAATTATGTCTCAAATAAGGAATCTATCAAACTTGGAATACAGGTGCAAAGCAGTATGTACCAATCATTTAACTTTTTAGAAGACATTTTCATCAAGATTGGTCCATCTTTTAGCCATCTGCCTTTAACCATAATACTCAAGCCATCTACAGAGACAACTTACCTTTTGGAAGACACCATCATGAGGCATGGGTGGTCCAAAGTATGGCACATCTTCCCTTGCTGTAACCATTACCTGCAATAAACAATACACCGCTTAGTTGCTTTGGTCTACGACTTACAAAAAGTTAGAGACACTCATCATTGTTTTTGAAATCAACTTACATAAACAAAACATATGTTATACTTTTATACTTTGAATGATGTGTGCTTGGATTAAAGCCCAAATTTGGCTTACCTTATATTTTGTATGATCTGTGTTTGGATTTATTGGCTGTATGACGATGTAACAATGAAGAAAATGGGAGGCAATCATGCTGGGAACAAATGGCGTGTTTTCTTCTTGAAAGACAATAGCTACAATATCATTTCCTATATGCCGTTTCCTCTGTAACTGCAATGAAAAGAATAAACATGTGGCATTGTGAGCTGCTGTTTACAAGATGAAAAACATTTTTATGGGACTGATTCATACATAAATTCTGTAACACCATGTGTTACCTAGGCAACCAGTAAAGATCTGGATCAACCTCATGTATGTGGCACATGAACCCTAGCCCCTTGCAGACTTGCTACCTGGTTTTTCAGCCATTCTGCTCTTATTTGGCTCAGGTTTTCAAGAAACTCCAGAAATACCCCTGTATGCATTATTCTTCTATGAAATTATTGTTTTACACTTGGGACTCCAATTTTTTTCTTAACAAAGCATGTACAGGGTTGCCAGCACCACAGATGAAAAAAATTCCCTGACTTTTCCCTGACTTTTCACTGACCAAATCGTGTTTTTCACTGACCAAAAATACCAAACTTAAACAACGCTCACCACCCCTACTGCTGTCCAATCTGCCCGTAAGTTCATTTTTATTATTTTAACAATATATTATATTATTTGACAATTAAATGATGCTTTATACATCAATACAAAGTTTGGTAGTTTGATGTTCAGTAAAATGTTTAACAATGTAAAATAAGCAAGAAAACCTTACAAGATTTAACCAATACTTATAAGATAATTGTTAAAACATGACTGTATTCTTGACTAGTGATGAGGGAACACAAATATCACATAGCATACAAAAACTTGAATAAATAAACACAATAGTAAAAAGCAACAGATTATCGCAATTGAAGCTTAAGTATCCATTATTCATTATTGACTGGAATAATTATCAAATGCAGATTAAAAGAGAATGTACATAGTCTGCAAAAGGGGCCAGCAAACAACATACCATTCACACAAGTTAAACAACACCTCAGACAGAATGCCCTTACATGTTAACTTCATGTTGTAATTTAAAAAGACCGATGAAAAGGGAACTTTGAAAGCCACGGAAGTTGACGGAACACAATAAATATGAAAATATTGCAGGCTCAGTTTGATTGAGCCTGTTCATGGGCAGTAATAAAAATGCATATTGCCCCGCCGCAATTTGCAATTCCATATTGAGCATCTTATGGTCCCTAGAAAAAAGAATGGGTTGTCCTAAATTTGAAAACAAAATAAAATATTTTTTTAATACATAACTCAAATACAAAGCTGTTTATACCATACAAGTAATACAATATATACAATTTAGCCTGTTCAGTGCTTAGATAAACTTAGATAGAAATACATGTAGGTTTTGAAGACCCTGTCCCAATCAAACAAATATTATTAGTCTGGTCCAAATGAAAAATGTCACCTACTACACTTGGCCAAACAGAAAATAGGTCAGTTGATGCAGAATGTTTGCTTAAATTTTCAAATCAATCTAGAGAAAAGTTTGTTTCACAAGATTTAAACAAAACTCATGCACCTGTCATAAAAATGATAGACTGAGCCATATAAAAAATGTCAGGCACACAATACCCCGTACCTAATGTGTTTAAAGTTTCAAGTCAGTATCTTGAAAAATGTAGCAGTACTTTGTGTCGCAATATGTTTAAAAATTCTGCAAATATACAAAACCCATGTTCCTCCCTCGAAGGTCTAGCACACAGCAACCCTCTGAACATAGTAAGTTCTGCTATATAGGCCTTAATGGTGATAATTGACAGAAGTGACTGCCATAGTGTGAACATGTATCATGTACAAAATTTGTGTTCCAACTTTCAGTTCACAGCAACATAGTTTTATGTAGCACCTCCTTATTAAAACTTTCTGGAAGCAAGGGTTGCAGAGCCTTTCAGTCTTCAATTAATTTTATTTATAATATTAGAACTTTTATTATAATCCACAATTGTAAAAAAAAACTTCATAACAGAAAAATTTGTAAACTCAATCTTAAAATAGAACAATTTTTTTCCTTCAAAATGACTTTTCCCTGACTTTTTAGGATTTTTATTTTTCACTGACCACTTTTCAAAATTCCCTGACAATTCCCTGACCTTGAAAAGAAATCAAATTTCCCTGACTTTTCAAGTCTGCTGGCAACCCTGATGTAATTTAACTGCACAAGTTCATGTAAATCTTGTAATGATATGTCAAAGCTGAATAAATTATCATATTGCAGTTGAAGACAGTAATGCTTAGGATCCTATGGAAGATTTCCAGAAAGAACCTAGCATTCTTAGAATAATTAATGATAATTTCTAACTTTCTCACTGAAATTTCCTATAAAATTAAAACTTGCCACCTGAAAATGGGGTTTCAGCATTGCAAAACCCCCATAAAAATTAAAACCTGCCACCCAAAAATAGGGTTCAAGCAAACCCTACTGAAACCCCTCTGGATCTTCTCCTGCAATTACCTGCTGTGTATCCCCAACTGTAAATGGCAACATGGTTGACACATGAAACATAATTTCCCGACTGCAAAACTGAGTATAAAGAGATTCTTTCCCCGTCTGCCCGTGTGAAGTGTCCAGCCCCCCGCGATACCCGTCAAAGTTCCGAAGCTGCACTCTCTCCCCGATACACTGAAGAAACTCTTCCATAGCATTACTGTGATGCACATTACCAAACAATTCTTCTTCTTTTGTCTGAAATAACAAGGGCAAAAAGGCTTTAAAAAAACATTTCCAATTCCGTAAGAATCAAACAAAATTAAATATTAGAATTTTACAACAAAAACAAAAGTATTTTAAGAAATGTACAAATGACCCAGGAGTGTGTTGAACTGCAGTGGGCAGGATTACACTTGGAGTTCGAAAAGTCTATTACACTTTTTTTTCGTGTTTTCCCTATCTCTGCGGAAATTTTGAAAAAAATAATGGAGTTCTTGACATTTTTGGGAATTTATTATAATGATAAACTGAATATAGACCTGTAAGAATATAGGATGCAGCCATTGAAGATGCTTGAAAATTCAGAGAAAATGCTAACTTCATTATATAGGCCATGTTCACATTGGCAGTCAAAAGTTATAATTCCATGTCAGTTGACAAAGAAATTCAATGTCTGTTAGATTTCTAAAAAAAAAGGCCTTGAAATACAAGCTGGGATGGCTTTCCAATAATTAGAATCAGAAAAGTTCAGCTGGAAAACCATTCCAATAACTGGAATTAGGAAATTCCAGCTGGAATTGCTTTCCAATAACTGGAATCAGGGATGTTCAGCTGGAATGACTTTCCAATAACTGGAATTTCAAGATTCCAGGCACGATATCCATGCATGTAATAGTTTCTAATAGTGACCAATACACATAAGGGAGAAAATCTTGTAGTCTTTACTTACTTGTTTAAAAGTTTGATAAATAATTCCAAACTTGAAGTTATTGGTAAGTCTGTGTTCATCATATTGCACAATCATCTCTGAACCCTTAGTGGTCAAAACGGGCTGGAACCGTTCTCCACTGTACTCCTCACACATCAACTGTAAAGTATAATGTTTTTTTTTTAATTTTTATCCAGCAGAAAATACAAAGAAGGAATCATGGCTACAAATAAGTTGGAGATTTTTCAGATTAAGAAACAAGAACAACACAATCAATTCAGGGAATGGTTATTTTAATATGAGAAACTCCCACAACAGATTATTAACAAGAACACATGGGACATGATATGCTGTTATATGAATGTCTCTCAGGAACACACTAATCAAAACAAGACTCGTTTTTAAATACCTGTCTGTGTTCTTTGATTTCATGAGATCCTCTTATAAAACATAATTTGATACATTGTTCAGGCAATTAATTTAACAGGGACTTAATTAACAGGATATGGTTTATTCCCAGGTGTGCCCAGTCTACAACCTGATGAGCATGTAGACTACATCCACCTATTCCCAAGAAATAAAACTAAATCTGGAGATCAGTCTCAAATCTTAAGGATCTGATTGGCTGAAATGGCGACCAGTCGCCATTTCAGCCAATCAGATCCTTGAGATTTGAGATTGTTCTCAAATCTTAGTTTTATGATCCTTGGCCCTGGTCTCAGCAGGAATGCTTTTTGATCCATTGGGTTAGTTCTGATGAAGAAGTAAACAATGGATATTAAGATCACTCTACACAAATGGTTGCACATTATAGAATATAAGCTGTACCATGACAAAACATTAAGACTTGGGTAATGTAAGACTTGGGTAATGTATTACAATAATGGGTTTTGAAATGTCCAGATTTAAAACAAAATGAACTTAACCTATTACTCCATATTTGTTTATTGCGTGTTTGACCAGCGACCAGTGTTGTCCCAATCAGCCAGCTTAACCATATCATCTGATCTGGATCTACACTGGTTGCTTCGTGGTCAAAAATAACCTAATTAATCTAAGAGGGACAGTGTACCTCCTGACCTGCTGATGAGCTAGCAATTCTGTGTAGTCTGATTTAGAAATCTACACCATCACTTTCATAACAATTTAGACCTTGATCAGAATATTGAAATAATGTGCAAGCTATCTGGATCTACACTGTTTGCCCTTGGTATATAAACTGTATGCAATATAGTTTTGCTGTTATCCATGGGTGAACACTGTAGATCCAGTTCAGCCAGCACATCTGTGCCCTCTGATCAGGATCTAATTTTTTTATTCATTAGGTTACTTCTGATCAAAATGTGAATGGTATAGATCCTGATCAGATGGCAAGGATATGCCAGCTTATCTGGATCGACACTGTTTACATATGCCATATAAACCATATACATGCAGTAAAGCGTTATAGTCAGACTATTTCCTTATTCTTTTTTTACCAAGTGACAATTACATTACATTCCACTGTCTCTTTTTGTTTCCAAGACAATTGTATTTTCGAGACGTTTCTTGATTTGATTTGCACATAAAACCCTCTATGAAGCCTTATATAGGGTTTTTAACAGGATTTCATTACATCAGCTAACAGACAAATTAATTTCGGTCCTTTTCCTAAACTGACACAAGATATTCTTAGTTCGTCTGCAATCTATGACAATGAGACCAGTCTCAAATCTCAAGCATCTGACTGGCTGAAATGGCGACCAGTTGCCATTTCAGCCAATCAGATGCTTAAGATTTGAGACTGGAATCCAGATTTAGTTTTATGATCTTTGGCACAGACTATGCTTAACATTTATGGACATTGTGAAAATGCAAAGATAAGTGATTTCTTTTGAAAGGTAACAATTTCTTTGGCTTACAGTACAATTAATAGTCAAAGAAACAATCATAATGTGGGCTTTATAAAATTAAAGAAAACATACTTAACCCTTTACTCCATATATACAGGTTCTTGCAACCAGTGTAGATCCAGATCAGCTATTCCATCTGTGCCATCTGACATGGATCTACACTGGTCTCTTCTTGGTCAGAAATAAACAAGAATTAAATCTAACAGCAAACAGTGCAGATGCTCTGGATCTACAATGTTCCCCCAATGAATAACAGCCATCTCTCATGGAGTAATAGAATAAATAACATTTAGGAACATTAACTTACTGCATTCATCTGAATATGAAAAACATTTGGATTTTTAAAGCAGTGTATAAAGCTCTTAATTATAATTGGAACTTCAGGCATTGAACAAAAGCAATACTTTTCATAACCTGATAATTGTAATAAAATAACTGACTCATCTTTTAACTTATATGCAATAGATAGAAAATATACCAAGGAACATGAAAAAGCTTCAAACAATATAGCTCCCTGAATACAAGAATTACCATAAAACTCCTTTAAATTGACCCTCCCCCTAATAAATGCACCCCCATGTTATTTTTAGAGAAAAAATAATTTTATCCATATTTATTATCCAATATCCTTCATAATCTCATATTAGAATAAAAATAATTTATATAAATAATAAACACCTCTTTTCAGAAAATGTAACACCCCTGGGGCCGTTTTAAAGGAACTTAAAAGTATACATAACACAGAATAGTTTGACATTGAACCGCAAAAGAACAAGACACAAAATCAAGCAACAATTTCCTCTCCAAGATGATGAAATTATATGACAAGGATTTACATGGAAGAATTTTCATCACGCAACAATTCTGTGACTGACCTTTGCTAATCTCATTGGGCTAGGAACATCTCCGACCGAATTCAGCGGAAAAACATTATGCTGAGTACCTTGTCGTGTTCTGAAAAGAAACAATTTGGTTTAATGCTTTCTTCCATATATATGCCTTTATGGCGTGGGCTTACAGTGTAGATCCAGATAAGCCTGCACATCCATGCCATTAGGATCTACACTGTTCACTTTTAGATTCATTAGTTTATTTCTGACAAAGAATGAAGCAGGGCAAATCAAGATCGGACGACACAAATATGTTGGCTGATCAAGATCTGCACTGTTCGCCTTTAAATGCATTAGTTTATTTCTGAGAAAGGATGCAACAAGTGCAGATCCAGGTAAGACAGCAGAATCTGCAGGCTGATCTGGGTCTACACTGGTTGCACATGTGTTAAATTGTGTATATATGGTGTAAAGAGTTAATAAACAATACAACTGCTTTGTTGTTGTGTTGTTTTGTATCACAGTTTTATCAGTGCTATGTGAAATACAATACAGTGAAACCCTTTCATAACGACCACCTTGAAATTAAGACTACCGTGATGGCCAGACAACCATTCTGATGTTCCATTTCACAGTAAAACCCTTAATTAAGACCACCATGAAATTTAAAATATATACCAAGAAATGAAGACCACACCACTATTAATGCCACTTTCCACCCCCCCCCCCCCCCGGTCCTAAAGGTGATTGTTATAGCGTAGTTTCACTGTGTGTAATGTGTTTCAGATTTATAATCACTGAAAAGGCTTCCTCTGATGGATCAATTCAATGCTCTTTCAAATGGCACTTATATACTGTAATAAAAATTCTATTAACAGGAGTGACAAAATTATGTTCAGGGGACCTTGTTATTCCAAAAGTACATGAGTTCTGGAAAACTTTCATGTTTTTTAAAACACGCACATGCCGTAGATGATTATTGCTTATTATGATGTGTGAATGTTAAGAATCTATCAAAATCAGAGAAAGGATCATAAAAAGAACAGTACCTTAAAATAACTCTAATACTTGACTGACTGTTGCACATTTCTTCTTTAAAGGATAGCACCATTGGCCCCACCACTTCATCTAATGTGTAACAATTAAAATGTTCCTGAAACAGAAAATAATTCACTCTAAAAGCATCATCATTATCCCTTTCCTCCTTAGACACTTTATTGCATGGACAAACCGTGTAGATCCAGATCAGCTGGCACATACATGCCCTCTGATCAGGATCTGCACTGTTCGCTTTTTTATTTGTAAGGTTATTTCTGACCAAAACGGATGTGCCTGCTGCTCTGGATCTACACTGGTCGCAAATATGCGTAAAAATACATATATATGGAGGAAAGGGTTAAAGATCATACATTTGCAACCTTTGTAGAGCTTGAGCATCATGAACATCCATGATATTTTTACTTTTTTTTTCTACACATGACATTTTTTTGGTTAAAAAATTAACTAGTATTGTATATTAATTTATTTATTCCTGCAAAATGCATAGAAATGAATGTTGTCTGCTCAAAATCATCAAAGGAATGACTGCAATTTTGATTTACACACATTTTTACTTGCCAACATTTATATAATAAAAAATTTCTTGTGATGTCTCCTAATTATTTTGGAAAGTCTATCAGTATTTTGAAATTAATAACACATTGTTTTGTAAAATGAAAATCATAAACACAACAACAGTGCAAAACAGTGCAATATATGAAAAATAAAACCGCAAACAAATCTGGAAATTCTAAAAATGACCTCTAAAACACGTAAAATTTAATATTAGATATCTTGACCTGTTTCAGACAGAATGAAATGTCATTTCGGAAAAAATATCAATTTACGTTTCAACATTCCTAGTATTAGTCCGGACACTTCTTTTTCGAAATCTGATTTTCGTGATCGCAAATTGCCTATGAAGAGGTCAAAATCTAATCAATAATGAAATGTCTGTAATAAAACAGCACATTTGCAATTTCCACAAGATCTGTTGATGTGTTTGACATGTCACTAGCAGCCTCATAACAAACAAGATGCTGTCATGTTTGGATAATTGGATACCAGTATTTCTTGGGGAATGAGAGGGACAACCAACATAATGGTTTAAGGTCAAGGTTGTATTTTTGGGAGAATGGTTGCTTCTTTGTCAGAAATAACTTAATGAACCTAAAGCAAAAAAAAACAGTGTAAATCCTATTCTGATGGAACAAAAACTGACCTAATCTTGGAACAAAAACTGACCTAGTCTTGTTTTTGCCTAAAAAAAAGATAACCCTCAAATTCCATTCGATGAAAAAGTCAAGAAATCTTGACCTCATTTTGTCAAACTGAAATCAATGAGGAAATCTTAAAAGATAACCTCACAAATTTCAATAAACATAAAAAAGGGTCAAAGCATGACCAAATTCTGTCTTCAAAAATCCTTTCTAATGCTCAAAGGATGTTTTAGGAAGTGTAATTATATGAATTAAATGGGTTTAAGATAGTTAACCCTCAATTCCATTCAGTGGCAAACCCGGATCTGACCTAATTGTGTCATCGTAAATGAATGAGAAAACCTCAAAAATTTCAATTAAACATAAAAAGTGGTCACAATCAGCAAGATTTCTTTTTAAACACCCCTGGGGTGTTACATGTTCTGAAAAGGAGTGCTTATTATTTATTTAAAATAATTTTATTCTAAAATTAGATTCTGAAGGATATTGTCATAAATATGGATTAACTGAAAAATATTGGATAATAAATATGGATTAACTGAAAAAGAGGGGTGTTTAAAGGAATTTTATGGTATGACTTAATCCTGTCTTATGAAAGTCCTTTCTTATGCTAAAAGACTGTTTTAAGAAGTCATCCTAAATCAATGAGGAAATCAAAGAGGAAATTTATAGAGAAAACCTCACAAATTTCAATAAGCATAAAAAGGGTCACAATCTGACCTAATTCTGTCTTCAAAAATCCTTTCTAATGCAAAAAGGATGTTTAAAGAAGTCTTTTAGTAGATATGTCTCATCAGGCTGCCACTGTGTATTATCATACATGTCATTTAGAGAAAACTAGGAATAACAGCATCCTCACAGAAACTGTGCCTTAATGGATATTTTCTGACTGTAAAAACTGCAAACATCCAGACTTATCTCGAAACAATTGTAAATTATAATAATTATGAAACACAGTCTTGAAATTTTTTTTATACTGATTGCATTTTTTCCCACTCAATTGTCATTGATAACTGCAGAATGTTGACTTAAAACATGAATATCATTCATAGCAAAAACGAGTATTTATATAACAATGACCCAATATAAAACTTTAAAAATGGAGTCTCCATTTCAGCCAATCAGATGCTTGAAGTTTCAGACTGTTCTACAATCTCAGTTTTATGATCTTGAGTCAATTACTTGGAAACCCCACGGTGTGACATCTGACATATCAATAATTGCCAACATCATTCTTCCATAAGCTACTTACTAAGGAATAAGTCTGTATTTGTAATATTGCATTAACCTAGTTGTTTCAAGTATGAAGTCAAAATGAATTCCAAAAGAAACCATTTTTAGCAGGAAATGGTTAAAATGGCCATCTTCATAAACATTTATTTCAAAAATTAAGGCTACAAGTCTGAGGTTTTAGTTTCAGAATTTTGTTCCCAACAGCTGGCTTGTTTTTTACCTTAGGCAAACAAATTCCCTTTTTGTCACCAAACAGTTTTCAGTTGGCAGTTTAATTTGTTGAAAATACAATATTTTCAATTTGAAACTGTTTCAAAACTACTGGTATAGTCAATTATAGTCTCCATTATAACAATCAATTTGCGTAGATAATATTGGTCATATTCCTGCACCGAACAAAAATCACGCTTTTAACAGATTCAAACAATGAAATAGAAAACTATATACAATTATTATAGTCTGTTCATTTTACAATAGATTTCCTTGTTTGGACATATCTGTTGGAATTGGTAGCGGACAAAAAAAACCAACACAGAATTTAGACTCCAATTCAACTGTGTTAAGTGTGAAAACTAATCAGGATTTAATAATACTGGTCATAAATATTTTATAAATAAATATATCAGTAGTGGGAGTATCAACAACCACTGTGATTTATGATGTACCAATAATTGCTGCTGTAATGACAAATGTCAAGTCTATGCTAATTTAAGTCTCATTACTGATTTCCCCACCCACTGAAAATTACCAGTCAGGCTACGCAGATGTTCAATAATCCAAGTACAAATCATCACCTTAACCCTTTCCTCCATATACACACCTTTATGGCATGCGCAAACAGTGTAGATCTGTGCCATCTGATTAGGATCTGCAATGTCCGCTATTTGATGTATTAGGTTATTTCTGACCAAAAAAGCGATCAGTGCAGATCCTGATCTGGATCTACACTGGTTGCACACATGTAAAACTGCGTACCGGTATATATGGAGGAAAGGGTAAATGCAGTAATGGTAAATATCCTTCAAATTTCAATTTTACTTATACAGTTTTTTGCACTAAAGTGATGAAATTTTTTAAGTGTTTGGGTAATAGTAAGTCATTAGGCTGTTGGAACCAATTATCAGTAAATTGCATTTACAAATAGCAAATAGGCAAAAGTTTCTGTGAAAACATACTGATTCTGTGAATAAAAGTCTTCAATTTGTTTATTCGTTGTTACCCATATGACAGTTTAATGGAGTCTATCCATATAAAATGATACTATTACTCTGGCCCCAAGAGCATACAACTAAAATTGGAGACCAGCTTAAACTCAGTGATTCGCTAAATTTATTTTTGGTTGGTAAAAACAAATTTTGTTTATTTTTTAATATATAATTAAATTTTGGTTGATATTGACAGAAAGATTGTTGCCAAAAACATCTGTTTATAGTGTTACATCATGATGTCATAAACCAAAAACTTAGTCCATTTTCTTAAATTGTTCTCATTCGTATGGGTGAGAAAACAGTCAAACTAAAACGATATTCCAGTTTGAAAACAGTGATATACCAAATTTAATTTTTAAAAAATTCTATAATTCACTGGTAAGCATAATATATATGACTTTTTCTTACTTTTTAGTACCGGTAGGTATGTATTGTGTGCAATTCATTTATTAGGGGTTTATTAGGGTTTCCCCCCCCCCCCCCCCCCCCCCCCACACACTTACTTTTCCAAGAAAATGTTGACGGTAACAGTGGGCAGTTTCATCCTTTTCTATCATAGAACCCTGTAGCCGAGACTCAGCCTCCTCTCCATGTAGTCTTGACTCCGCCTCCTCCCGCCCTCCAGGGTCCGGACCAGGATCAGGGGGATGTACTGTGAAACAGCAACCCGGAGGTAGGTGTACCATGGGATAGGGACCCTGTTTGCTCAACAACTGAGGAAGAAAAAAATTTACTTCACATAATTATTTTGTTTTTGCCGACCTTATATCAAAACCTCTTGTCTACCAAATTTTATTTTAGCTAACTAGGGAATATAGAAATACTAGCGCAAAATCCATCAAAATCTCGCATTTCTTTGCCAATGGAAAAAGTTCAGGACAGTCATGTTTTGAAACAACGTATTCTGATTGGTGGATAGTTCAAAAGGTTTTGATATTACGCCAATGTTTTGCTTCGCAGATGGAAAAAATTCTGTACAGGACAAAGAACAAATTTAAACGTTGCCTTAGTTCACTAAGGGTATATCGCCTTCATATATTTGAAATTATGGTACTTGTACTGTTTTTGCATTGTGACCAAAAGTTGATTTCGAAACTTATGTATTGGCTGATCTGGATCTATACTGTTGGCACATGCAATAAAGTCTATTTATAGATTAAGTAAAGGGTTAATCTAAAATAAATACTGTTCAATCTTAGCTATGTCAGTTCATCTTGAGGCCACCTGAGATATGATTCGTATCGCGATAAAGTACAAGCACTGTACAATGTTTTTTCAGTCACTTTTTTGTGGTTTCTGTGATATTAAAATAATATTTTTCATATCCCTGGCTGTATTATTATTGCTTAAAATTCTGAGTGAATAAATAAAAATCCAAATCTGTAAGTTATCCTGATGGGTTCCGTAAAAAAGGCATTTAAACATAATTCCATATTATACAGAACTGTTTTTTAACACTTGCCAAAGACAATCTGAAATATAGGTAATACCAAGGGTAAAGGCCCGGTCACACCGCCCTTAACGTTGGTGGAGCGTCCCTGGAGCGGTGAAAAAAAATCATCACCGGTCGTAACCGTTCACCACCGTTAAACATAAGTTGGCCCCCGTTAAAGCAACGCCGTATACGCTCGGCCACCGCTGATGTTTCTCGAGGGGCCCTCCTACCGCTCCGAAAGTTTTAAGCTGCACAAAATATTGCGAGCGGTGAGAAGGGGAAAATTTTCCAACCCGGCAAAGTTCTCCGCTCCACCAACACCCAATCAAAGTTTGGCACCGCTAGACGAAAGTTCGTGGATCTGCTAGACCAACACCGATTTCTTGAACGCTAAACCACCGCTGATTCGCCAGCGTTGCCCAGGCGGCGATTAAACGTTGCAAAAACGTTGGTGGAGTGCTTATAAGCGTTTTACAAGCAGACACAGGGTTGTTGGAACGGTGTCGGGCATTGAAGCAGCGAGCCACGGCAGCAATGAGCGCATGCGCAGAACGTCGCTATACCAAACGCTCGCGTCACAGCTATACCAACGCTCGCTACAGATAAACCAACGCTAAAGCAACACTGGCTTCAGCGGTGCACCGCTAAACCAACGCCCGTGTTTTCGATTTTTATTCCATTTTGTGAGCGGTGACGAGCGTTTGGTCCACCTCCCTACCGTTCAAGGAACGCTCCAGCAACGTTCAGGCGGTGTGACCAGGCCTTAACAAAGACAATCTCCAACATATGTGATAGTATAGGTAACAATTCAATTCATTGAATTGCTGCATGTTAAATTACAATTATTCGGTTCATCGGTGATCTAATCTTAGCATACCTCTTTAATTGTGTCAATATCTTTTTTGGCTGGGACAGCATCATCGGAGTTTAGCTGAAAATATAAACAACTCATGTAGAGACATTTTGGGTATTCAAACAACTGAAATATGTGGTTTTGGACAAAAGCAAACTTTTTTTTAAATAAGGGTAAAAGTCTGCAAAAGATAAGTATAGATTGGGTTATTATACAGCCCCAATCTGGTATCCAATATCTACAATAAAACTCTTTTTAAACTCACAGTTCATGTACAAAAATACAACCTTAAGTATTTCAAATTTCTATGAAAGCCTATATAAAACCATTTATTTTCAAACCAAAATTTACTACATTGTTTAAAATACTTTCATCAGTTTCAAGGGTTAAAGGTGGTTTGACTGTTACAGTATTCACAATATATTAATTTTGTTAATTTCTCAGATAATTTTAGACTAAGCAAATTTTATTCTATATGTTCTATCATCATGAAATCAGTATACAGACTTCTATTATCACAAAGACTTTATAACACAGGATTGGCTTGGAAGAAGACATTGGAGATAGTGTCTCTCGTATGTCCAGAACTTCTCCCTCTACTGTGCCAACAGAAAAGTTTTTTTCCTATATATTTCAAACATGAAGCAAAAACCCTAGCTGACTTCTCCTTAACCCTTTCCTCCATATATACACATTTTTACACATGTGCGTCCAGTGTTGATCCAGATCAGCCGGCACATCCCTGCTGTCTGATCAGGATCTACACTGGTCGCATTTTGGTTAGAAATAACCTAATGAATAAAAAAGCGAACAGTTTAGATCCTAATCAGATGGCATGGATCTAAACTGTTTGCCTGTGCAATAAAGGTGTATCTATGGAGGAAGGGTTAAAAAGAAAAAATTCTCCCTAACAATTCTGACAACTTCAGCCAATCCCTGCCAACATGATATTCACTTATTTTCTTAAAAGTGCTTTTATTAGAAGAGAACAAAATAACTCTATATTATATTAACTATCTATAGACCAAAGAATCCCTGCTAATTCCTTAAGATGCTTCCCACTGTCAGTCTAAGATTAAAGGACACGCTACAAAGAATAGCAATTAGGTGACCTTTAACCAGTATCATAAAAGTACAATGGTAGAGGGGGATTTTAAAATGAAGGCAGAAAAAATAACAAAGACACAGTTTTACATTTAGAATGCAAAACTCTATTGGCAATCAACACTAGGCTTTTTCTTTAACCAGTTTTCTAAATCGGATATGGCTTATATAAAATTTTCAGTGTAGATCCAGATGATAGCCTGCACAACTATGAAGTGTGATTTGGATCTAAACTGTTTAAAGATTTATAAGATAATTTCTAAGACCAAGAAGTCTCTGGTGTAGATGTAGATCAGATTGCATGGATTTTCAGGCATATCTGGATCTACACTTGTTTCTTATGTGTATAAACCATATCCCATGGAGTTAATTAGAGTTTATTGATGCGTGAACATTAATTCTGTTTTCAACCAACTGCAGAGAAAATTTTCATCAATGGAATTATTGTGTGTCAGTATTTTCCTGGCTGGCATTAACATTTCAATATACCAACAACTAAAAGAAGCAAAAAATACCATATAAGGCACATTTTTACATGTCACAGCTAATTAAACCTTTCCTTCATAGACCCACCTTTAGGTCATGGGGAAACAATGTGGATCCAGATCAGCTGGCACATCCTTGCCATCTGATCAGGATCTGCACTGTTCCCTTTTTGATGTGTTTAGTTTTTTCTGACCAAAATTCAACTAGTGCAGATCCTGATCAGATGGCACAGATGTTCCAGCTGATCTGGATCTACACTTGTCGCACATGTGGTAACATGTGTATATATGGAGGAAAGGGTTAACTTACCGGTACTAAAGAACAACCAGTAAGTTTCATGATATACAAAATATTAATTACTGCCAGGTAATACTTTCCTGCAAAATATTGAAATCACTTGATTTTAGGTTTATACAAATAGTTATCAGCATGCCACATACAAAACTTATTCACGTTTGGTATTTTCTTTCACACATTTTTAACATCTACTGTGTTTATGATTGATATGGCACCTTAACTGCATGGGCAAACAGTGTAGAAACTGATCCAGATGACAAAAGAGCAAACAGTGCAAATCCTTATTAGATGTCGTAGATGTACCAGCTGATCTGGATCTACACTGTTCCCTCAAAATAACAGCGAAATCCCATGAAGTAAAGGATTAAGAACTTAATTATATCTCATTCACATTTTGAGAATCAAGTAAACAACTGAACTGTGCCCTTTAAAATTCTCAAGAACTTTCTTCAGTTTTTGTGATCAAACCTTAATTTTAATATAAGGTTTGCATAAAGGCCCATCTTAAGCACTGGTCACTTATAACATTTAGCTTAAGCAGCTGAAAAAAATATTGTCAAAGTCACAACTGTTTTTCTCCTTTTCTAAAAAGAGGGGAAAGACGGGTTTGCAAATGACCCACACATAGCCCTTACCCAAAAATTTTAACTTAAGTATACTGTGGTATTATTATATTTTGCTTTAAATTTTCACATATTCCAAACCAAGAACAGTGCACAAAATCAACCTCCAGGGAAAATTAAGTATGTAATCAATAATAATAAAACAACTGAACTAATTTATGCCTGAGCAAAAAATAGAATAGAGGATTCAATCATACTCATGGTAAACCATGGGATATTAGCCATAGGGATATTAGCCATAGGGATATTAGCCATAGGGATATTAGCCATAGGGATATTAGCCATAGGGATATTAGCCATATCCCATGGAGCAAATGGTTAAATTATACCACAGTAACATTACTGTCACCAAAAACTAAAATGAAGTAATTTTCTTATAATGGATTTCAAAGTTTTAGATCATTGTGCAGAATTAAATTTTAAATAGTAGTGTTTAGTTACCTAATATTAGAAGAAAATATTAAACACAACAAAAACAACAAAATTAGCGAAACTGTTTGACCATAAAGCAAGCACAACAATAGTGGAGAAAGTGGGTGGGGTAATTCAGACCTGCAGTGCATGAGGCAATGAACATCTCTGATCCTCGTATCGTCTGCTCTGATATTTCAAGAGCATTTCAAAGAAGTCAGGGCCCTAGAGTTGACAAAACAGTCACATTAAAGAGAAGAGGTGTTAAAAGCTGATAACAACAATCTTAATTCTTTCCTCCATATTAATGCCTTTTTTTGAGTGGGCAAATAGTGTAGATCCAGATCAGTCAGAACATCAGATTCTGTGCCATCTGATCAGGATGTTTACTTTTTGATTCATTAGGTTATTTCTGAACAATATATGACCAGTTGAAATCCAGATCAGAAGGCAGTGATGTGCCAGCTGATGTGAATTCACACTGGTCGAACATGTGTAAAAATGCATATCTATGGAGAAAAGGTTTAACATGAAGACCAATGCATATTTACAGACTTGTGACAAAGTGAAGGGCAAGCATAGTTCAGAATGCCTTGGGTATTTTGTAATGTATTTTCTAACATCATGGTAAAATGACACTCTGCTGACAATTGTCTTCACATTTTATATTACATGGTAGGGTCTTTATTCAGGCCTTGATTACTAGTTTTTAATTACATATTTTGAAGCCATGTGCACAACTACAGTCCAACCTATGCTAACAAGCAAATTCGTTGAATTTATATCCCCCGCCGAGTACTGGTTATTACTAACACAACAGCTGAAGACATAGGGCTTTATTTAGATATTTATCATGGATGGAAAAAACAGTGAAAAAAAAACTTCAGATGGTGAAAAGGGTTGGGCAGCTCACCAGAATATAAAAATGAGATGAAAAGTCTTCAAGTTGTTAAAATGATGAACGCAGTAGTAAAAATGAAGCGCGGTATTTGATTGAAATCCATGCAGAAGTTGCATAAAAGTAGCACGGAAACGAATACTACTTTTATGCATAGTGCATAACTTATCAAAGGGCCATAACTCTGTGTTAATCGGTCACACCAGAACAAGACAACAATATGGGCATCTTGTCTTGGTATTGATGGTTTCCATAGTTTCCTGCTAAGAAATAGCAAGGAAACAAATACTGCTCTACATGCAAAATGCATAACTTATGAAAGGGCCATAACTCTGTGTTTACAGGTCTGACTGAAACAAGATGACAATATGCACATCTCCTGCTTGTATTAAAGGTTTCCAGAAAAAATTCATTGAAATCTATCTAGTAGTTGCAGAGAAATAGCGTCGAAACAAATACTGCTGTATATGCATAATGCATAAGTTATCAAAGGGCCATAACTCTGTGTTAAACCATCTGACAGGAACAAGACGACAATATTCATATCTCCTTATGATATTGATGGTTTCAAGAAAGTTTCATTGAATTCCATTCAGTAGTTGCAGAGAAATAGCCCGGAAACAAAAAACTGCTCTATGTGCATAAGGCATAAGTTATCAAAGGGCCATAACTCTGTGTTAAACAGTCTGACTGGAACAAGACCACAATATGTGCATCTCTTCTTGGTATTGATGGTTCTCAGAAAGATTAATTGAAATCCATCTGGTAGTTGCAGAGAAATAGCAGAAATGAATACTGCTCTATATACATAATGCATAAGTTATCAAAGGGCCATTACTCTGTGTTAAATAGTCTGACGGGAACAAAACTAAGATATGCGCATTTCCTCTTGGTATAGATGGTTTCCAGAAAGTTTCATTGAAATCCATCCAATAGTTGCAGAGAAAAAGCACGGAAACGAATACTGCTCTATATGCATAATGCATAAGTTATCAAAGGGCCATAACTCTGTGTTAAACGGTCTGACCAAAACAAGACGACAGTATGCGCATCTCCTCTTGGTATAGATGGTTTCCAGAAAGTTTCATTGAATTCCCTTCAGTAGTTGCAGAGAAATAGCCCGGAAACGAATACTGCTCTATATGCATAATGCGTAAGGTATCAAAGGGCCATAACTCTGTGTTCAACGGTCTGACCAGAACAAGACGATGATATGCGCATCTCCTCTTGGTATTGATGGTTCTCAGAAAGATTCATTGAAATCCATCTGGTAGTTGCAGAGAAATAGCGCTGAAACGAATACTGCTCTATATGCATAATGCATAAGTTATCAAAGGGCAATAACTCTGTGTTGAACAGTCTGACTGGAATAAGACGACAATATGCGCATCTCCTCTTGGTATTGATGGTTCTCAGAAAGATTCATTGAAACCCATCCGCTTGTTACAGAGAAATAGCGCGGAAACAAATACTGCTCTATATGCATAATGCATAAGTAATGAAAGGGCAATAACTCTGTGTTAAATGGTCTGACCAAAACAAGACGACGATATGCGCATCTTCTCTTGGAAAAGATGGTTTCCAGCAAGTTTCATTGAAATCCATTCAGTAGTTGCAGAGAAATAGCGCGGAAACGAAATTCCGACGGACAGCGTGACGACGTGACACCGTGACGGACGGACAACGCCAAAACAATATCCCCCTCCCGATTTCATCGGCGGGGGATAAAAAACATCTGTTAACAAAGACCACCAGGGCACAACATCACAAAACTAGAACTGGAGACCTGTCTCAAATATCAAGCACCTGATTGGCTGAAATGGCAACCAGTCGCCATTTTCAGCCAATCAGATGCTTGAGATTAGAGACCGGTCTCCAGATTTAGTTTTATGATCTTTGACATAGTACTAATTGTTTACTTCATAGTACTTAGCACACTTCTGTAACCGCATAGCAACAATTCACACTAAGCCAGTGAGGAACATGTTTTTATGATAGAGCTCAACAACCTTAAATGTCATAAATACTGAACCTCTATTGGTTCAATCAATATAATGTAATGCCAAAACTATATGATTACTCTACAAGTAATTCTTATTAGTTATTCTTTTAATATGAAATGTTTTCAACATGTATGAATTTACAAATTTGAAGATTATGTTTTCTAAATACATGCCCTTGCCACTGAAAAAGATGGCAGTAGCTCGCCAGTATTCTCAAGATTGCGTTTACCAGAACTGGATGCAGAAAGATCAGCATTAAATGACTTAACCCTTTTTCCCATATATACGCATGTGCAACCAGTGTAGATCCAGATCAGCCAGCACATCCGTGCCGTCATATCAGGATCTGCATTGGACGCATTTTGGTCAGAAATAACCTAATAAATCAAATAGCAAACACTTTAGATCCTTATCAGATGCCATGGATGTATCGGCTGATCTGGATCTAAACTGTTTGCCCAATTGCAATAAAGTTGTATCCATACAGCTGTTTTCTTGTGAGCAAACAGTGTAAATTCAGATCAGCGGTATCTGTGCCATCTGATAAGGATTTACACTGTTGTAAGATTCATTGGTTATACACTGGTCACAGACCCATTTAGTATAAATGGAGTAAAGGATTAAAACATTATTTATTGCATACTTCATGCAGAAGTCAATATGCAATTCAAACCCACTGCAAAAATGTATCATGCGTTATTGTGCAATGTTTGTGTCTTATTGAATGATTGCTTACTCGGCATTCAAAAATGTTTATAGTTTATTTTATACATTAAAAGACAAGATACTTGTTCTGTAACCTGCAAATATTTATAGCTCTCACAACTTGTATGATTTTGTATGCGCGTGTGATACTACTATCTTAAAAAAAGTGGGAGTTAAATCAGTGACTTATTATCATTACCCCCATCCACCCGCCCCCCATTCGCACCACATCTGCAGAAAATCTTGTTTCAAAAAGTGTTTGTTTTCCAAATTAATTATGACTCCCATATTTATAAAGACTCCAAGGTTGGAAATGATCATTCACAGGTATAACCATTGCATTGTATGAATTCCTAGTTGAGAAAGACTCCCAGGATGGAAATGAACGTTCACAGGTATAACCATTGCATTGTATGAATTCCTAGCTGAGAAAGACTCCCAGGACGGAAATGATCGTTCACAGGTATCAACATTTCATTGTACAGATGGTAAAGTCTTACCTTAGAAAAAGACGAGATATCACAGCGTTGATCTTCTATACGGTTGTCTTGTAGACGAATGATCAAGTCTATAAAATCGGGACCCTGTTGAAATAACAGCAATAATAATAGCATTTAATCTTTTTTTTTAAAATACATTCCTATATCGTAATATAAGTTTCCCAAGTTGTTTTGGGGAAGTTTCTTTTTTTTATTTAGTATACAATTTATTTGATTATCTTCTTTTCAACTAGGAATGAATACCAATCAAGTGAGTTTCCATAAAAAACAGACATTTATAACAATTTCACTTTTTCTTGACATATTTGTTACCGAGATCCTTCTTGAATCAATTTTCTTTACAGTCTTCACACACAGTTATGTTACTCCAAATACAAAACACATGAGGCGCGTTGCCGGAATAGGTGCGTTCGGACATTTGATGTAAATTCTTGAAATGATGTCAAAAAGTTGCGCAGACAACATTAATTATGATGAATTATTTGCGTAATGGTAAAAACACCATTATATTGTCAAAATTTGCAATAAAATCACTATTTAATTGAAAAAAATAAATAATTTTAACTTCTTTCAAATACTGTAACAGCTAAAATTAGAACAAATATGACCGAATGTACCTTTTCCTGTGGCGCGCAACATATCAATTTCAAGTTCAAACCAATGTATAAAGCATTTACTTAGAATTGAAAACAAAAGCATTAAATTTTAAAGATTGAGACATCAATATTTAAGCATGTCACTTACTTCCTCGGGAAATGGAATTTTTGTCTATACTAAATAGTTCCACGGGGATATAACTCTTACAGTTGTGCAGAGCTTGCAAAAATCAAACCCAACAGTACCAAACACTAAAAGTTCCCAAAAAATGTTTTACTTTCCTCTGATTATATCGGTGACGATATCATGCACTGCACTATTTTAATCGCTATTAAGAATTTGATCTTCACAGACCTCAACATAAAAAATATTTTCATACTAATAATCTGTTTAAATACTTCTTGCAATCCCTTTGGAACATGTATATAATAAAATTATGCACTGTCGTCAATCCAGCGACTATGACGTCAACTGACTTGTGTTTGTGACATATTTTGATTCATCTATCATCACCTTGGTGTTACTCCTTCTTATTTCAATGGTACTAACAACATTTTTGCACCAAGGCGATGCTATTTTATCACTGAGAATCTGTCATTTCCATGCAAGATTTCTTCAATGACTGTCAATATTTTGTGACTCATGAGACGCGGCGTGACTTTTTCATTTACTACTACTAAAACTGTGAATGGAATTTCAAGTACACAATGCCAACTTACATTCACACAAATTTCATACTAACTTAACCTTTTCTCCATAATTATACGCCTATATGGCATGGGCAAACAGTGTAGATCCAGATCAGCTGGCACATCTGTGCTATCTGATCTGGATCTAAACTGGTTGCATCTTAGTCAGATATATCCTCATGAATCTAAAAGCAAAAAGATTAGATCCTGATCAGATGGCATGGATGTGCCAACTGATCTGGATCTAAACTGTTCACCCATGCAATAGAAGCCTTATCTATGGAGTAAAGGATTAACTTAATCCTTTCCTGGATATATACGCATTTTTACGCATGTGCGACCAGTGTAGATCCAGATCAGCCGGCACATCCGTGCCGTCTGATCAGGATCTGCACTGGTCGCATTTTGGTCAGGAATAAACTAATGAATCAAAAAGCCAACAGTTTAGATCCTGATCAGACGGCACGGATGTGCCGGCTGATCTGGATCTAAACTGTTTGCCCTAACAATAAAGGTGTATCTATACAGGAAAGGACCTATCAGTTTATGTTTTAAAGTTAAGTTCATACTAACAGACGGTTTTCGCATTTTTTCCTCTGTTTTGGACTTGGGTGTGGTTGGAAAATGAGATTCGCAATACAGCTGCCCCTCCATGTTCTGCTTCCTGAAAATACACAAAATATTATTGTTTTAAGGGTAGAGTACAGGTGTGTAGCTGCCTATATGCTAGTGTTGGGATATCGGTTGCAAATCACAATCGATCATCAGTTGTAATCGGTTGCCACTTCCGATGAGATTTCACCGATTATTAATCGGTTTAAAAATCATATCTGTGTTACATTAACAAATGGTTTCTAATAAGTAGCTTATATAATATCCCTTATTATTGTGTGTTTGCTGCTACTTTCTACATAACGGTTGGTGTTCCTATTACAAAAATAAAACTTTTTCGCGTGTTTTTATTAGATATGCACTGATTAGAATGAATGAACAATGCTTAACAAAGAATACACACCCCACAATACGATGTTGATAGCACTTAATGCCCAAAAGGCCCTACCAATTAATTTCAATCATGACTATAGTACAAATATGGACCAAGATATGTTTAATTGTGCAGTAGTTTACAGCCGGGGATATACATCGGTTTAAATCGATTATGGGATAATGACATCGATTATTGGCATCGGGAGGTTCTTACTGATGATAAATCGATGTCTTTCGATCATCGGCACATCACTACTATATTCAAGTTCATAGTTGAATCCACATGACTCAACTCGGAACACCCAGCAATGCACCAGTTTGCATCATTGTTTCCAAAATTTTCCCACAGAGCCCTAGCACAATTATGAATCCACATAAATCCAAAGGCAGCAATCTTGTCATACAGAAGCCCTGCCCACAGTTCACCTGTTTTGATAGCTTTAGTGTGTTTTTAATTTAGAATTAAAGTTTTACTGTTAATTTTTTAATGTTTGTTATCGTCAGATCTAACACTCTGAATCTGTGTCCATGCATTATCTTGTTACACATATTTTTGTGTTACATTTACTAATATTTTACGAATTTAAAATAAACACAAATCCAGAAGCACCACTCTTGAGGCAGAAGCCCAGTCCACAGTTCAAATGTTTTGATAGTTAGTGTGTGTTTGTGTTTTTAGTATTACAAGTTTGTGTGTTCATTTCTTCATGTTCAACCACAGGTCTATTTGTTACACCCTAAATATATGTATGTGCATTTGTACAGGCAGGGGTATGCATTTAAATTGTGTTAAATTAAAAATACTTTTAAGTATTTTTAAATTAAGTACAAGTTATTATCATAAAAAATACTATACATATTAAAATTTAATAAATTTATAACAAAAATAATAATAATTTGCCACTTAGGGTTCAAACCAGATTCTTGGGTACACCAACCTCACACCAAGAGTCAAAGAAGTGCATGACTGAGTCATATGATATTAATAACTTCCACTGTCATAAAAACTATTAACATTACCTCCTATCTTGTTTTGTTTTCATTTTCACAAATCTTTGCAAGTTATTTAAAAAGAAAAACAAACATCATAAAATCCCAAAGGCATTATTGTGCGGTTGGTCATCTATGGTCATCTACGGTCAACTGTTATCTTTTTGAACATTTTAATGACTTATATATCTAAAGTATATCTAATACTTTTATTGCCAATAAAAAGTCAACTGCTTACGGATTAAAGCAGCAATTAAACTGGTCAAGAAGAAATAAACTTGTTAAAAAGTTATAAACGATTTGACCATAACACTGGAATTCAATAATGCTTTCATCTAAAGACTCATTTTGAAGTCTGTGATGTTTGTTTTATAACTAGTCAATTCTTGCAAAATAGGTTAACCCTTTCCTTCATATATACACATTTTTTTGCATGTGCGAACAGTGTAGATCCAGATCAGCCTGCACATCCATGCCATCTGATCAGGATCTGCACTGGTCGCATTTTGGTCAGAAATAACTTTACTTAAAGATACACAAAGTGAACAGTGCAGATCCGGACCAGATGGCACAGATGTGAAGGCTGATCTGGAACTACACTGTTCGCACATGCGTAAAAATGCGTATATATGGACGAAAGGGTTAAACTGACTAAAATCCAAGAATGGGAAAATTTAATGCAATATTGGCAACCAGGCTTTAAGTAACCATGGCCCTTGATCATAAAAATAAAATGGGAGACCAGAAGCCCCCAGGTTCAGAACTTGATAAAAATTGAAGCATTAATACCCTGCAATGACATGGGGTAATGAACAAAAACAAAGTGAGACCTCAGACCAGTTTCAAATACCAAGCATCTGAGCTAAAAGTGAGTTAAAAAGGAAACATGACCAATCTATAGCTTGAGTTGTTTTTTTACTGATCTTCAATCTCACTTTAAATCTTTAAATCATCACCTTAGTGAAATAATGGTTTATCTCCTTCAAATTTTATTGGTACTTATACCATTCTTGCACTAATGTGACATTTTGCGGATTGATATTGTTCTCTCTGTCTTCAAAACCAATCTTACAGCTGCTTAGACTAGCCACTAGTCTGATAATTAGTTTGTTTTGTCTTTTTATTTATATTTTAAAAATCATAACAGACTTTTATTGTAGCCAGTCTATTTTCTATCATACTGCATTGAGAGAGATGTCTGAATTATCGATGAAGTTCAGATAGAGATGTAGACTGGCTCAAGATAATTAGTTGGAGAATGAATAAAAAATATACTTCATCGCCTGGAATCCAGGCTAACAGCTGCTTTAATATAGCTTGTTGAACCTGAGTGTATATTGTTATTTATTTAAACCCAATCACTTAAAGTATTAATCAACTGCCTATTGTTCAGACAAATATTTATAATCCTAGTGGAATTTTATTTTATTAAATAGATTAGATATTAATAACAATAATCTTGTTTGACTTGTATAAATATTTAACACATGACTGGTATTAATAACAACTAAACTGCTTGTTTGATCTTTTTCGGCACCCAAATGTTACTTTTAAATTCTTCTATTAATAGATTGAAGATAAGATTAAAATGTTTATTTAACATGTTTAACTTTTTTCTCCAAGCCTGCGGCTCAATAGGAGTTAACTAATCTCAAGATATTCAACTCATAAATAAAGAACACTTTTTTTACAGCAACTGCCTCCCATTATCTCCTCCCTGTACAGTTTATTTTTAAATAGAGATGCATCATTACAATAAATCATTACAATTAAAAAATATAAACATTGAAATTAATCAATATAAATAATTAACCCTTTCCTCCACATACAGGCATTTTTATTGCATGTGGTACATGAATGTGGCAGCTGATCTGGATCTACACTGTTCGCCAATGCAATAAAGGCATTTTTACACATGACTATTGTGTGACCAGTGTTGATCCAGATCAGCAGGCACATCCTTCATGTCTAATCAGGATCTGCACTGGTCGCATTTTGGTCAGAAATAAACTAACAATTTATCAAAAAGCGAACAGTTTAGATCCTGACCAGACGGCAAAGATGTGCCAGCTGATCTGGATCTAAACTGTTCACACACATCATAAAGGCATGTATATGGAGGAAAGGGTTAATAGTTAGTGTTTGTTAACATCTTGTCAAAGCTCATTAGTGCTAAAAGCCAAGTGAGAGATCTGCAGTGTACTCCCTGGAATATCATCAAATCAGCCGGCTACATGACAGATCATTATGTTGTAACAAGTGGCCACCATTGATGTAGAGCACCTGTCACAATTATTCCTGGTTTATTAGCACTGCAGGCTACTGGAACTCATGGCTTGAAATCTGTTGGATCATTTCATTTCGCGGGGACAAATTTTCTTGCAAAAAAGCCGCAAATAATATATTTGCGCGGGCATGAATTCGTGCAATTGTGTTTTTCTAATAAAAAGTATAGTCATATGGTGTAATTGCGCTGGGATTTCAATTTGCGCATTTAATGTAGCACGAAGTATGTGCAATTTAAACCCATGCGAAATATAATAATACCACAGTATTACTTGAAATATTACAGTGAAACCCCTCTATTAAGACCATCTCTGGGTCTGGACAAAAATGGTCGTAATCAAGAAGGGATCTTAATCTTTTCCTCCATATAAATGCCATTAATGCATGGATGTTGCATCTGATCAGGATCTACACTGTTTACTTTTTTGATTTATTACGTTATTTCTGACTAAAAAGCAAACTGTTCAGATCCTGATTAAATGGCACAGATGTTTATGTTGATCTGGATCTACACTGTTTGCACATGTGATAAAATGTGCAGATAAAGATTTAAGGGTTCATAACAAGAATTATTATTTAGTTGGTCTTTAAAATGAGCTCTTTTTAAAAGAAATTAGCTCCCTCTGCGGGCAAATGGCCTTTTTCCAGACTTTTTTGCTCTGGTACCACATTGGTTAGAAATAACCTAACGATTCTAACAGTGCAGATCCTGATCTGATGGCATAGAATGTGCCAGCTGATCTGGATTGTCACAGTTCACCCATGTCATAAAGGTGTACATATGGAGGAAAGGGTTAAGGGTAATTAGGAGTAATTTAGTGCTTTTTTTTTAAAAGAAGCAAATTTTACCTCAATCTTTCAGTACAGTATATAAAATTGTTTCCAAAAAAGTAAAAAAATCACTTGCCTTAAAATAGATAATCACTCTGCACATATTTGGCAAGCAGTTTTTCCCAGGGTTAGTTACATTACTCATCCCCTACATAGCCTGTGTCAAAATCCACAAACAACAATACTGCCTTTTAAAAGGAAGTCAAAAAGAGCACGATCACTTGATAATTTTTTTAAGCGCTTTAATTATATGTAACTAATTATAGCTTAAAACAATTAACATTCTGTAGCCATAGACATGCTTTAGCAATTAATATGAGCAGATATGATACATTACATACCTTTTTTAGACAGCTGTGCAGAGTAATAAACACTAAACAAAAATCACACCACAAATAACTTTACAGCAGTGTGAGATATTTAAATCCCTGAGAATAGCAGCAGTATTTCTGAATTAAGGGTCTCTGTTGTGTTCCATTTCCACCAGATAATTATGTTATATCCAAATGTTAAACCCTTTCCTCCCTATTTAAACTTTTTTATGTGTGTGTGAGCAGTCAAGATCCAGATCTGCAAACACATTTATGTCATCGTATCAGGATCAGCACAGTTAGCTTTTCTGGTTAGAAATAACCTAATGAATTAAAAAGTGAACAGTGTAGATCATGATCATACAGCACAGATGTGCTGGCTGATCTGGATCTACACTATTTGCTCAAGCCATAATGGCACAGATCTTGAGAAAAGAGCTAATACCCATTCTACAAGCATATGCTTTCACCCTCCATAAATTTGTGCATCATTGTTTCAACCAGATTGATACTGACTCATTGACTCATTGATACTCACTGATCAACCATAAAATGGTGATCCACATGAACATGGAAACAAACATCCTGAAGGTGTATTTTTGTCCAATCAACCTAATTAGTGAGAAGAGTTGAGGACACTGGCTCTATATTAGCATGTTTTTCATCTAATTTGATCAATAGCTGATCTGGTTCCTATCAATCGTAACCAATAAAAGGGTTAACACCCTTAATTTGGCAATAAACTTGCCCTGTTTGAAATCTGGTCTGCTCCATTCATAACTTACAGGGATGTTTTGAATGACCTACAAACAGTGTAGACCCAATCTGATTAGACCTGCTTGTTAAGAAGGCTTATTTTTGTCCACAATGGTCTACTCCAGCTTCAATTAAATGCATAGTAAATCTACCAATTCTTTACTTTTTATTAGTTAATTGTTGATTCTTTGATTCATATCACCATCTATTGTTGATTTGTTGATTTTTTTACAGACTTAATTGTTAACTTGTTGATTTCTTTACAGACTTTATTGTTGTTTCCTTTACAGACTTTATTGATATTATGTTGTTGTTTTTAAGGACTTTATTGTTGATTTGTTGATTTCTTTACAGCTTTATTGTTGATTTGTTGATTTCTTTATGGAGTTTATTGTTATTATGTTGTTATTTTTACAAAATTATTGTTGATTTCTTTACAGCTTTATTGTTGATTTGTTGATTTGTTTACAGACTTTATTGTTGATTTGTTTGATTTGTTAATTTCTTTACAGATTTTATTCTTGATTTGTTTATCATTCTACAGACAAACTATCTAAAACAATAAATACTTCAAAACATAAAAGTTACTTCACCAAGATTATTTTCTGTAAATTATAGAAATTTCATTAGAAAATAATAGAAACACTTAACAATTTACAACACCACCTGCTGTAAACTTCTTATTAACCCAAAGCAGCTTTTATAGAGATCTTACTACAACACATTGTCAGCTGCACTCTGCAGGACAAATCAATACAATTCCAAGGAGTACTAATTGCTATGGATTTTTCTGTCATCAGACCATTTACTACATATAAACTTATTTTATCACATGTGTGATCAGTGCAGATCAGATCCCGATCAGCCATCTGATCTGGATCTGCCCAGATCAGCCAGCCATCTGATCTGGATCTGCCCAGATCAGCCAGCCATCTGATCTGGATCTGCACTGGTTATTTCTTGGTCAGAAATGACTTAATGAAACAGTGGACAGTGTAGATCAAAATCAGATGGCAAGGATGTTCCATCTAATCTGGATCTACACTATTTGCCCTTAGGATAACAGCTTTATCTCATAAAGGATTAACAGTAACTGTTAACAGTCAGAGTGTGAAAGGGAGTGTCCACCCACCTTTTCAGTAACCAATACATGAACAACATTATGAATACATGAACCAGTAACCTTGTACTACCAAACCACGAAATAAATTTGAAGTTTCACTTTTAAGGATGGAATAAATTACTTCCCGATAATATCACTTCTTACATTTATTCAATAGGATGTGATATGCATAAATATCCTAAAATAACTGTTTTAAATTTCACGTTTATAGCAATTTCACCCTTATAGCCACAAACCATTATAATTATCATGTACAATGATTCATATTGCTTATCTACATATAAAAAATGCAAAATCCTGTTATTTTCTCATAAAAATCAAAATCAAGTGAAATGTAGCCAGGTAAAAGAATTTGTATCCCTACCAGCAAAATGACCGTTTTTATCACAAAATTAATATTCTCCTATCATCATACAACAGTGCCCTTGGGGGGGGACAAATTAGTTCATACAGTTGTGACCCTAATTTGATGAATAAACTATGACAAGAAATCAACAGATTATGTTGACTGTGTTACCCATTTGACCTGTGAATTAACACTAATCACATGTGCATTAATTGTAGATTCAGAACAGCTGGCACAAATGTGCCCTTTGATCTGGATCTACACCGGTTGCTTCCTGTTTAGAAATATAATTCTTGTTAACTGCACCGTGAGCAGTGGAGAACCATGATTTGGCAGCACACAGCTGATAGGGATTCTACGATGTTTGCCCAGACTACAAGGGTGAAGGGTTCGCACTTTTAACACAAAGCACACCATATATCACATTTTGTAAAGAGAGTAGACCCTATTCTGAGATTGGGCATTGTGACAGTATGATCTGATTAGTGTCTACACTGTTTGCTAAAGAATTTAACTTAACTAATAAAATTCTGTACAAACACCATATAGAACAATTCATAGACTGGCTAAAATTAAATGAAATATGAGTCCATCACATTAATACAACACTTTTTGGGACGAACTTGTACTTATTAATTACTTATTTATCTGCCTTATTAGTGTACAAATCTCAATAAAAATTTTATTAATCAGGAAGGCGACATATGATCGATCTTGTGATAGATTTGATGACTAAATTCTACATGTGCATCATGTATATTTGACATTTTATCACCCATATAATTAATATGTCTCTAATTTGCCTAATGTATCATCTACTCAATAAGCTTTAAGTACTAAGCAAAGATAATGTCATCTTAGCAACCAGTAAGGAGTTGTACAGACTGATCAGCTAGGGTCTACACTTTTCACATTACAGTTAATCCTTTATTCCATGGAATATAGCTGTTATGGGCAAACAGCATCTGGGCAGTCATTCACCAACAGCTTTATGACCACCAGCTTGGTAGTCATTCAACAACAGCCATTTTACCAGCTACTTGACCATTCAACCAGCAGCCATTTTACCAGCACCGGAAGCCATTTGACCACTAACATGACTGTCATTCAACAGCCATTTTACCAGCAATTAGACCACTCCACCAGCGCCAGCAGCCAGTTGTGACCACCATATTAGTAGCCTTTCAACAACAGCTGTTTGACCACAAACTGACACTAAAAGCAGCCATTTGGCTACTAACTTAGTAGTCATTCAACAACAGCAATTTGAACTGAAGTTTGCAGCCCTGTGATCAGCTGAAACATGTCATTCACATGTCACTTGTACAGAATACAATTGAAAAAGCAGGCATTTTGAAAGATGGCAAATTGGTCCCTTCAAGATTAATTATTAATAAAAGATAAATCTTCATAAGAATTAATAGGGTTTTCAGATGGGAACTTGATCAGAACAGGTGTCGCAAACATCAAGTTTAAATGCACTCATTTTTATTGAAAAAGAATTTGAAACTTAAATGAAATTGCTTTAATGAACTCCTTTCAGTGGCAATTAATTAACAGCTTTAAAACAATAAAAAAATATGCAAGTCATGTCAAATTTGTGCTGCCATATGCCAAAATGAGGTTAGATTATCCATCCATCACAAGATCTGAACAACCATCGCATACCTTTTTTAAATGCTCAATTAACCCAACTTTAAAACATGTATTACATTTCTTTAAACATAAATACAAAGACAAGAGTATCAGTCAATTAATTATTGATCACATTTCAAACTATTCTAGATCATTTAACGATTGTTATCAATTAACTGTACATTTAAAACACCTGTTGTATCATCAACTTTATGCAAAAAAGTTATAAGTACCATTGAAATAAGAAGGAGTTATACTGTTTTGGCACTAAGTTGATATTATGATATTGTTTTAATGAGAATATTTGATACAAAGTTATGTGACACATGATTTTATAACATTGTTTCAATCATGACATTTATTTCATAATGTTTTACAAACAGTTAGTGCTTGTTTTATGTTTTGCTTTAGACATATGCAGGAGTCCGTATGACATTTGAACAAAGTTTTCTTAACTGACATTACATAAATTTCATGAATGAAACAAAATTAATAGAGTATAAGCGTTTAACCCTTTCCTGTATAGATACACCTTTATTGCTAGGGCGTGCCGTCTGATAAGGATCTAAACTGTTCGCTTTTGATTCCTTGGGTTATTTCTGACCAAAATGCGACCAGTGCAGATCCTGATCAGACGGCACGAACGTGCCGGCTGATCTGGATCTACACTGATCGTACATGCGTAAAAATGCGTATATATCAAGGAAAGGGTTAAGCGTTACCTGAACCAGTAATTTATATGATAAATGATATACGTTACCATTTGAAAACTAATGACTTCCTTCGTCCGTTTTTTCATTCATTCTTTATACCATTTCATTTCATTGTTTATTAAATTTTCAAATGTTGTTACAATCAGAAAGTAATATAAGAAAATGCCAACAGAATGCAACCTGCTTCACCCATTACTCCTTGGGATATGGTTGTTATCCCATAGCAACAGTGTAGATCCAAATCAGCTGGCACATCTTGCACTGTTTGGTATTTGATAAATTAGGTTATTACTAAAAAAGAAACTACACCAGATGGCCATGGGTTAAAAGCCATATCCCATGGAGTAAAGCTTGGCAATAACTTTACTGACTTAAGAAAACTTTTTTCATTTTACCAATTTTACATCATGTATCCAATTCAAATGTATTATTAACACCAGTATTCCATGGAATATAAACCCTTTCCTCCATTAACACTATCTATCTACCTAAATTGTGTGGGCGAACAGTTTAGATATAGATCAGCCAGCACATCCATGCCGTCTAATCAGGATCTGCACTGGTTGCATTTATGTCAGAAATAACTTAATTAAACATAATGCGAACAGTGCAGATCCTGATCAGACGGCACAGATGATCTGGATCTACACTGTTTGCCCATGCAATAAAGGTGTGTCTATGGAGGAAAGGGTTGTGACTATATGGTGGCACATCTACACTACATCTGTAATTGCAACAATAATGTTCCAATAGAAGCTATATCAATCAGTAGAAGATGGAAGACAATATTCCATTTAGGGAAATATCTCTGATTGAAAACCTGCATAAGATAAGCTGTAATAATGAAAGCTTTCAACAAAATGGAAAACAATCCATATCACCACTTTTTATTGTCTAATGACAGTATTTCCTCATTTGGTTTTAGTCCCAATCATTTTCCATGCAATCATTTCTAAAAATTTTCCGAAATAGCATGTGACTGAAATTTTACTACATAATTATGGGTTTTGCTGCATGTACAACAAGTGTAAATCCAGATCTTCTTAGTCAGAAATAAAAGCAAACAGCATAGATCCTGATCAGACAGTGCAGATGTGTCTGCTGATCTGGATTTATACTGTTCACCCATTGAATGGCAGCCTATCCCATTGAGTAAAGGTTAAATCAATCTGTTTTCCATTATATCAAACTCAATTTTGTTATAAATAGCAATATTATATCTGATAGAAAACTAAACACAAGATGAACATTTCAAAGAAATGAAAAACAATCCGTTTCACCATTGTTCTTATTTTATGATTGTTGTTACTAATTTATCTAATTAAGAAGTATTGTGTCGCCGACCATAAATTTTAACTGCAGACCAGTCTCAAATCTCAAGAAGCTGATTGGCTGAAATGGAAACTTGTATCAAGCATCTTACTGGCTGAAATGGATTCATTTCAACCAATCAGCTTCTTGAGACTGGTCTCCAATCTCAGTTTTATAATCTTGGGCCTATGTTTCTTTAGGTTACACAGAAGGAAAAATTTAAGTATGCCACATTCAAACAGATTTTAAGAATCCAAAACAAAAACAAAAAAAAAATTAGGAAATTTAACAAAGTAATTCATAAAATCCATTAATTTATCAAGTACTTTGAAATTATTGAGATAGGTAGATAGAACTTGCCATATTCTGTTTTCCCATTATTTTATTTGTTCTTTAAAGATGCTGTTTTTATCTTGATCATCAGAAGACCAGTCTGAAATCTCAAGCATCTGATTGGCTGAAATGGCAACTTCAGCCAATCAGATGCTTGAAATTTTAGACTGGTCTCCAATTTCAGTTTTTTAATCTTGATTATCAGATACCTGAGATCATTGGGAAGTGATTAGTGAATGAGGATACTTGAACCTTTCAAAACAAATGTCTTCACAAGTGGCTATGAAGTTAACTGTTAACTGACTGGCCCAGTGAGGAAGTTATTTGTTGAGTCACTAACTTTCTTCCTCAGGCTTTAGTTTAATGAATTCTTTTTATTAAATTAAGTTTTTTAAAGACACTCCAATAACACATGAAACATTAAAAATATTGTTATGATTAACAAATAACTAAGTTATCATCATCAGCAGCAGCAGCAGCTTTGCCATCACTACGATCAAGACCACTAACAACAACAACAACAACATCTTCATCATCATCATCTTTGTTGCCATCATCATTCCTGTTGTCATCATCATAAGTAAACTACCATTTCTGCTGCTGTTGCTCCTGCTACTATTATTCTACTACTACAATTACTACTAAATTTAAATAGTGGGTGGTGTGGTCCCTCAGGGTTAAAATGTCATCTGCCTTCCATGTCTCTTATTTGCAATAATGTAAGTTTCTCAAATTTCATCATCATCAAAGTAAATGAAAACACAAAAGATCATTTGCAGGTCCAATTAACAGGTTGGTGCTACATGCATAAACCTCTGCCAAATTCTTTTAATGTTGTATTACAAAGACTTCTTTATTTCCATGAAAATGTTACAAAAATTTAATAAGGCGAAGTTGGAAAAAGAATCGTGGGAAAGTATCCATTCTGATAGGTATTTGGTAAATGAATATCGGGTAGGAAATAATATATTCTTTAATTATTTGATTATAAGTTTACACTTTCAAAGGTCTTTTAACTGTTATAAACTGATTCAGATACTTGATGTTTATTATAAGGTAAGATCAAACTGGGTTTAGTTTATGACAATGAAGTATGATACTGTTCACAAAGTATTGTGGTAGTGGGAGGGGGAGAAGGGTAGAGGGGCATTAAGTGGCCATCACTTTGTTTATCAAAAATAATGTCACTTTATTTAGGTCTGAAACTTTTCTGACCAATATTTAACCTTTTCTGAACGTTTCTAAATACTTTCAAAATCTTTAAAACCTCTAGTAACTTTCAGTTTTTTTTACCCTTTTCTCCATATATCGTATAAGGGGTTAACTGCTTTGAGACCAGTGTAGATCAAGATCAGCTGGAACATCTGCGTCATCTGATCTTAATCAACACTGGTTGATTCTCTGTCTGAAATAACTTAATAAATCTAAAAGCAAATTCTGTAGATCCTGATCAGATGACATGGATGTGCCCGCTGATCAGTGGATCTACACTGTTCATCCGTGGGATAACTGCCATATCCCAAGGAGTAAATAAAGGGTAAATATATAAATAGTGGTTGATGGGGGTGACAAAATGTGGATACAGCCTTCCAATCACACTGATCAGTTAATTAGGCATAAACCTTTTCTGAACATAAATCTGATATACGCTGCCGTGTGTGGGTGGAGAATGGGGCAGGGGGCAGCAAACTATTCCTTTAAATCAGATTTTCTTTCCTGAAAAGAACTAACCATTTTGCTTATCATCAGAGGTATAAGTAGATTTTACTATCCTGACCTTTTTCCTATGTTAATATAAAGAAATGTTGCAAACAGCTGTGCCGCCCATAAAAGTGATTTCCATACCCTACTGTAGCAACTCACACTTTCTAGCAACATATTTTCTAACAGCTGTTGCTAGAACATTAATTATACCTATATCTTTAATTATTCCTATACAATAGGTCTATGTTTTCTCCTTTTTTCCTGCAAATTTACATTCAATTCATGGGAAATTGAGGTTGATATGTTTTTGTCTGTTGATGTACCATAAAACTCCTTTTAAACACCCCCGGGAGCATTACATTTTCTGAAAGTGGGAGCTGATAATTCATATTAAGTATTTTTATTCTAATAATAGATTCTGAAGAATATTTTATAATAAATATGGATTAAATGTTTTTCCCCTAAAAATAACAATGGGGGGGTGGCATTTATTAAGGGAGGAGCGTTTAATAGGAATTTTACGATAAATAGTTTTATAAATGTACAAAAAAAAGCCTCAATGAGTCCCTTGTTTTATAAAGTTAATGACAGCCATCAGTTCAGGATTGAATCAATATTTTAAAGCATTTATCAGAGTATGAAAAACATTTGGATTGTTTAAACTTAAGTGTGAAGCATTTTGTAGACTGTTTAAGTGTGTGAAGACTAGGCACTAAATACTTACTTAAAAATCTAAATGTTTTTCATATCTCAATGAATGCAATAATTTTTATCAATTCAATTCTTACATTAACACTTTTTTATAATTCTCATTTTTGATGATATCACAACTTTTAAAGACACTGTGATATTTTTCTGCAGCAAACTCTAAGCAAAAGATTTATTGTGCAACGTCCAATGGTTTGCTGGTAGCTTTTATTGTAACCAACCCCCAGAGCAAATGTTCTCCAACAGTTTTATAAATGATCCCTTCATCACAGCAAAGTGAAAGATGAGTGCAAAAGTTAACATAAAACATGGGTCTGACATGATTGTTTAAAACTGATCTAACTAACCTTTAACCCTTTGCTCCATATATTATCATGTGTGCTAACAGTGTAGATCCAGATCAGCCGGCACATCTGTGTTATCTGACTAGGATCTGCACTGTTCTCTCTCTGGTCAGAAATCACCAAATAAATCAAAAAGCAAACAGTGCAGATAATGATCAGATGGCCCAGATGTGCCAGCTGATCTGGATCTACATTGTTTGCCCATGCAGTAAAGGTATATCTATGGAGTAAATAGTTAAAGTTAAGCAAATATAAATAATAAAATAATCTTAAAAGCTCTGTCAAATGGTGACAATTTCAGGCTACATTTTTTGAATCTCCAAAAAAATCAAATATAAGTATAATTAAGTCATTACACCCACTTCAATTTAATTAAATAAGTATGTAATCACTCAGTAAAAATTAAAATCTAATTACCCATTTTTGCCCATAGATTTCAGTGCCGACATGAAATTTTTCAATTGCACCCTGGGAGATGCAATGTGCATCTCTCGCCTCTTCTCCGCATCAATTTTATCCATTTTTGATGAATCGTGCACTCTCATTTATAAACAGTTATTATGTTAAACAATTCTTATTCACTTCAATAAAAACATAATATGCACAAACACAAACAATAAACACCAGTTCAAACTTGATATTTCATTATCATTCAATTAAATCCAATTCATTTTCTGTTTATTTGTACCTAAAACATGATTTTTTGCTTTCCATTCTCTTTTTCAATCCCTTGAAACATGTAAATTCATTTAAAATTAATTTCATACATAGCTGAAGTCCATGTTTAAATGTTTTACAAGCATGTACATTAACCGTGGTCTTAAGCATGAATAAATAAATCCCGATTTTAATTCAACCAGGATAAGCAATATCATATCCTTTTAATATCAAATTATCATAAAGCCCATACTGTTTTATTCCGATTATGATTCACAACCTGTTAAATAGATCACACGATTTAATTACTATCATGTCACAATTTAGGTTAAATGTATATAAGGTAAATTACAAGACATGCTGTGCATGTAGGTAATTTCTGTAAATTGTCACTCGCTCATTATTCATTCTTGTTACGTATATCCTTGACTATTTATTTCTCTTTCATTTCTATTGAAAAAAATCTGACATACATGTAATCCAAAATATTTGACAGCACTTAAAAAAATATTTCTGCTCTTTCCAAAAAAAATTCTGACATTCTTGTAATCCAGAATATTTAACGGCACTTAAAACATATTATTACCGCTCTTTAAATATATATTATCTTTACTTGTCAAATCAATTTCAATCATTTCAAATTATTTTTTCACTTAATAAATCTCTTATCTTTGACAAACACTCAGTTTCAAAATTTTCTAAACAAAATCCAGAATGAAAACTTAACTCGTAACATTTTTTTGATCCTAAGACTAAATGTCGATAACTTCATAATCTTAAAACATAATCTGTATAAATAATAACACATTTCTTATGCATTTACTCCTACAATCATTACCATGAATGAATACTTAAGTCAAACCCTCAAGGTAAATAACTATCGAAAAACGCATAATTACTGTTTTCATTTATTTAAAATCCACGGAAAAAAAGTAACGTATTTATCTAATTGTAATTATTCAAACTTGTCCTTTTTCCTTTTGCAACTATACAAACTGGTAATTATTAAAATGTTACTTTGTAGCAAAAAAGTTTTCCCCGTTAATTATAAGGTTATCACTGAGATTTGTCAAAAACCGTCTGTCAAAAGTTGAAACACTTTATCATGGCCTCAAGTGCATATTTCAAGGTATATCAAAATGTTTGATGTATTGGTGTATTAAAATGATACAGATATTAAATATTATAACAGGTAAATATCTGAATTAGCACTAGAAAAGTTAAAGATACATACTGCCAAATTTAAGTGGATCTTACCAAAGGGCAGTAAAACACCTGTAGGAGAGCAAACGCATATTCTAAACTTTGGTGAAGACTGAATTGCTGTGTTTCGCAATGATAACAAGTTCACAGAAGGATCTTTTCAAATCTATACTGATTTACCATTTACTTCATATATACAAGTACAGTCAAACCTGTGTTAAAGACCACCTGTAAACAAAGACCACCTTTAGACAAAGACCATGCATTAATTGTCCAACTGACTGACTTACAGAACAAATTTACCTGTGAACAAAGACCAACTGCCTTTAAAGACCACTTTTGGACTGTCCCCTGAGTGGTCTTTGATGACAGGTTTGACTGTAATATCGCATGTGTGAACAGTGTAGATCCAGATCAGCAGGCACATAATTTTATTATATCAATGCCATTCTGATCACAAGATCAATTTAAATGGTAACAAAGAAATAACCTAATGAATCATAAAGCAAACACTACTGTGAAGATCCGGACACTAGAGAGCATGGATGTGCCAGCTGATCTGGATATACATTGTTTGTAAATGGATAAAAGCCATATCCCATGGAGTAAAGGGTTTAAAATGAAAATAAATGTAGACCCAGATTAGACTGCTAGGATGTCTTACACCATGGTCGTTTTAACTAAAAATACTCACATTAAAAATACAGCATCTTTTAATCAGAATGAATGGATAAATGAAAGCATTTCAACATCTTATCATAGCAATGCACTATGTTGCTGAAGAATGTAAAATACCAATGCAAAATGCATTGCATGTAATGCACAAATATGTTACCAGGATGCCCTTCCAAGTCAACAAGAATCTGATTCGGATTCAATTAGCTCTAAAAAAGCTTCCATTACAAATTTATGGCTCTTGAGAAATTACTGCATTGCATGAAGGCTTTTTCATTTCCTTCTAGATAACTATGGAATGAAACAATTGGACACTTTAATTACCAACTTGCCATACCAAAGGCTAGACAGATTACAAGAGAAACATGTTAACCTTGCAATTATTGGTATGGAGTCTCAGAAATCCATTCTTTGTTAACCCTTTCCTGTATAGATACACCTTTATTGCTAGGGTGAAAAGTTAAGATCCAGATCAGCCGGCACATCCATGCCGTCTGATCAGGATCTAAACTGTTCACTTTTTCATTCATTAGGTTATTTCTGACCAAAATGCGGCCAGTGCAGATCCTGATCAGATGGCACGGATGTGCTGGCTGATCTGGATCTACACTGGTCACACATGCATAAAAATGTGTATATATCAAGGAAAGGGTTAACCCTTTACGCCATACCCATACCTTTCTAGCACGTGCAAACAGCGTAGATCCACTCTGGTCAGGATCTGCACTGTTTGCTTTTTTATTTTTCAGGTTATTTCTGACTAATAAGCAAACAGTGCAGATCCTGATCAGAAAGCACAAAATTTTAATGCGCCAGCTGATCTGGATCTACACTGTTAGCTCATGAAATAGAAGGCATATTATATGAAGGAAAGGATTAAATGCAAAGGTTTTACAGAAAATTGTAATTTTCTTACTTTATTAACTGAATATTGATCAGTGTAGACCCTGATCAAATTGTTTGAATGTACATGCTTACCAGTGCCCAAGGTTATAAAACTGAGCATGGAAACCAGTCTCAAATCTCAAGCATCTGATTGGCTGAAATGGCGACCAGTCGCCATTTCAGCCAATCAGATGCTTGAGATTTGAGACTGGTTTCCAATCTCAGCTTTATAACCTTCAGCCCTTGTTCTACAATTGTCACACATGAGCTAAACATTTGAAAGTAGAAAAAGTTTGCTGTTTTGTTTCATTGTTATTTGGGGCGCGTCACGGGAAAAGGTACCTTCGGTCATATTTTGTGACATTTTAGTTGTTACTATATTTAGAAAGAACTTACAACTATCTATAAATTTCTCATAACTAACAAGTGCTTTTCTTACACATTTTGACAACATAATTTTATTTTTACCACGAAATGCATAATAAGTAATGTCGTCTGCTCAACTTAATGAAGTCATTTCAATAATTGACGTCAAATGCCCGAATCTACCTTTTCCCGTGACGCGCCTCATTTTGTAACTGTTATTGTCCAACAATATTGACCTGGCACTTCATTAATTTTCGTAAAGGTCACTGGATAAACTGGTTATATACATACATATCGATTTAAAAGAAGATCGATTTAAAAGAAGATCGTAACGTTTACGAAATTCACCGACTATAGGGTCAAATGCAAGAGTGCCAGGTCAATATTGTTGGACAATAAATGGAATGTCTGATAACAAATATATGACATGGTTAAAAGCCATACCCATGACTCCACTCCAACTTTTACAAAATGATTTACAGACTAAATGGATTATCCAATTAATAATGTTATAAATCCCTTCAGAAAATAAGGTGTTGTGTCATTCTACAAGTATTTATGTTTATAATTATATCATTGGATCAAGTGGGCTAGGTCTTGCCCTCTCAGATTATTGGCAGCAGAAATTAATGGAAAATGCAATTTTTGTATTAAACAAATTGAAAATTTAATAAACAAATCTTTAAAAATCTCTAAATAAAAGATTGAATATAATTTTTTCTTGTTTAATTTATGAAAGAAAATGCAAATAAGCTATCATTCTGATTTCCAAAATTTAATTAAAATTTCAAAAATACATAAAATAATATTATATACATGTAGTACTCAAAAGATAAAGAAACACAGGGTGACATTATTTGCAATATTTTGCAAATATGTTGATAAAAATGAAAATCTGCCCAGGAAATCTATAGGTTACTGTGCATGTGGAATTGTATGGAACTGTATTGAATGTTGCATAATGGGGTTCATATGGGGCAGTCTAACGGAAGTTACACGATCACTTCCAAATTTCTGGTAAAACTTTTCATGAAAATTAAATATTGTTGCTCCAAAAAGGAGTTATAGCAACCCTACTGAAACTCCTCTGGATCCACCCCTGCATGTCCATTACCCAATTCTGGATCCACCCTGCAGGTCCTTTCCCCAATTCTGGATCCACCCCTGCATGTCCATTACCCAAATCTGGATCCACCCTGCAGGTCCTTAAACCCATTCTGGATCCACCCCTGCAGGTCCTTTACCCAGTTTTGGATCCACCCCTGCAGGTTCTTTACCCCATTCCGGATCCACCAATGCAGGTCCATTATCCAATCTGGATCCACCCCTGTAGGTCCTTTACCCAATTCTGAATCCACCCCTGAAGGTCCTTTACCCAGTTCTGGATCCACCCCAGCAGGTCCTTTACCCCATTCTGGATCCACCCCTGCAGGTCCTTTACCCCATCTTGGATCCACCCCTGCAGGTCCTTTACCCCATTCTGAATCCACCCCTGCTGGTACTTTACCCCATTCTGGATCCGCCCCTGCATGTACTTTATCCAATTCAGTTTGTTCAGTGTAAATGACTCATTTCTTTTTCAAAAATTTTTGGCAAATGAATCTGAAAACTGAAACTTTGAAGAAAGTTTGGCAACGGAATTCAAGAAACTAACAGGTGATTTACTAATTAACCAAACACTGTTTATCTGTAATACTTAATTATACATAGCTTTGTATATTTATTCTAACAATATCAATAATAGACAAAATCGTAAGATAAGATCATAATCTACGACTTATTTATTTACAAACAAGATAATTAAGCTAATTATAAGCAATCAACATTTTTTTAGCATAAAATAACCTACTTCTTGAATAAAGATCAGATCAGTAGTTCAATAGAACCATCCCAGAAAAATAAAAATTGAGAGAAAAAATCTGCCCTGCTTTTATTTTGAAAGAAACTAAATCATCCTCTCTTAAAAGCATGATGATTTAGTTAAGTTAAAAATGAAAACACGGAAATGGAACACATAGTTTAATAGGATTACATTTTAAAAGCTTTTATTTTTAAAGCCCTTCCTACCCGATTTGGTAACAGTTGTAGCTAAAATGGATTTAGAAAGCCTTAAGAAAACGTGACTAAAATTTCAAAATGAAATTAGTGTTAATTAAAAAAAACCAAGATGAAACTCTTGAAATACTGCTGACTGGCACATGGTTTAATATCACTGTGAATTTTCCCCTTGAAATACCCAAAAGTAAAATAGTTATGTACTGTGATTCCCCCACATGTTACAGTATTAATGAACATGAATCACCTTTAATTTAAATAAGTTTTGGTTATCTTGTTACCATTTAAATTTTGTTAGTAAATATTCAAGTTTATATGATTACCTCCCTTTAAGTTATAATGCAGGTTCCTCCCTGTAAGTAATATTCAGTTTTATGCAGGTTACCTAGCTGTTAGCAGTATTCAAGTATAATTATGACGGTTAACTCAAAGATCTCTATAATATATAAATTAATGTAATATATAGGTCTTTGGTTAACTCACTGTTAGTAGTATTCAAGTTAAAGCAGGTTTCTTCTCTTAGCATTCAAGTTTAAGCAGGTTACCTCCCTGCTAGTAGTATTCAAGTTTAAGCAGGTTACCTCCCTGTTAGTAGTATTCAAGTTTAAGCAGGTTACCTCCCTTCGTAGTATTCAAGTTTTAGCAGGTTACCTCCATTCACGATAGCAATTTTCAATTTCATCCCAGTTACCTCCCTTATAGTAATATTCGAGTTTATACTGGTTACCTTTCTTTTAGCAATATTTGAGTTTATGCAGGTTACCTCCCTTTTAGTAATATTCAAGTTTAAGCAGGTTACCTCCCTGTTAGTAGTATTCAAGTTTAAGCAGGTTACCTTCCTTTGTAGTATTTAAGTTTTAGCAGGTTACCTCCACGCATGATAGCAATTTTTAATTTCATCCCGGTTACCTCCCTTATAGTAATATTCAAGTTTATACTGGTAACCTTTCTTTTAGCAATATTCAAGTTTATGCAGGTTACCTCCCTTTTAGTAATATTCAAGTTCTTGCAAGTTACCTCCCTGGTGCTAATGAGTTATACCATTTTAGTACAGCTTCTTTGAGAAAGAGATACTGGCTATCCAAACATTTTGGGGGGATTTTTCATTTTAGCTACATAAACCAAAGAAACTGGGAGCATAACTTTTCAGTAACCTAATTTAATACCTCTGAGACTTAAGGGGGGGGGGAGTATACAGCTGTATTCATACCCCCTGCCATTATCTTGTATTCAATTTAATAAGAAACAATAATTATGTCCAGGAAAATGCTCTCAGAAATTTTCCATTCCTGTGTGACAATCACCAGTCGCCATTTCAGCCAATCAGATGCTTGAGATTTGAGACTGGTTTCCAAGCTCAGTTTTATAATCTTCAGCCCTGTCATTGATGTAAGGTAGTTTCTTACAATGTTTTGGGAATCTTAACCTCCTATGTCAAGGGCTCCTAAGCCTTTTTTCTGACAATGCAGGTGGACTGAGGCTACGGCCTGTATGTGAAAGGTAGGCATTAAGAATGTGGTCTTTTGTTTAAAAAGTAGGTAGACCATGTATGTATACAGGCTATGGGATGTGGGTACAATATAGGCAGCCTGGCATAAAGCCTTGGCAGACAATTTAGGTTGACAGCTTAAGACAGGCTTTAGGTGTAAAGTTTTATAGTTTAGGCAGGCAGCCTATAACTAGTCATTATATATTTATAAAGATTCATCACAAACATTGTTCATTGCAAAATAAAATATTTAAGACTTGGGTAAAATTAAATAATAAAATACTGTATGTAGTTTTTAAAATTAAACTAACAATAATTCAAAAATAAACAAAATATTTAAACACTCCACAAAATTAAAAAATCATATCTAACAGTTCATACCTTTCAGTTTCACTCATGATTCCACTTAGGTTCTGTTAAATCCAAGGCGATCAAGATGTTTATGTCCAGTCTGATGTCTATGGTTCAATCATGTAATGTAGAAGTAAAAAAAAACTCTGTGTTTTTGTTACATCTTTTTATATCAACTTAATCTACAGCACAAAAGGTGACACAAAACGTGCATAATATTATGTTTCCATTCTGTGTAACTATATATCACTATTTCTTTGCCAAATCATTTTTTATCTACCATCTTCCAAGGTATCACTTTATTTTCTTTCGTTTTAATTTCTTTTCTTTCAGTCTTTATTTCATATTAAATCCCCACTTCTGCTTGCTGTAGACTTATTCCATGAGATCAATGTGCAACTGGCAGTTTCTAAGAAATCTAACAGATTGCATCTCAAATTTTAATCAATGGTTAATGCACATAAAATGCCTAAAACACTTAACCGGTAATGACTATAGAACTTCAATCAATCGCTCATGAACTTTTAATGCCAAATAACCAGTATTATTTTTAGTTAAAAATATCAATAATGTGTTTAACTGTTCTGCACCTAAATAAATGGCTCATGAACTTTTAATGCCAAAAAAACAACAATACTCACAGTCTGAACTGTTCTGAACTTAAATCAATGGCTCATGAACTTTTAATGCCAACAATCAAATATTGTTTTTTATTCAGAAATCAATAATGTTTTAACTGTTCTGAACTTAAATAAATGGCTCATGAACTTTTAATGCCAAAAGTCCAATTGTTTTCAATTCAAAAACCAATACTGTTACTGGTTTAAACTTTAATCGAAGACTCATGAACTTTTTATGCCAAAAAACCAATACTGTTTTTTTATTGTAACAGTCCTGAAATCAAATAAATGGCTCCTGACTTTTTAATGCCAAATAACCAATTGAATATTGTTTATAAATGTCATAACCTTAATCAAATGGTTGTGAACTTTTAATGCCAAATTAAAAATAGTTTTATGAACAATACATCTTTGAATTTTCTGAACTTCATTTAAGGTTCCATGATTTTTCAAGCCAAATTTAACATATTTTGTATCAACAATATGGCTTTGGATATCCTCAACTTAAACTGGTTTAAGCACATTGCAATAAACAATACAATTTCGATTGGACAATACATAATTATGCTGTATTACCATTTTTCTTGTTTACTGTTTTATAGCCTTCAACTTAATGAAAGAACAATTTGCAGTATCCCAAACAATAGTAATAACTTCCTTTGGTGAAACTATCTACTAATTTTATAAAGTTTAGCACAAATCAGTTTCATGAAAAACCAAAGCAACAATGTATTCTAACTGTAATGTTTACCCATTAATGCCAGAAGAATGTAAGTTGTTTACTTGCCCTTTTACCATAAATGATTATTTCTTATGAATCATTTAACTCAACTCATAAAAAAATGTTGTCTGATAAAAGTGCATCTGTTTCTGCCACAGCCACTGACATAGTATTTACTGTAAAACTTCTTTTAAATGCCCTCGAGGCAATAATTTTTCTGAAAGGTGGGTGCTTAATAGGATATGTTTTTCCCTAAATCTGGTAAAATACAAATAACCAGTATGCATCATTTATTCAGGTTGTTAAGTTGTGTTTCTGACCCTATTAAATTGGAATAGACCATGAGTTTATTGAAATTATTTAGTTATTTTTATAAAATATTTGATTCCATAGGATATTGTATTATAAATAATGATTAACTCTTCAGTACTTGGTGAGTAGACTTGTTTCCCTACAGAATAACATGAGGAATGTTTAACAGAGGAGGGGCGTTTAAAAGGAAATTTATGGTATATCTATGGTTCATGCAGTTTTAATGCCAAATAAATTCTGTTTTATGATAGTTCCATAAATTTCCACCTTTTTACTGAAGAAGTATAACAGCCTGTGACTGAACATATGCCATCATTAACCCTTTCCTTGATATTTTCGCATTTTAAGCATATGCGACCAGTGTAGATCCAGATCAGCCGGCACATCCATGCCGTCTGATCAGGATCTGCACTGGTTGCATTTTGGTCAGAAATAACCTAATGAATCAAAAAGCAAACAGTTTAGATCCTGATCAGATGGCACTGATGTGCAGGCTGATCTGGATCTAAACTGTTCGCCCTAGCATTGTCAAGGTGTATTTATACAAGAAAGGGTTAAAACTAGTGATGTGCCGATGATCAGAAAACATCGATTAACGACGTGTAAAAGCTTCCCGATGTCGATGATCGATGTCGTTCTCACATAATCGATTAAAAGTAGAGACATGCGCAGTGTAATAGTCAAAATATAAAGGTACGGGATTCCGGCTTTTATACCCGCCATAAAGGGAAATCACTTTGAAATTAAATGGCAACACGAGAGATTTTCGATAACCCGGGGAAAAAAACAAAATCTGATGTGTGGAAGCACTTCGGATTTTATAAAATAAATGAAGAACTTCCACCGAATCGAAAGAACCTGGATTTTACGAAAGGAATTTGCCGAATTTGTCGGAAAGAATATAAAAATACAGGTAAGAAATCGCAAAATTGCGCCAATTTTGTCGAGCGTCTTCTTTTTCCAATAAAGGTCAGAAGGTCTGAGTTGCGTAGCTATAAGACGATTTATTACCTAGCATTTTGGGAAGAGTTTCTGCCACTATTGGGAAAAATATAATTTTTAGATTGGGAAGAGGCCTTTCATAGGCCTCTGTTATATAAGGATGAAAAGCCCTGTGGCGGATCCAGAGGGGTTCAGTGCAGTTCAACAAACAACCCTTTTGGGCAGCTATGATTTTTATTTTGGTCAGAAAGTTAAAAAGTACCGGTGTTGTGTATCTACCATAAGAGTCTAAGACTGTTCCAAACTAATGTCCTTTCGGGTAATGTGCTTCCGAACCAAAAGAGCTTTAAAGGAAATAAAACATGTTTGTTCAGCCTTTTGTTTGTTATATTTGGTAACGAATGAAATATAAACTTCTGGTCAATTTGTGAATTATTAAAATAATCTGATTGAAGAATTATGGATTCTTATTTATAAAGAGACACAGATTAAATGCCGAGTTTATGAAAATGTTCCAATAAATTTCATGCAAATTAAAGCAAACAATACATAAAAAATACACAAGACCAATAACATATGCACTGTTTTTTTTGCGAAATTTGGAGAGTATTTTTTAAACAGTTTTCAAATCTGCTTCCGATTTTCAGGTAACACAACCAATTTCCAGTCTCACCTGTATGGGGAACACAAGTTGACAGCTGGTGAAGACAGTGTACAGTCAGCTAAAAGTAATGAGAAGCCTAAGACAATACAAAAGACCATTCTAGACTTCAACAACAACACAAGCTCTTTAACTAAACTTGGACCAGACAGGAAGAAAACTATCAACGAAGCACTCCTGAAACTCATTGTTGGGAAAATCCTCCCCCAAGTCTTGTGGACAATAAGCACTTCCAAGAATTTGTTACAATCTTAGAACCAAGGTATTGATTGAAACTGCAGTTTACGTGCTATAATATCTTTTAAAGAAACAATAAAAATTCTATCTGCATACACAGATCAGAAAAATGACAACATAGCTTCACTTATCAAATATATCAAATGTTGAAATTGTTATTTAAAAGTACATGTATATACTAAAGAGATCTTACACAAAAAAAGTGAGCAGCTAATCTAGTTTACTTGTTACTTTGATAATAATGTGCAATGGATTTGTTTAGATGTACAAAATTTTAATTTATAAATGTTTATTTTCTATAAAAAAAATGAACATATTTTTATTATGTTAAGGCTAACACGAGATGACTACTAATGTTGATCTGTTGTTGTCGTTTCAGATACAATTTACCTTCCCGCAAAGAAGTTATGAAGAAACTGGAAGGGAAAAAGGATGAGGTAGAAAATAAAATAAAAGAAGAAATTAAATCAGTTGAAGGACTTGCGATAACCCATGATGGGTGGACCAGTAACAACACTGAAAGTTATACCACCACAACTATACATTACATTCACGACTGGGAAATAAAGTCTGCTGTTTTAAATACAGTCAAAATTGAGGGATCACATACAGCAGAGCGATTGGCACAATCTCTGTTAGAAACCAAGGTTAAATGGAACTTACCTGAGTGTATTGCAACAACTGATAATGCAGCGAACGAACGAAAAACATTTGAAATTTTAGGCTGGCAAAGATTCGGGTGTTATGGCCACAGACTCAATCTTGTTGTTAAGAATGCTATGGATATGAGGGAGATGTCTAAAATACTTGCTAAGTCAAGAAAGATAGTCACACTTTTTCATATGTCATCAAGTGCGAATGATAAGTTGATGGAAAAACAGAAACTGTTGTTGTCTGAGTCATTTCAAGGTCACAAACTAATTGCCGATGTACCTACTCGGTGGAACTCGTCTCTAGTAATGTTGGAGAGGGTTCTTGAACAAATTCCTGCCTTGATGTCAGTAGCAACCGACGATACCGTTTCTAAAAATGCAAGAACAACATTGCAAAATTGCATCCTAACATTTGAAGAAAAGAGCCTTGCTCGACAGGTAGTGGACATCCTTAAACCATTTAAATGGGCAACAGAAATAATATGTTCAGAAACAAAACCCACCATCAATAAAGTATTGCCCATAGTCACTAAACTGTTGAGGGGTTTGGAGGAGTGTGATGGTGATTCAGTTGCTGTAAGAGAATTGAAAAACAGAATGAGAGACCAGATGATGACTCGTACAGAAGCTGAAGATATTGCTCTGTTGGGATGTATCCTTAATCCTTATACCAAAGGCTTTGAGCATATGCCTACTATGAAGGCAAAAGCAGAAGAACTTCTTCACAAAGCATTAAGTGATGTTACTTTAATAGTGAAACAAGAAAAAGGTGAAACATTTCAGCAAGAGAATGTGCCCGAGTTGCCAGTGGCCCCACCAAGTGAAGAAGAGAATCAGAATGACCAACATCTGCCTGATTTTGAGGAGCCTGCAAACAAGAAAGTTAAAATTCAATCAGCAGATACTGAGGACTGGCTGAGTGATGTAATGTGTGTTGGAGAAAGTAAGATAGATAAAGAAGACCTAGTAAGAGAAGAAATTGGAAGGTATCAAAGTGTTGTTCTGAAACAAGGTGATGCAGGTACAGTGCTAGAGTGGTGGAAGAAGAATCACGCCTATTTCCCAAGACTGGCTACTCTAGCCAAGAAAGTTCTCTGTGTGCAAGCCAGCAGTGTTCCATCAGAGAGAGTCTTTTCTCTTGCTGGTCAGCTTGTTTCCAAGAAAAGGAGCAGAATGGACTCCAAAAATGTAGATATGTTCATTCTTTTGAATAAGAGCATTGGTAAATTTTGGTAATACTGTACTGTAGTAAATCCAATGCCTGATAACAGTATTGCTGTGTTTGTCTTGATAGTGTAGAGTGTTCATCATGTTATTTGACTTTCAGCAAACATAACTATATAACTTGGGAGATACTTTAAAGTTTAAATGAACATTTCTTAGTTTTTCTGCTGTAATAAGCTTTTATTTTTCTTTCTTCCTTATACACTGATATTGTGTGGTTGAACAGTGTAGATCCAGATCAGCCAGCACATCTGAGCTGCAGAACAGAATCTAAACTGTTTGCTATATATGATTTGTTAGATTATTTTTGACTGAGCAGCAAATAGTGCAGGTACTGATGAGATGTCACAGATGTGCAGGCTGATCTGGATCTACACTGTTTGCACACTGGATAAAATGCACATATGGAGAAACAGTTAAATTTTTATGTTGATGTTAACTTGTTTACTACTGTCAAGAGCTGCATGATTTCTTCTAGTCATGACTGACCTAAGTTCTGTGTTTATTTTTAAGCATTACTTTTTAATACATATAAAAATATAAAGTGAAAATAGTATTTTGTCATTGAATCACCAAATGTTTTGTAGAAAGTGTAGCAAGTACACCATAGTATCCAGTAATTATGTACGCTACTGATCTAAAACCATTTGTAAACCTAATAGTAACACTGCAGAAATTAAGAAACCGATTATAATCGTGAAATCGCATCGGAAGAGGCAACCGATTCCAACCGATGATCGATTATGATTTGCAACCGATTTCCCAACACTAGAACTTAAAACTAACATTCACCCTTTACTCCATAGATACTTTTTTATTGCATGGGCGAACAATTCCGTGCCATCTGATCTGGATCAACACTGTTCCCCTTTTTATTTGTTAGGTTATTTCTGACCAAAAGGTGACCAGTGCAGATCCTGATTAGATGAATGTGCCAGCTGTTCTGGATCTACACTGGTCGCACATGGGTAAAAATATGCGCATATGTGCAGGAAAAGGTAAACTAAAAACAATGTGAATTGCCTTGAGCCTGCATGTGTGAGGGGGGAAAAATTAACCCTTTACTCCTCGACACACCATTATTGCCTGGATGAACAATGTAGATCCAGATCAGCCAGCAAATCTATGCACTCATCAGAAAGTAAATGGTTCCCTTTTTGATTCATGAGGTTTTTTCTGACCAATAAGTGAACAGTGCAGATCCTGACCAGAGGGCACAGATGTGCCTGATGATCTGGATCTACATTGTTTGTATATATGGAGAAAAAGGTTAACCCATTCCTGTACAGACACACCTTAATGCTAGGGCGAACAGTTTAGATCCAGATCAGCCGGCATATTCGTGCCGTCTGATCAGGATCTAAACTGTTCGCTTTTTGATTCATTAGGTTATTTCTGACCAAAATGCAACCAGTGCAGATCCTGATCAGACGGCACGGATGTGCCGGCTGATCTGGATCTACACTGGTCGCACACGCGTAAAAATGCGTATATATCCAGGAAAGGGTTAAAGAAATGTAAGCTTGTTGTGCAACTCAATTAAAAACTCCAGAAGCTGAAACATTTCTTTTTTTTATCACATTTGTAAATCCTGTCATCTATTCCTCCAGATTTTCTACAAGGAATAAAAAAAGTAATTATCCTACTTGATTGACCATCTTTTTGGAGTGGTTATAACAGTTTTTCTCTTTTTTTTAAAAAAAAAAACGATAGTCATTTAATATAGTTTTAAAATTTATTTTGACACTAAACTTTTTTTTAACTCCAACTGAAATATGTCAAATTTTCAAATGTCAAAGTTATTTTTATGAAAAACTGTAAATCTCTTAATAAAAATTTGAAAAAAAAAAGTTTAATTTTCACATTTTCAAAGTTTTTTTTTGATGATCTTTTTGACAATAATTTTATAATCTTTTCACTGTTTACAAACCATTCAAACAAAATTCTTAAATATGTAATTTCCAACTTGTACATACAACAACACAGTTACTTTTATGTCTCCCTAAAACCATCAGAAGCGTTAATGCGAAATCCATTATACGCAACATCTCATTTCCATATCACTGCCCACTATTGCCAAAGAATTATGGAAACAAATGACCACAGTGTCAACTTATTATTAGAAATAATGCAAATATAACAAATAAATAATTCGTAAACAATGACAAGTGAACATTATTATTTCATAACCAAAACCAATAATGTTCATTTCTGGTCAGCAAAGTCGTATGTCACCCAACAAATCTACAAAAGGCGCTTTTTACATCTGGTGAAATTGATAAATCTGTTTGTGGTATTCTACACTGTCTGGGGAAAATGAAGTGTCTTGGATCGGTCAATAGACATTCTTTTCATGCTTATTCAGCTTAATAAGTATGTTGTTTTGTCTGTGTTTTCAAGTAATGTTACTGGCAAATCTTTAACCCTTTAGTCCATGGATAATGTCTTTTATCATTAGGGTGAACAGTGCACATCCTTATCAGCCATCTGATCAGATCATCAGATCTATCAGATCATCTGTGCCATCTAATCAGGATTTACGCTGTTTGCTTTCTGGTCAGAAAAAAATGAATGAATCTTAAAGAGAACAGTGCAAATCCAGATCAAATAGCATAGATGTGCCGGCTCATCTGGAGCAACACTGTCTGACCATGTGATAAAAGGTGCATACCGTATATTCCCTATTAAACGCCCCCGGGGGCGTTACATTTTGCGAAGGGGGGCGTTTAATAGAGACCAACTATTGACATATTGACAAAATGTAGTTTTCAATAATTGTGTTAGTTTTTAATAAATAACCGTATTAATTAAACAATTTTGTCATTTTCCTTGAACTTATTTTTAAAAAACATAACCTGAAATGAAATTTTTCACACTGAAATGATTATTTAATTATTCATTTGGATTAATGCTGAGAGATTAAAGATCGTCATGTCATGGTAAGTCACTCGTTTACTTTTGAAAAAAGACTGGGGGGCGTTTATTAGGGGAGGGGCGTTTAATAGGGAATATACGGTATATGGAGTTAAGGGGCAACACGCGAAGATCTAATTCAAACAGGTACTTATTTAACCTTTTACTCATGTCGCTGTTATTAATAGGCATACAGTGTAGATAAAGGTCAGTCAACACATCGGAAACCGAACAGTGCAGATCTTGATCAGATGGCACATTATTACCATCTGATCAAGATCTGCACTGTTTGCTTTTAGATTAATGAGGTTATTTCTGACCAAGAAGCAAACAATGTTGATCCTGACTAGATGTCACAGATGTGCAGGCTGATAATATGGACAGTAAATAAAAACTTATAACAAGGACCTTAGTTTTTAATTAAAAATTTCAAATTATAAATAAAATGAGGAACATCATAAACAATTACTGCTCCCCAGGAAATTCAACAAAAATAAGTTCTTTTATTTTCTTCAGGCAAAGTATTTTTATTATTTCATGTATAACATATGCCTTTACTCCTTATGGGTTTATCTCATTTGCTATCCATGCTGTCTGTTCTAGATCTACAATGGTCACATCTTGGTCTAAAATTACCAAATGTCATATTAACCTTAAGGCCAATAGTGTAAATCCTGTTCAGATGACACAGTTTGCCACCAAAGGTATATTTATGAAGTAAATGATTATTTATTGTGATTATTATTCGTACTTAACCCATTCCTTGATATATACGCATTTTTACGCATGTGTGACCAGTGTAGATCTGCACTGGTCGCATTTTGTTCAGAAATAACCTAACGAATCAAAAAGCGAACAGTTTAGATCCTGATCAGATGGCACAGATGTGCCGGCTGATCTGGATCTAAACTGTTCGCCCTAGCAATTAGGTGTATCTATACAGGATGGGGTTAATATAAATTTAAAATAATTTAAATAAATATACTTACAACATAAAATTCCCTTTTAATGTTTTCAGTTTCATTTCCAGAGTTTCTGTGATAAAACCAAGCTTGAAACAATTGTAGGTAACAATTGTCTGTGAATGTCATTAATCATCTATAACTATGTTACACTTACTTCATTCCATGAACAATCCTTAATTTAGCGATTGAGTGGTTCCACATAGCAAGCTCTATGAGTTAATGCTGGTGACGCACCCCACACCCAGTGCAATCATTCCATGCAATCAGCCACTTAATGATGCTTAAGTGAATAAAATGCAAGAATTTTAACAACACTGAAATACGATATAAAAAAGAAACATACCATGGAATTTGTTACATCAGTTTTAAAACTCTGAAGTCAAATACTGATAAACCTAAAGCCAAACAGTCACTTGAATCCGAGGTGGATTCAAAGGGTGTTTGAACCCCTTTTTTGCATCAATATTTATTTTTCACAGGCCAGAAGGTTGAACATTGTCACATAACTATACTGACTGCCCAAAATAACCTCTTTCTGAAAATTGTTCTGGTAAAACTAGAATGACTGTCCTCAAACACTGATGCCCCACTGCTGCAACAACATTTGTATTAACAAAGGGCCATAACTTTTGTAAAAATGGCTGCAGGAAAAATCCTTTCTTTACGATCCTCTACACATCCTGCTGGATAATCTGTGCAAGTTTGAAAGAAATCTGCCTAATAGTTTAAGAGAAGTTGATGCCACAAGATTTGGGAGAATGTATGTCAGTTTGTCTTGACGTCCGTCAGGGTGTACAAGCAGATGTATGGACGAGGGCAACTCTATATGCATCCCACTTTGTGGGGGCATAAAAACCCAAAATGTATGTTGATCAACTACAGTCTGTTTTTGGAATGCTTTCTCCACCATCTTTGAAGAGTGAACAAGAGAAACCATACTGTAATTCAGATTAAGACAGAAAAATCTGTCACGTCAGTTTCAGCTAAACTGTTTTGCGGAAACTCGGTAGAGACACATTTTTATCAATTTAATGGATTTTTACAAAGACATCCTTAGGACTAGTGAAATTGGACTGCTCGATTTCAAAGAAGTCACAATTCCTTTCATTTTAAGCATAAGGTAATACCATTTGTATTTCTTCGTTACAAAATAAAAAAAGCCCTATTCTTTGGTGCACACATCCATTCTGTGACTAATTCCTTTACCTCTATTCAAAATGCGGTCAATCCTAAATCTGCTCCAATCGTCCAATGATAAACACTGTAACATAAACAGTGCCTGAGGTCAGTCCCATTTTAATAGGATCATTGATACAATGTTGTTACGGCAGCACAGGCAAAGACCTCAACTAATTCCGATGACAAATATTGTCTAAGGGCAAAGCTGTCTTCTCACTGAACTATCTTACTGATACTTATGTTACAAATTCGGGTTACTTACCAGACGAAATCCTGTCTAAGAAATTCCCCAAGGAAATAATATAAGAATCCAATTCAGATTTGTTTTTAAGCATAAGTGTGGTAATGATTTCTACTTCTGCTTTAGGTGAAAATTGATCTAGATTGTTATACACCAATTTTTTCTATTTTTCGCTTTAGGAAGTTACGTTACATGCATTCTCTTAAATTGCACACATTCATCTAAATTACACACATTCAGCTAAATCACACACATTTCCCTTCATCTTTAGCCCTCTGAAAGTTTGAACGGAACTTTCACCATCCTATCTACCCCTTTACTTTATATATATGCATTTTATCGCATGTGTAACCAGTGTAGTTCCAGATCAGCCAGCGCATCTGAATTATCTGATCAGGATCTGCACTGTTGACTTTTTGGGTCAGAAATAACTTATTAATCAAACAGTGAACTGTGTAGATACTGACAAGATGACACACAATTGTGCCGGCTCATCCAGATCTACACTGTTTGCCCAAGCCAAAAAGAAGTATATAAATATTATGAAGGAAAGGGTTAAACTAAGGAGCTAAATTACAAACATTCCCCTTAATTGTTAACTCACTGAAAGTTTAAATGTAACGGCACTTTTACCATCCTGTTCATTTATAGATGTTTATAAAATAATAATAAATAGCCACCTGAATGATATATTGCAAGATTTATCACGGAGCATCCAGATATGTAAGGATATATCATAATCACTGATCATAATCTGCACTGTTTGCTTTTTGGTCAGAAACAATCTAATAAATAAAAAAGTGAACACTGCAGATCCTGATAAGATGTCCCAGATCTGCTGACTGATCAGGATCTAAACTATTTACCCTTGCATAAAGACATATACAAGGAGTAAAGGGTTTAACCAGCTGTCATGATCAAAATAATCAACAATGCAAATGAACACTAATAAAACTGGTCCTGATTCTCTGCGAGCAATATTCCTGCAATAAAGCTTGTCAGTCAGTAATTCTGTGCAGTCACGCGACATCTCATTCTTGCAATTCCATTTTCACAAGAGAAAATCGGTTAATGGAAGCTGTATTTTACATCAAAAATGCTCCAAGCCAGCTTTCGTAAAATTAATGTTCAATTTCTGGACCCGTTACACATTGTTGGATTTTGTGAAAATAGATAAAAACACGGAAATGTTTCCCATAAAACCAGAAAAAAAAAGATACTTCCGATCAGGGATTCTAAAATTTCCAAATCCCAATCGGACATTTGCCGCCGAAATTCCCGCCATTACGACCGACCCCCACCCACCACAGCCAAAATTATCCCCCCTCCCCCACCCTCCCAATATCATCCGCAATCACACCGACGCCGATCAATTGTTCGATCTTAATTAAATAATTTTCTACGTCCCACACAAAATAACATTTTTACCGTCATCAATTAAAGTCTGAATAAATCGGTAATCTAAAAACGAAACCGAAAGTAAAAAGTTACATATGCACCGTTTACGTCACTCGTAAGGAAAATGCGTTGTGCTGTGCAAGTCACTACGGGAATTAACAAAGTAGTCAACTTTTTTGTGAAAGGCAAAATTTTTAGTAAAATCTGCATTATATACGTTTCTTAAAATTTGAGTAACAGCAATTTTAAACGTCCTTTTTATTTTATTCCGTCGTCGGTCAATTAGAATTACGCACATCGAACAAATTCATCTGTCTTTAATTGCAAACTGTTATATTGTTTTCGTAAATTATGACAATCACAAATACTGAGTCTTTTAATGCGGTCATCAATGATATAGTTCGTTAATTACCCGCCTTTGACTAGCCGCAGTTCAATTGCAAATTAAATGAACTCGTCCGTCGTTAAAATGAGTCCGACCATTTCCCGTTTCATCTATGCCGCAGGCTATTCTAGCGGCGTGTAGTGACTGTAGTCATGGTAGCAGAGTTGTGCAATCGGTAATTGACAGGTTTATAGCGGATTACGCGTGAAAAAATGTACATGTAGGTAATTTCCTTAACAAGTTATGGGCCACTAAGGGAAAACTTATACTGACTTTGAAATTTTCATGACCGATTTTTCTTACCAATTTTGAAATTTCAATCGGACATTTTTACCGAAAATCGGTCAATGACCGATCTGCCGACGATTTTAGAATCCCTGCTTCCGATGTAACCATTATCTGTATAAAGAAATGTTTAACAGGTAATTGTTAATCAATGCATATATGTCTTAATGGCAAAAATACCATAAATACTTGAATTGATATAATATGCCTTTTAACCCTTTCCTGTATAGACACATCTTTATTGCTAGGGCGAACAGTTTAGATCCAGATCAGCCGGCACATTCATGCCGTCTGATCAGGATCTAAACTGTTCGCTTTTTGATTCATTATCTTATTTCTGACCAAAATGCGACCAGTGCAGATCCTGATCAGACGGCACGGATGTGCCGGCTGATCTGGATCTACACTGGTCGCACATGCGTAAAAATGTGTATCTATACAGGAAAGGGTTAACACATGCGCAACCGGTGTTACGATCCAGATCAGTCTGCACAGTCTAATCTTGTTTACACATGCCTCATCCAAATGTTTAGAAATAACCTAATATATTTAAAAGCAAACAGTGTAGATCCAGATCAGCCAGAAAATTCATGCCATCTGATCAGGATCTACACTATTCCCCCATAAAATAAAGGTGTATCTTAATAATGGAGTAAAGGGTTTAACTTGCCTTTTTCCTTTTTCCCCATGAATATGTTTGATGACCTAGAAATTACCTTATGAGACCTTTTTTGGTAGGTATTGAGGTTAAGGTTGAATAGTGCAAGAAAATGTTTGCCATATATACTCTCAGATTACCTTGACCTTTCCCTAGTTGAAGGTCATTTTTCTCTGCAGCCAGTATCAACATGCAGGTGAAATGATCTGCATTATGTATAACTGATTTTAATCTTTAAATTCTCTGACCTAGTTACATACAAAATCTAGTTTTATTTCTCTTTTTTGATAATAATATATTGGTTATCTAATGTATTACCTAGTGACCTTGTAATAAAACTGGTTCAGTATTTCATTAGAGATAATTTACTAACTACCTAAATTTTTAACCCTTAAGTTACCTTACTAACAGCTTTGTTCCTCCTTTCCAAACAGGCAATATTGTACTGCTTATTTGACTTTTGACCCAGTGCTCTAGCATTTAGTTACAGTGTTCATCCTAATTATGGACGACAATGTAAAGCTTATGTTGACTTTTTGACCTAGTTACCTAGTTAAAAATTGGGTAATTCTTTTCCATGGTGAGAACATTATGTTCAGTGCTCTTCATGTATTTGACCTAGAAACACTCCATGTATTTTGACATGCATTTTGACCAAGTGACATTCATGTGTTTTGACCAAGTAACACTTCACAGGTTTTGACCTAGTAACACTTATTGTGTTATGACCTAGTTACATTTCTTGTGTTTTGACCTAGTAATACTTCTTGTGTTTTGACCTGTTTTTGACCTAGAAACACTTCTTGTGTTGACCAAGAAACACTTAATGTGTTATGACCTAGTAACATTTCATGTGTTTTGACCTAGTAACACTTCATGTGTTTTGACCTAGTAACACTTCATGTGTTTTGACCTAGTAACACTTCATGTGTTTTGACCTAGTAACACTTTATGTGTTTTGACCTAGTAACACTTCATGTGTTTTGACCTAGTAACACTTTATGTGTTTTGACCTAGTAACACTTCATGTGTTTTGACCTAGTAACACTTCATGTGTTTTGACCTAGTAACACTTCATGTGTTTTGACCTAGTAACACTTCATGTGTTTTGACCTAGTAACACTTTATGTGTTTTGACCTAGTAACACTTCATGTGTTTTGACCTAGTAACACTTCATGTGTTTTGACCTAGTAACACTTCATGTGTTTTGACCTAGTAACATTTCATGTGTTTTGACCTAGTAACACTTCATGTGTTTTGACCTAGTAAAACTTCTTGTGTTTTGACCTAGAAACACTTCTTGTGTTGACTTAGTGACACTTCATGTGTTTTTACCTAGTAACACTTCATGTGTTCTGACCTATTTATACTTTTAGTGTTTTGACCTGAATATAATTTTTAAAACCATACTTTATTTCAATAAGGGCAACGAAGAAATTCTTATCTCGGACTTTAAGTTACTGAAATGATTCTTCTTTAAAAATTTAAAGCTAGCTGGGGCTAAGCAATAAACAAATAGGGGGAGGGTGGAACTTATGTAACAAAGAATATAAATAATTAAATGTGTGAATGCAAAGCTGAAAATGAAGTGCTTTAGTTCTTGCTCTTTTCTCACATTTTAAAACTCGTTTTGCCTATATTTACTCTTTTTGCTGATTAAAGTGGGAGTTTCAAATAAGATGAATTTTACAGGAAATAAAGTGGTAAAAAATGAAAGAAACATTTACCTTTTAAATTCCTTCATAAGTGTTAAACCACAAATTATGAAATTAAATGCTTACAGATTCATGTGGTAAATAAAAATGAAATCATGTTATCAGTTTGTAAAATGTTATCAGTTTTCATCAGCAATGACATCAGTAATTATCTCTATTAACCCTTTAACCACAGTGTACTCACTTTTTCTATCAATATGAAACCATCTATTCATAATATTTGTTAGGGTGTTTTATATGAATAGACTTTGCAGATGTGTAGGTAGGCTGAAATGCTAAGCTTAGCACTCAAAAGAGATAACTTTACTTCAATTACTGAAGTGTTAGATAATCCAAAAATTGTTACTGTTTAAGTTATTTGATAATTATAAGTTATTTAACTACAGGAGTTTGAAATTCTTATCAATAATACAAGGATACAATTAGCCAAGTCTTTCTAAATGCCATCAAACATATGAATTATGTTCAAGATATTAACCAAATACATGAAAATTTTTTTATAAAGAAGTTAACAAGGGTATTGCCATATAAGTATTTGTAGAAGAATTATGGAACTTGTTGAAAAGAAGTAGACCAATAATGGGGGAAATTCATTTTAGATTTCATATCAATCACTTGAGAAAGATATGGCCAACTTCTATTATAAATTTGAAGTTAAAACGGGACATGACTGTAAAGATTGTTTAAAGGGTTATGGGACTTTGAATATATCAGAATAAAAGGGCATCACCTTAAAATTACTTTCATAAGTGTAACAAGGCTTGCGGGAAAGGAAAAAATCGGTTATGCTGAACAACATTTATTTTAAACTTTGATATTAATCACATTAAAATTGGTAAAGTCATAACACTTAAAAATTAGTAAAGATAAAGGCCAACTAAAAAAAAAACTAAGTGAAAAAAGGTAATGCCTTTTAAAATGTTTGTAGAAGCGTGATTAGGAATGATGAAGATTATGATGGTGAATAATTATTCAAAATTATATGTTAATATACAGAGGATATCTTAATTAGTCCCAGTACATTAAGGTATATTAACACAGATAAAATATGTGATGTGGACAATATGGCTGAGGTATTGATCAGTAAGGCTCTCATAATTTTGAATAATAAAGCATGCTAAAATCAGAAAACAGACCATTATCATACTGACTCTCAATCCTGTCATCTAATGATTGAATCATTGTCTCCAAGTGAAATAAGGTATATACCATAAAATTCCATTTTAATGCCCCTCCGCTAATAAATTCTCCTAACACTATTCAGAGACCTATATATGTAAATAGATTCGCATCTCTCTATTACTGATATAAGATTAATCTCGTTTTTTCTCGTGGATTCGACGAGAATCTCGTCACGTGACCAAGCGTTACTTTTTAGGTTGTTTCCCTTGAAAATTACTTGACCTTTGACGAAGTGCGCATGCCAGAAAATTATGTTTCCACTTCCGGGGACGTCTTCCGGGGACGTTGTTCGATAAACGATATGTTGTTCGATAAACAATATTTACAGGAATACAAGCAATAAGAATATATAATAATGTTGCCACAAAGCGAAAAGAAGATATAATAAGCATTAAAAACGTTTACTTTTATTTAAAATATTTTATTAATTACATCAAGTTTTCATGATCAATAAAATGAAAGTTTCTGATGTATGAATTGACAGCCATATTGATTACTATGACGCGGTTAGCGATCACGTGACTCGCCGAGATAACGCAGGCCGCGTGCACATGCGAGATAAAGCAAAGACGCGTATCTATGTATAATATAGGTCTTTGCACTATTTTATGGGGAAAAAATCAGTTAATCTGTGCCGTCTGATCAGGATCTGCACTGGTCACATTTTGGTCAGAAATAACCTAATTAATCAAATAGCGAACAGTTTAGATCCTGATCAGACGGCACGGATGTGCTGGCTGATCTGGATCTAAACTGTTCACCCTAGCAATAAAGGTGTATCTATACAGGAAAGGGTTAATATAATAAATAAGTGGCCTACTTTCAGAAAATGTAATGCTCCCGTGGGCATTTAAAAGGAAATGTATGGTATCCTTAATATTTTAATGGTAGTTAGGCAATAGAAAATTAATTCCTACATTCTCATCCCCGCCAGTCCCTTGAAAATCACACTGCCTGAACTTTTTTTATTTTGAAACAAGAGCCATGTTACACATGGTTAAATCCCCCCGCCGGAAAAAGTAACCTGAAGGTTGTACTTTCGTATAATTTACCTGGAGAGGAAATACTTTTAAATTTGGAGTTAAAATTTTTAAACAAAATTTATCAAGTAAATCTGATAAAGGGGAATAACTCTAAAAAAGGCAAGGTAGAGTTATTGGACTTGCACACTGCACTACCTACAATGTGCTCTGTCAGTGTATGAAGTTTGAATAAAATCCCTCAAGTAGTTTTGGAGTTATGCTCTGGAAAAAATGTATCAAGTAAATGTGATAAAGGGGAATAACTCTATAAAAGGCAAGGTAGAGTTATTGCACTTGCACACTGCACTACATACCAATGTGCTCTGTCAGTGTATGAAGTTTGAATAAAAGCCCTCAAATAGTTTTGGAGTTGTGCTCCGGAAAGAATATATCAAGTAAATATGATAAAGAGGAATAACTCTTAAAATAGGCAAGGTAGAGTTATTGTTCTTGCACTCTGCACTACCTACCAATGTGCTCTGTCAGTGTATGAAGTTTGAATAAAATCCCTCCAGTAGTTTTGGACTTATGCTCTGGACAAAATTTATCAAGTAAATATGATAAAGGGGAATAACTCTTAAAAAAAGGCAAGGTCGAGTTATTGTTCTTGCACACTGCACTATCTACTAATGTGCTCTGTCAGTGTATGAAGTTTAAATAAAATCCCTCCAGTAGTTTTGGACTTATGCTCCGGACAAAATTTATCAAGTAAATATGATAAAGGGGAATAACTCTTAAAATAGGCAAGATAGAGTTATTGTTCTTGCACAATGCACTACCTACCAATGTGCTCTGTCAGTGTATGAAGTTTGAATAAGATCCCTCAAGATGTTTTGGAGTTATGCTCCGGACAACAAAATTTATCAAGTAAATATGATAAAGGGGAATAACTCTAAAAATAGGCAAGGTAGAGTTATTGTTCTTGCACACTGCACTACCTACCAATGAGCTCTGTCATTGTATGAAGTTTGAATAAAATCCCTCCAGTAGTTTTGGACTTATGCTCCGGACAAAATTGTTTCGGACGGACGGACGGACGCACGGACAAAGGGCATTTCTAATATCCCCCTCGCCTTTGGCAGGGGGATAAAAATAATGCGTACATCAAAATTTACATTACGAGTATGAATCTGTAGAGTACAAAAAAGCAGTATGAAACATTTAAGTGCGAATCAGCAATTCATAGTCGGCTAGATGCTTAATTATCTTTGCATTACATTAATTATCTAAGCGTCGTTAGAAACAGTGAGAATGATAAATAAAAAACAAAACCCGCCCACCCGCCCCATTTTTGCTCGAAATTTGGATGAGAAATTTGGATGAGAATTATTTTCTATTGCCTTATACTTTTTTTACATTAATGTGACAAAATCTGCATCATAAATGATGGCTAAACCATGTTCCAGCAGATTGGCACTAATGTCAGAGCCATTATCTGCTTCAGTGCTAAACACACCATTTGTCCAATTTGTAATCACAGTCTAGACCCATTTACATAATCTGATCACAGTCTAGAATTTTCACTTTTCATCAATAAATTTCAATAACCCTTTCCTCTATATATACGCATGAATGGCTTGGGCAAACAGTGTAGATCTAGATCAGTAAGCTTATCCATGCTGTCTAATCAGGATCTACACTGTTAGCTTTTTACTTATATAGTTATTTCTGACCAAAATGCAAACAGTGCAGATCCTGAACAGACGGCACAGATGTGCCAGCTAAACTGGATCTACACTGGCTGCACATGAATAAGAAGGCTTGTATAATTATGGAGTAAAAGGATAAAATATTAATAAAAGAATAATCAGTTCGGCTTAAAGTGATTAAAAAGGTGAGTCCAATTCCTTTTATTCAGAAGGTAAATTATAATTTTGCTTCCTGGATTTTTAAGGCAAATAAACTGGGCCTATTATCATGAAACTAAGATTGCAGACCAGTCTCAAATCTCAAGCATCTGATTAGCTGAAATGGCGAATGGTCGCCATTTCAGCCAATCAGGTGCTTGAGATTTTAGACTGGTCTTCGTATTCAGATTTATGATCTTGGGCCCATTGGCTGAAATGGAGGCTTGGCGCCATTTCAGGCAATCAGATGCCTGAGCTTAGAGTGCCTGTCTTATGTGACAGAACCCAATACTAGCTTTCTGGACATGACTACATTAATTTTTAAAGCAAATGAACTGCACTGATTATACAGGATTCATAATTGTTTGCATGGGTTTATTATCTGCTAACAATCCTCTTTAATCATATGCCTGAATTCATCTTTGATCATTATAATGCCTGAATTCAATACATCAAAGCATCAGGGCTTAAGATTTATAATACAAAGATTGGAAACCAGTCTCAAATCTAAAGCATCTGATTTGCTGAAATGGAGACTAGTCTGCATTTTAGCCAATCAGATGCTCAAAATTTGAGACTGTCTCCAGCTTTAGTTTTATGAAGTTGAGCACTAATTGATAAAACAACTGTGATTAAATCCAGGATAAATCAATAATGATCAAATCGTTGTTCAGATGCATACATATATATCTTTTGATTTTATGCCCCACATGGTAAATCCTTCCCTTTCCAATATGGGATATGGCTGTTATTCCATAATCAGGATCTATAGGGTTTGTTTTTCCTGTTTTCTGATCAAGAAATGAATGGTGTAGATCCAGATAAGACAGCAAGGATGTACTGACTGATCCAGATCTACAATGTCACACATGGGATATCAGCCATGTCCAATGTAGTAAAGAGATAATTTCATTGATATGTAATATTTGTGCAAAATAAAAAATCACAGATCTAAGGGCCATCTTACACATTAAAGTAACTGATAACCCTTTCCTCCATATAATATGCATTTTATCACGTGTGGAAACAGTGAAGATCCAGGTCCCAAGGTTATAAAGCTGAGTTTGAAAACCAGTCTCAAATCTCAAGCATCTGATTGGCTGAAATGGCGACTGGTCGCCATTTCAGCCAATCAGATGCTTGAGATTTGAGACTGGTTTCCATGCTCAGTTTTATAACCTTGGGCACAGATTAGCACAGCACATATGTGCCATCTGATCTCGATCGGCACTTGTCCCATCTTGGTCAGACATAAACTAATAAATCAAAAAGCAAACATTGTAGATCCTGATCAAACAGCATGCATGTGCCGGCAGATGTGAATCTACACTTTTCATCTATGCCATATAGGTGAATCAATGGAGAAAAGGTTTTAATAATGGTCATAAGGTATATCAGTGTGGTTTTGAACTTTGGAAATTTTCTGAGTATAAAATGCTCAAAACTTTTTACCAGTGTGCACTAAAATAATTCCACAATATGAACAAAATTTTTGTTTTCCTACCTAAATAATCCACCAACTGACGAGTAAACACAGTTTGTCCAATCTGAATTAACTTGCAACAGTTTACTGATCTCTCAGTGTCAATATGGCAATGACAAGCTGGTAGCATCAAGCTTATCTCGCAGATTTCCAGCCATGTCTTATTTCCTAAGAAACTGTGTGATCAAATATTCAAATCTAACCAAGTGCTAATAAAGGAATAGCTTCCAATAAGCTTCAATTTGCTGCAAACTAATGTCGCAAAATCATGGGGTTACAGCAAAAACATTCTAAGTAATATAAAATAAAGGAGCAGGTAGACCTTTTTTGGTCTCACCACAAAAAATGCAGTGTCGGACATTATGCTAGACAATACCTTGTGTGACATCACGCTGTTAACAAAAACTCGTAGAATAGAATCCTTGACGATATTTTCATTCAACTTTAGAGTCTGCTAATGGAGGTTCATTCAATCTTCGGGACTGAGAGTCTTATGATTAATGAGTATTATTTAATCTGAATGACTGAAAACACAAGCAAGCCTATTTTTAAAAGCTCTATGTTGACTGCTTGCTGGCAGTATAGGATAGCTTGCCGAGATATAATGAAGATTTTTGTCCAGATTAAGGAATACAGACAATAGAAGAAGTATTCTTGTGTCTAACTGTAAGATTTCTCATAAAAACATCATGAAAACATGGACAAAAATAGACATCAGGCAAATAATAAGACTGCAGGGCTTTTTCTCTTTCTTTAGTAAAGGCCCTTTACAGGCAACTTCCTCTTGGAAAATTTCTTTAAAATCATGCAGTTTTCCCCAAAAAGGTTTTTGATGAAGAAATAATACTATATTATAAAAAAATTTATAATAATAATACTAATAATTACGAAGAAACAATTATAATAATAATAATAATAATAATACAATAATAAATAGATAAATAATAATGATTATAATAAATAAATATATAATAATAATAATTATAATAATAATAAAAATAATAATAATAATAAATAAATAATAATAATAAAAATTAAATGTTTATAAAATACAGTAACTTTCTTACATTCAGAAAAAAGAATAATATTCATTTAGGCTTTGTTTTTGTGTGGTCAAAGAAAATATTTTGACAATTCGAATCCTAATCCATTCACACCATGGTTTAACTGATAACAACCCAAGATTTAAATCGTCCAGGTAGTATTAAAATAAAATACCAGTCTATTCTTTTAAGTTAGCAAATTTAAATACCTGCAGTGTAAATTTTTGTACCTGATTATGTGATTTAAATCTTACGGGTGTTATTAAATTAAAATATTGTCTTTGTCTTTCAAGTAAACTAATTTAAATAGCTGCAGTGTGATCTTGTAAATAATTACGTGGTATTCCATTCTGCTCATGAATTCATGGAAATTAGTATTACTGATGTGGATTATTTCAAGGGACTGTGAAGAAAAATTGTATTAGGACAAAGTGAATAAATGTTTATTATTTTATGAATGGGACATATTAAGTATAAGACATATTTGTAATCAAAATGCTAGTACAATCCTGCTTTCATTACACTTGCCTTAGTTTGATGGTAACAAGCATTGTCATGGGCAGGACACATCGGAAAGATGCAGTACAGCATTACAGCCAGAACTCTACTTTGAACACAACTGCAAACAGTTGGATTACTGATGTACCAAGATCAGCTAACTCTACTTTGAACACAACTGCAAACAGTTGGATTACTGATGTACCAAGATCAGCTAACTCTACTTTGAACACAACTGCAAACAGTTGGATTACTGATGTACCAAGATCAGCTAACTCTACTTTGAACACAACTGCAAACAGTTGGATTACTGATGTAACAAGTTCAGCCACTGTAGACACAACGGCAAAATCTACATCTGTAGAGATTTTAAGTACATTTCTTATTAGTGAAACCATAATACTTACTTCTGATGAAAGATACATATTACAGAATACCATTGGGTATGATATAAATATGACTGACATAGTTGAATGGCCCCCTGTCCCACCCCCACCGGATACCTAGATGACAATAATACTATGGCCGATGGAGCCATACTTGAATGTAATATACAGGAAGATCCACATAACATTGAAAATAATGTGAATGACATACCGGTACCTGGCCCACCCCCAGCAGAACATCTAGGTGACAATAATACTACAGCTGCTGAAAACATTCTTCATTGTGATAAACAGGAAGCTACAAGTAATCCTGAAAATAATATGACTGACATAGCTGAATGGCCAGCAGCCCCACCCCCACCAGACTACCTAGATGACAATAATGACTGTTAGCAACATTCTTGAATGTGATATACAGAAAGCTCCACATAACATGGAAAATAATGTGCTTTGTTTAGCTGAATGGCCACCTCCCCCACCCCACCAGATTATCTAGGTGACAATATTGAACTGGAAGCTCCATAGAACATAGAACCATCTCTCAACATGAGCAGATTTCCCATGAACAGGCTCAATCAACCCGAGACTGCAATATTTTGATATATGTCGTGTTTTGCGGCTTTCGAAGTTTTCTTTTCATCAATTTATAAACATATCCCACCGCTTGCTGTTTATTGTACACTAGCTACTAGTCTGATAATAAGTTTGCTTGTCTTTTTTATATTTTTCATGTAACTACCAAATGTTTATTAAAGCCGGTCTATTTTCTATCTCACTGCATTGAGAGAGATGCTGTATTATCAGTTCATAGGGGGATGTAGACTAAATCCTAAAGATTAAGAGAACTGTTGGAAATTTAAGAAAATAAAATACTGCATCGCCTTCCAGGCTTATTGTACACAACATGTGCATTTGAACCCATGATAATGTTCTTGACATAATCACCATTGTAGACGCATATAATTGTTATAAACCGTTTTAGACACCAAGCTTAAAATCCATATGAACTGTGGTTCGTAATGCCTGTCTCAGAGCTCTTTTATTTGCAATTAACGCTTCACTCGGTGGATACGACTTTCATCCCTTGTGCAACTAGTTTAGATCCACATCAACCAGACCATCAGATTAGGGTCTACAATAGTGCTTTGATATGTTATCATGGGCATTATGTTATTTATGACAAGTAGACCACAGTCTAGATCCTGACCAGACTGCTCTGATGTGCAGAATGATCTTGATCTACACTGGTTACACGTAGTACATAAGCCGTTTCCCACGGAGTTATTGGTTAGAAAGCTTTGATTATGTATGGGACCAAAAGTAAAATTACTTCTTTGGTCTTCCAGAATCCAATCCATTTCAACATTTTATTTATTTAATCAAGAATATCTATTACAGCATTTACTTTATATACATTTATTTCATAAATACAGTGAATGTTCTTCTATTGTAAGTTTAGCCTTCTGACTATTTACAGCGTATACTTGTATACTATCTTCCTTTATTGTTAAAAGTTGCTTGTACTACCTTTGGCTTTTTGTGTACCACGTGGTGCGCAAACCACGTGTTGATGACGTTATCGCCGATCACTGCTATAGCATATTCTTAATAATAACTAAATCACAAAGAGACCAGTAGCCATTTCAGCCAATCAGATGTTGAGATTTGAGACTGGTTTCCAATCTCAGTTTTATAATCTTGGAGCCTGGAATTATGGCCTACCTGAAGTCCAGTATCACTCTCTGATGGTATAATAGCATCATAAAACAACAACTGACCAGTAAATAAAACAACCACATTATTTTCTTTGATTATTCCATTTGTTTCTCAAGATCTTCTGACATAAAAGAGAATTCTTCTGTGATGATAAAAAGCACCTAGAGCAGTTAATTACAGTATTATTACAATGCTCAAAATAACTGAATCAACAAGTATTCATTTCATTGAAATTTTTTCTTTTTTCCCTTAAGGCTCTCATTTCCTGAGATAAAAGACAATTATCTGACCAGAATAAAGGCTTTATTGAACAACTTACTTTTTCTTCAGTTGTCATATTAAACCTTTCCTCCATGGCATGATGGTTGTTAACCCTTTCCTCCATATATACACATTTTTACGCATGTGTGACCAGTGCAGATCCAGAACAGCCGGCACATCTATGCCGTCTGATTAGGATCTGCACTGGTCGCATTCTGGTCAGAAATAACCTAACAAATCAAAAATTGAACAGTGCAGATCCTGATCAGACGCCATGGATGTGCCAGCTGATCAGGATCTACACTGTTCGCCCTTGCAATAAAGGTGTGTCTGTGGAGGAAAGGGTTAACCATGATGAACAGTGTAGATCAAGATTAGCAGGCACATCCATGCCATCTGATCAGGTTCTACACTAGTTACCTTTTGATCAGAAACAACCCAATGAATCTGAAAGTGAATAGTGTATATCCTGATCAGATTGAAAGAATGTTCTGGCTGATCTGGATCTACCCCCTATGCCCAGGGCAACAGCCATATTCCAATGAGTTAAGGGTTAATTTCTGTGTGGTTTGCACAAAAATGCGTGAATTGAATTCAAAAACTAAACAATGGTTTTTATCTGTCTTTGAAAATAATAAAACTGTTACATTTATGGTCATGTTGGTGCTGCTGCCAGAATACTAAATTGCTCATTTTTACTATATTTATGCCCAGTGAAGTTTCTGATTGTTTTTCTTTTTTTGCATGTCATTTTTTTTTGCATGCCATTTTTAATATATTAAAATTCCTAAAAATATTTATACTTAAAACAAATATTTGTTGAGATAACAAACAGTTAAATTATTTAAACAATTTGATGTAAAAATACAGCAGAAATAAATGTAAGTGAACATCATCCTAATCACAAAGGGACCAAACCTCTACAATCACTTTGTGCTATTTACTTTTGATTACCTCCCTTTCTTCCTACAGAATGCATTTGCAGGCTTTTATAACTTTAACAATTTTTATAGGCAATTTGAAATAATGACCATTTCTCAAGATTGGAAACAAGCTTCAGCTTGGTCAGCTAGTAGAATGAGCTAATTTAACTATTTACTCCATAGATACACCTTTATAGCAATGGCAAAAAGTTTAAAAGTTCAAAAGTGCACTGGTCACAAAAAAACATATTATAAGGAAGAAAATCTGCTTTGTGATAATAGAACTATCTTTCATGCTCCACATAGTTTGATCATGAAAATTCAACCAGTTCTCTTCTTTTATGTTTTAAAAATAAAAGATACTAAACTAAAACTGTGACAACATTTTCTCAATAATTACTGTAGAACCGACAATTATTTCTAGTTTATGAAAGCTGTTAATGTTCTAGACATTTCAAGCCAAGAATTAAGATGAGCATGAAAATTTTTTTTATAATAACAGGGTCCAAAGATCATAAAACTAAACCTGGAGGGTAGTCACAAATCTTGTGCATGAGACTGGCTAAAATGGAGACAAGTCTCTATTTCAGCCAATCAGACCCTTGAGATTTGAGATTGGTCTCCACTATTAGTTTAATAAGCTTGGGCCAGGGTCAGGTGCTTGAGATTAGAGACTGGTCTCTACTATAAGTTTAATAGTACTGGGCCAAGGTCAGGCGCTTGAGATTTGAGACTGGTCTCTATTATTAGTTTAATGATCTTGGGCCAGGATCAGGAGCTTGAGAATTGAGACTGGTCTCTGTTAGTAATTTAATGATTTTGGGCCAGGGTCAGGTGTTTGAGATTTGCGGCTGGTCACCAGTCTGAGCTTGGCTACAAAAATTTATGACTGAATCAATATTTGATCAAGCTCATTAGGGTATGAAAAACATTTGCTCAACATTATGGCCACATATCTAGAAGTGATGCAATATCCGAAGGTACCCTTTTCCAGTGATGCTCCCCAATTAAAGTGTATATTGTGCACTTATAAACTTTATAGGTATGACAGTAGCACAACTCATATTAACCACATCGGAAAAATTGCACCCTGAACCGTGAATAGGCAGCTTTAAAGCAGATAAATCCAAAACTAAATGAAGAAATTAATCAATTTCACAGTATGAAGTTTTTCTTATTAAATCTATCATTGTGTCAGTAAAGGATTATTTAGCTTTCCCAGCGGATGATGACTTACTTAGCCTTAATGGCCGTCAGGAATCTATTCATGCAGGGAATCTTCTTTCATTTTATCAATGTCAGTCCAACTTTTTTGCTAAAGGTTTTATCTTAATACTTTACGCAATGAATATGGCTTATAACCTTTTGAAACTGGTTTAGATCCCGATCAGCCGGCACATCCAGATCGGCCTGCACATTAAAATCAGCCTGCACATTTCATTAGTTTGATCTGGATCTACCCTGTTGGATTCTTGAACAGAAATATGAGAAGTATCAGAAATGAATCGTAAAGTTAAGCAAACCATGCAGATCCAGATCAGAATGCACGGATCTACCAATGCTTGGACATGTGATATAAGCCATATCTATAGAATATTTTTACAGTTCTAGAGATATGCAGCGGAATAGCTTTTTACAATGAAAAACTTCAAAGGGACATTATTCTGTAAATAATCTATGTAGAGTTATGGTTGTTGTGCACTTCACATTTTCTCATTGCCCTTAATAAATAATCCAAGTATCATTAAAAAGGTAGTCTGGAATATTGGAATCAGCTATCATTGTAAAGGCATTATAAAACTTATCACAGAAATGAAAGGATTTTTAACATTGGTCCACTGGTTGCTGAGATATGGTCAGTTTAATATTAAACAAAATGTATCCTGGGAGCCATTTTTTGGCTGCCTCCAAAAGCAATAAATAAGCAACTTCAAACAGAGGTAGTTCTGTTTTTTATGGTCCGATATTCAGAATTCTTTCACTGATTGGAAAACTAGAATCTGGTGTTCCGCAGAACACATGTGTTGCCTGCTTGGAAAATGTTGAAATGTGGACCTATCTTTTATCATTTATGAAGAAAGATGTTCAAGTTGAATTGCAATACAACTAAATTACTAATTAAATTACTACAAAATTACTGATTAAATTATAATTATTTTTATTTTAATTTGAGGTTTTAAACACAATTTAAGTAACAGGTTAAAATCATTTCAAAGGAGCATAACAAAAAACAGATATAACTGCATTAAAACAGATGACATATGTCAAGTATTTTGTCAAAAGAAAAAAAACTTTCAAGTAAAAGGCAATTAAGTTTCAGGTTAAAGTTATTTGAAAGGGGCATAAGTAAACAAAAGTTAATCAGGAGTTATCATTCTTTGTGTCACAGATGGATTTGTTAACCCTGATGACATATTTCAAATATTAAGTAAACAAGATGCATACTTTCAAAGTTATAGGCAAGATTAAGTGGCATATTGAAGTCATTCAAAAGGTGCATAACTCTAAATATAATGAAACAGGAGTTATCATTCTTGTTGTCACAAATGTATCTGTACATGTCAATGACACATTATAGGTATTTAGTACTTTCAAAGTAATAGGTAAAATAAAGTTTCATATAAAAGTCATTTGAAAGGGGCATAACTCTTAAAATAGTGTAACAGGTGATATTAGTCTTATTGTCACACTTGATATTGTTCATGCAGATGTCATATTTCAAGTACACAGTTAATGGGATAATGACTTTCAAAGTTATAGGCAACATTAAGTTCTATATTAAAGTAATTTGTAAGGGGCATAACTCTTATACTAGTGAAACAGGAGTTATCATTCTTGTTGTCAGAGATGAATTTGTTCATGCAGATCATATATTCCAAGTATAAGGTTAATTGGAGAAGTACTTTCAAAGTTATAAGCCACTTAAGTTCCATATTAAAGTAATATGAAAGGGCCATAACTCAAAAATAGTGAAAGAGGAGTTATCAGAGATGGCTTTGTTCATGCAAATGATATTAAGTGAACAGGAGAAGTCCTTCACAAGTTTATAGGCAACATTAAGTTTCATATAAAATTATTTTGAAAGGGGCACAACTCAAAAATTAGTGAAACAGGAGTTATCATTCTTGTTGTCAGAGATGGCTTTTTTCATGCAGATGATATATTCCAAGTATTAAGTTAATAGGACAAGTACTTTCAAAGTTATAGGCAACATTAAGTTTCATATTGAAGTTCCACACTAAAGTCATTTGAAAGGGGCATAACTCAAAAAATAGTGAAACAGGAGTTATCATTCTTGTTGTCAGAGATGGCTTTTGATCATGCAGATTATAAATTCCAAGTATTAAGTTAATTTGACAAGTACTTTCAAAGTTATAGGCAACATTAAGTTTCATATTAAAGTTGTGGGACTACTGGACGGCACTGCTGACGACGACGACACACCGACGACGTCGCCGGACAATAGGATCCCTATGTGTCTACCTGCTATCGCAGGCGACACAAAAAGGTGTAGATCTGCAATGAAATAGGTTTAAAATTGTCCAGAATGCCCCTTTAAGCTTCCTTTTACAGTTGTAGAGATATGGTCTGGACAAGCTTTCTATATAAAACATTTGAAATGGGCACAATGTATATACAATTAAGGTAGAGTTATTGTTCTTATGCACTGCACATCCTCTCATTGCCCTTTATCAATATTCCAAGTTTCATCTATTTCCCTTCAATTCTTTTATAGATAAATAAATGCAGATGGAATTATCTTTTATCACATAATTTTCCATTAAATGAAGAACATTGATTGATCAAAAAACTTAACAGGCATCATCACACTATGTTGGTTCACATTTTTTCCATTTTTCATGAAATTCTACCAGCTTGTTACCAAGAAATAGCTGTAGATGGAAAAGTGTCATGGTCGAAAAATTCCATTTCAATATCCCCCTCCCAATTTTATCAGTGGGAACAATAACTCATCAAGGAAGAATGAGCATTAGAGAGCAAAAATACCATATATTTCAACTGCAGATAGTTATGTCACACCTCTATCACTTTGCTATCCATCATGATGTTTTTTTTATTAAATAATCACATAACAAACTGAATTTTAATGAACATTTATTCGCTCCAAAGTAATGTCAACCCCAATTAATTGGACATACATTACAATAAGATCATATCACTCTGAGCTTTTGTATTTAATATTTGTGTGATAATATGTGGTAGTATAAACTGTCTTTTAAAATAAATAAAATATCAAGGACTGTCACTTTAAGTCTCCAGGTGCAAACCATAATTATGTCTTCATTATAGAATATGATTCAAATAAAATATCATGGACTGTCACTTTAAGTCCAGATGCATATCATAAGTATGGCTTCATAATAGAATATGATTCAAATAATATATCATTAACTGTCACTTTTAGTCTCCAGCAGCAAATCATAATTATGTCTTCATCATAGAACACCATTCAAATAAAATATCATGGACTGTCACTTTAAGTCTCCAGGTGCATATAATACTTATGTCTTCATCATAGAATATGATTTAAATAAAATATCATGAACTGTCACTTTAAGTCTCCAGGTGCAAATCATAATTATGAGTTCATCATAGAATACCATTCAAATAAAATATCATGGACTGTCATTTTAAGTCTCAAGTTGCAAGGCATAATTTATATAATTATGACTTCATCATAGAATATGATTCAAATAAAATATCATGGACTGTCACTTTAAGTCTCCAGGTGAAAATCATAATTATGTCTTCATCACAGAATAGGATTCAAATAAAAGGTCAAGGACATTGTTAAGTACAAACAGCTAAATTAATCAATTTCCCACTCGCTTTTTTTTTCCTAAAAAAAATAATTGTTTTTTGTATGTGAAGGATTATGAAGATCAAACAGGATTGGGTAGGATCGGATGTTAAGCCTTCAAGTTCGCTGCATCTCTCAGTGAGAATATCTATTGATAATGGAAATTTTTCCCAACTTCTTTTACCAAAACACATTTTCCGATTATCACCGGGTCAGAACAATTTGTTACAAAGACTTCTTAATGTTGTCATACAATTAGTAAAAGTCTTCTATTTTAGTCAGAAACCCACATGCAACATTTTCACACCCCACGTATAAGGCACTTTTAACAATTTACTAATTGGATATATCAAATCCTGTATTATTCTGAGAAAATACAATTTCTGTCATTGTATATTGTTCCGATCTCCAGGAGAAGCAAGAAATAAAAGCAGATTCAACAAAAACCAATGAAAGAGCAGAACAAGGGTGGAGTTATGGTTCTTGTGCATTGCAAAACTTCTCATTGTACATAAACATTTCAGTTTCTTTCTTTAGGTTAGGAAAGTATAATGACCAGACCAATATTAATCTTTCATAAAATTTTGAGAAGCATTTTTTTTTCTTTTTCTTTACAGTCCTCAGTTGTTAATATTGCACATTTATGCAGAGGATTTATCTTGAGACATTTTTAACCAATACTAACATTAAGGCAAGTCTCAGGTTTAATTAAAACCTCACAGTCATGTCATCTTCAAACCACTCACTGCAGCTGAATGTTCACTTATATTTCTCCTATTACCAGTCTTTTGTCAACTAGCCCTGAAAAACAGCAATTCCTCAGAATTCCCCGCTGATGTAAAACTCAGGATAAGTTGACAGTGTCATTATAGAAACCATAGAAATTCATCACCAAAGTAAAAACCTCTCTTCACCAGCAAAAGTAAGACCTCGAGTGCGATAGAAATCTAACAAAGTTATTAGCACACCCATTCATTTCTGATTAATGATAAATTGATGGTCTCCTTGCCAATTTTTTATACTAACTCTGTAAATAGTCCCTGTTATGAGATTGCCAGATGACACTGCACTTTTTTGTCATTAAAGGTAAAAGGTTATCAAAACAAAACAACTGAACCTGTAATAAAGACCGCGTGTGGACATAGACCACATTTTATTTTTCCTACTGATTAAATCTGATTTAAAGACCACCAGCCTTAAAAGACAAAAAGACAGATTTTCTTCTTAAGGGAGCACAACTATGACAAATACAGTCAAGAGGTATGAAACTTGTACTGCTATTGTGATGCCAGACAACTAAAATTGAAGTTCCTCGCCTGCCAAACAACATACTCCAATGCTATAACCAGAATTTTCCAAAGAAATTTGAGATTTGAGACTGGTCTTCAATTCTGTAGGCCTGCCAAATCTCCAGATTTTATCCGGAATTTCAGGATTTTAAGTTACTTCTCCGGATCACAGGATTTATAGTCAAAATCTCCAGATTTCTATGAAATTGCAAAAAATATACATTAATTAAACCTAATTTAAAAGTTGTGCAATGAATGTTATAGATATTCTACTGCAGTCGTACATTTCCTGTTTATTACGAGATAACGAGAACGTGGTCAGTGACGTACAGTCTCAATGCCTCTGGCACAACTATACAATAACCAGGTGTCATAAACTAAGCAAGGGCCTGGATGTTACACCTTATCTATTTTCATTGCATGTTCATTCTTATATTGTCAAAAATAGGTCATAACAATTAAAAAAATGAATAGTAAAAATAGACAAAAGTCATTTTAAAACAAGTTCTTTAACCATTTCTAACAAAATCGGCGAAATTCATTTATAAAATTCTTTGAAGAATATAATTATAAATTAAAAGAAGAATATAAGAAAATCATCATCATCATCATCATCATCATCATCATCATCATCATCATTTTTGTTCAGTCACAGTCATAGTGAACAGCAGAAACAATACATTAAAACAACAACAACATCATCATCATTGACATAATCAGACAAAATCTCCGGATTTTTAATGAAGAAGTTTTGGCATACCTGATTCTGGTTTAATGATCATGGGCCCTTATTCTTATTATGAATAAAACATTTCTTACTTATCATGGCTCTCCCCCTTTATAATTAACCCTATCCTCCATAGATACACCTTTATGGCATGGGCGAACAGTGCAGATCCAGATCAGCTGGCACAACGATGCCATCTGATCACGATCTGCAGTGTTTGCTTTTTGATTTATTAGGTTATTTCTGACCAATATGCGACCTGTGCAGATCCTGATTAGATGGCACAGATGCACCGGCTGATCTGGATCTACACTGGTCACACATGCATAATATTGCGTATATATGGAGGAAAGGGTTAAGAAGTATTCATTGAAAGTCTGATGATATAATATCAAGAGTTGGAAAACATGGAAATGATATGGTTAAAATCAAAGATTTTGATGGTCTAGGGAACTGTAGACTGGTCAATTTTAGTAGTCCCTATGTACCAATTTTTTTCTTAGAAAATCTGGAAAAAATCCTCAAATTAAACTGCAGGTATTAACACTGAGCTGCAATTCATCTTTATTTCATAAAAAATGTTTTCTCTGAGATGTTACAGCAATAAAGTCATTTAAATCTTTTTTTACTGATACCATAAACATGTAAATGGTTTGCCACCCGGTGGCATGCAGTCATTCACTCTTCCATCAACTTCCCTGTTAATAACAAAGATATTTATAAGTAGTAATTTAACCCTTTCCTGTATAGCTACACCTTTATTGCTAGGGCAACTGTTCAGATCCAGATCAGCCGGCACATCCGTGTCGTCTGATCAGGATCTTAACTGTTCACTTTTTGATTCATTAGGTTATTTCTGACCAAAATGAGACCAGTGTATATCCTGATCAGACGGCACAGATGTGCTGGCGGATCTGGATATACACAGTGTTCCCCCACGCAATTTTACGTATGTGCGACCAGTCAGAAATAACCTAATGAATCAAAAAGTGAACAGTTTAGATCCTGATCAGACGGCACGGATGTGCCAGCTTATCTGGATCTAAACTGTTTGCCCTAGCAATAAAGGTGTATCTATGGAGGAAAGGGTTAAGAACCTAACTAGGTCTCAGTGCTAAACTACACTTTCTGCTTCATACATCTACATGACCCATCAAATTCAGGACATCTGAAATGATTGGACTACAATGTGCCAACTTAAAATGTAGTAAAATACATAAACGTTAATACCAGTAATACATTTTTCTCTTCAAATCATTAGAGAACACTTTTTGCTCCTCCAAATATACAGATTTTAACGCATGTGTTACTAGCGTCAATTCAGATTAGAGGACACATTTCTGTGATCCAATGTGGATCTACACTTTTTAGTCTGCTCACTTCTTAGTTTGAAATAACCATACCTATATAAAAGCTAACAGTGTAGATCCCGATCAGACTACACTGATGTGCTAGCTAATCTGGATCTACAATATTTGCCCATGGACAACAGCAAATTGTCCCATGGAGTAAAGGACTTCAACGGTTACTGTGTACATCCCCAAGCTAATTTAACCCTTTCCTCCATAGATACACTTTGATTGCTAGGGCGAACAGTTTAGATCCAGATCAGCTTGCGCATCTGTGCCATCTGATAAGGATCTTAACTGTTCACTTTTTGATTCGTAAGGTTATCTCTGACCAAAATGCGACCAGTGCAGATCATGATCAGACGGCACGGATGACTGCCAGTTTATCTGGATCTACACTGGTCGCACATGCGTAAAAATGCGTACATATGGAGGAAAGGGTTAAGCTTTAGACAGTAATATGAAACTAATAGTTTTGCTGACCTTTTCTTCCTGCTACCACTCAAACCATGGTACGATCTGTAGCGTCTCCATGACCAGGATTTGTCCTCAGAATCATCCGGACGCTTTACTGAATATCTGAATCCAGGTCTCGAATTTAAATCCATTCTTTAACTTTCTTTCTTCCAGTATTCCATTGATGTTATTTTTTAAATATATTCTTATTTTACTATAAACAATTTTTATTATAAATATTCCCTTTATTCCAGTACTAGTACAGTATGTGTCATTTTTTTCTATAAAACATCAAATTTTTATTAAAAAAATAAATTTTATTCACTTTTCCTTATTCTGTAACTTTACAACTTGTAACTATACAACAATTAATGTTTTTTCTTCTGATCTTTTATTGAATTTCTAATTTAAAAACTGTATTCACGACTCCTGATTCTGTACTTATACAAATATTACTGGCTTTCACTAATTTTTAAACAGTTTTATTTTAAATCATAATCTTTTCACTCCTATATTATCCCTTTAGAATTTTTTTATTTTAATTTCTTTTTTGCATTCAAAATTCTTCAAATATATTCATATACTTGCATCCTTGCAAATCAATTAATTATCACACACAGCTCTTAGACAAGCTACCAATAATTGATCAAACCTACTTTGTATTGATACTGTTGTTTTTGCTGGTTTTTCATTACACATTCCACGCTGAATCTTGACAGTTTTATACATTTATCTTAAATTTTCATGATTTCTAAACTATTTACCAGAGATTCCTCAGAAAATACACATCATATGAAACCTCGCTGCAAGGTAGCTAATTAAGATCCAATTAATATCCATCCATAAAAGGTTGTAAAGCATAATTGTATCATACCTGCCTTATTGCAAAAAACACAGTTCATCCATTACAATCAATCAAAGTAATTATATTAATCGGTATCATAAAAAAAGGCTCGGACACTTGATTTCTTCCCAGGAATACAAAACCAGATGACAGCAAATATTTGTGTAATTCTGAAAAATGATTATGTTCATTTGTTTAAACTAAAAAATGTCCAAGGCACGATAATTTTTTTTTTCAGGCCATAAACTAAATTTGCTGAAAAGTACAACCAAAACATGTAAGTATAAATTAAAAATTTGACAAATTCAAAGTTTAAATATTTTTTTCTTTCATTTGTTAAAAAATAAGCAAAAGTGAACAACTATTTAAAAAGAATTTCCAGGCATTCATTTGCTAAGGACAAGCTTGTAAATACAATCTTAAATGTTTGTAAAAACATTCTTAAATGGAACAATGTGTTTATTTTTAGCTAGCTGGTTAACAAGTGATACTTTGCCTAATGCTTGAACCCCCACCCCCCCCCAATCCCCACCCACATCAATTTCTCTCAACAACCTTCAATTCTGTTCACTGCACAAGCCAAAACAACATTTGAAGTAAGTACTTGAAAACAAAATAATAATTATAGAAATATCCCAGTCTCACACCAAAAAAATAGCTTTCCAAACAAAAGTCAATTTAATTACACCCAGTCTCAAAATGTAAAGGAAATACCTTTACAATCATAAAAGTCATAATGAAATATTTACATTCCTATTGATTTCTTCGTTTAAAAAAATTCGGTTCATTTTGCATGAACCACATGACCCGTAATGACGTCAGTAACGTCATGGCTGTTACTATTGAAAACTTCCACATATTACTCCCCCTTTTCACTTAATACTAATTTTTGAAAGCGTTCGACTTAAATTTATTTAAAGAAAAAATGAATAAAATGTAAATATAAGTAATGATTCTTATTTTGGTGCGGTTCATGCAGACTGGACGTGCACGCGAGAGCTGGCAAATTTACCATAAAGCGCTAGCGCGCTTTATGGATTTGCCAGCTCTCGCGTGCACGTCCAATCTGCATGAACCGCACCAAAATAAGAATCATTCCTTAAAACACTATTAATTAATTAATTAATTATCATTAAATAATTATTTTCTTTTTAGTATTCCATTTTTAATAGCAGATCTATTTAAACTCATTTGTTTAAAACAATTTTAAAAGTAAAAATCCATTTTTACAAAAAAAAGTAAAATCCATTTTAAAAATTTCGAAATGTTCATACTGACTCACAATCATCCAAACATTCTAGTTAAAATTCCATCACATTCAGTCTGATTTGCAGGCAGATATATGACAAAGAGAGTTCTGTATAAGAAAATCATGCTCACCACTTGATAAAATACCTCTTTCTATTTTTCTTTCCTCTCTACATTTTTTGTGTGTTTATCTACATTTTTTCATTTCAAGTACAAAAAAAAGAAACTGAATTGAAATGCATGCAGGATATGAATATCAAATTATCAGGACTTAGTCATATTCATACAGACTGTGTTTCAGTTTAAATGATTAAATAAATTATTAAAGTATATACAGTAGAAAACAGTTTTAAATTGGGTATAACATTGCAGTACCATAATATGATACAGACAGCACAATATTTACTCATCTTAGTGCAAGAACATTATATCATAATATTTAAATGGTACTTATACCATTCTTGCACTGAAGATATACAGGTTTTATCATAAATGTAAAAATTATAGGTCCAGATCAGCCAGCACATCTGTGCCATCTGATCAGCATCTTCATTGTTAACTTTTTGGTCAGAAATAACCAAATAAATAAAACAGCAAACAGTGAGATCCTGATTGACATGGATGTGCCAGCTGATCAGGATGTTAGTCTCAATAATTCGACTGCAAGCACAGACCCATTATCATACTGACTTTTTACAGATGTCTGTCCTTTACGTCTCAAGCAGTTACGATCAAAACTGTGGTGGAAATCGACCCGATTTAAATTCTGTTATTTATCGATAAACGTGAGTCAGGTAAACTTTACGCGCCGTAATCGAAATTTGTTGACATGGGTGGAGGCTTAAAAGAGTTTTGCATCGAAAACGAAACCGTTATTTATAAAGGATTACATATATTGATTCTACTTGAATGTGGCTTTTCAGGTATGTAAATTTTTTAAACATACATATGGTTTAAGATGCTTTATGGAGCCGCCAAGTTGCAATTCAAATTCTGATCAGCAGCATATAGAAATAGAAGGAAAATTTTCCGCATTGATTTGAATGCTAACTGGGTTGTGCGCGAAGGACGATCATCACATGTATAGAAAAGTCATTGTCGCGCACAAATAGTTGTGCTAATCAGGATGTATACTGTTTAGCAAACTGGATAACCACCAAATCCCATGAAATAACATATTAAATGGTGATGATGATTATTTTAAATGTGTTATTTGATTTCTACAAATACAAATATGAACATTTTCTTTTTTGTAAGTAGTTATGTGATGTTGTTTCTTCGCATCAGGGCTTTTCATCAGAAAATAGGGAAGAGGCCCTGGCCTACCAAATTAGGAAATTATGCATGAAAATTGGTTATTCTGGGAAAACAAAATTCATTGAAAGATCAGTGGTAATTTATAAATTTGAAAAGTAATAATTATTTTCAACTTAAATTTAACTTTTTAAAGCACTTCAATTTTCAAACCCCACTCAGAGGACTTTAAACCATATTTGGACACCAAATATTTTGGGAAGAGTCTCTGCCACAGTTGGGAAAAAATACTATATTTTTGGATTGGGAAGTAGCGAATATCTGCCTCTGTTATATACGAATGAAAAGCCCTGTAGCATAGTATCTAAATTCTTTTCCAGAAGTTGACATTTATTAATTGTTTTCTCATTTGAAAAACCCACATGATAACAAGGTTTCTTTTCTGTATATGGTCATGTGATTGTAATTTTGTCATGTGACTAATGTACAAATAAAAAATGTTTTTTTATACATTGTGATGGATGTAACAGTTTTATCACGGACTTTCACACATAACATTGACAAAACCTGTAAGCAGTCATGTGAAGATAGTTTTGTCATGTGACTTTCATACATAATATTAACAAAACCTGTAAGCAGTCATGTGATGAAAACTTTGTCATGTGACTTTCATACATAATATTTACAAAACCTGTAAGCAGTCATTTGTTGATAGTTTTGTCATGTGATATTCATACATAATATTACAAAACCTGTAAGCAGTCATGAGATGATAGTTTTGTCATGTGACTTTCATACATAAACGATAGTTCTGTCATGTGACTTTCACACATAATATTTACAAAACCTGTAAGCAGTCATGAGATGATAGTTTTGTTATGTGACTTTTATACATAAATGCTAGTTTTGTCATGTGACTTTCACAAATAATATTAACAAAACCTGTAAGCAGTCATGTGATGATAGTTTTGTCATGTGACTTTCATACATAAATGATAGTTTTGTCATGTGACTTTCACACATAATATTTACAAAAACTGTAAGCAGTCATGTGATGATAGTTTTGTCATGTGACTTTCATACATAATATTTACAAAACCTGTAAGCAGTCATGAGATGATAGTTGTGTCATGTGACTTTCATACATAATATTTACAAAACCTGTAAGCAGTCATGTGATAACAGTTTTGTCATGTGACTTCCACATATATTATTAACAAAAACAGTGTAAGCAGTCATGTGATGATTGTTGTCATGTGACTTTCATCCATAATATTTACAAAACCTGTAAGCAGTCATGAGATGATAGTTTTGTCATGTGACTTTCATACATAAATTATAGTTTTGTTATGTGACTTTCACACATAATATTTACAAAACCTGTAAGCAGTCATGTGATGATAGTTTGTGACTTTCATACATAATATTTACAAAATCTGTGAGCAGTCATGAGATGATAGTTTTGTCATGTGACTTTCACACATAATATTTACAAAACATGTAAGCAGTCATGTGATGATTGTTTTGTCATGTGACTTTCATACATAATATTTACAAAACCTGTAAGCAGTCATGAGATGATAGTTTTGTCATGTGACTTTCATACATAAATGATAGTTTTGTCATGTGACTTTCACACATAATATTTACAAAACCTGTAAGCAGTCATGTGATGATAGTTTTGTCATGTGACTTTCATACATAATATTTACAAAACCTGTAAGCAGTCATGTGATGATAGTTTTGTCATGTGACTTTCATACATAATATTTACAAAACCTGTAAGCAGTCATGTGAAGATAGTTTTGTCATGTGACATTCACACATATTATTAACAAAACCAGTGTAAGCAGTCATGTGATGATTGTTGTCATGTGAATTTCACACATAATATTAACAAAACCTGTAAGCAGTGATGTAACAAGAGCTATCACTGAAGGTGATTAATACCCCCGCAATACAGCTTTGTCAGAGTATACAGAAATAATGTTCGCATCTTTTTAAAATGCGACACAAATTGTGCATGTATGTCATCTATATATAAAAATCTATGTATTCGGTGAACAGGAAGTTAGGTGAGCAAGGAGTTTTAAATCGCTTTACACCATATGGGAATATATGATAAAGCATTATGCAAAATATCAGGCTGCTGCATGTTTCAGTTGCTAAGAAAACTACAACGGAAATTGTGCTTGTATGTCAACTATGTGCACAAATCTAAGTATTCGGTAAACAGGAAGTAGATGAGCAAGGAGCATAAAATCGCTTTACACCATATGGAACTATAGGATAAAGCATTATGCAAAATATCAGGCTGCTGCATGTTATAGTTGCTTAATAAACTGCGACGGAAATTGTGCATGTATGTCAACTATGTGCACAAATCTAAGTATTCGGTAAACAGGAAGTAGATGAGCAAGGAGCATAAAATCGCTTTACACCATATGGGACTATAGGATAAAGCAATATGCTTAGAAAACTGCGACGGAAATTGTGCATGTATGTCAACTATGTGTAAAAATCTAAGTATTTGGTGAACAGGAAGTAGGTGAGCAAGGAGCATAAAATCGCTTTACACCATATGGGACTATAGGATAAAGCATTATGCATAATATCAGGCTGCTGAATGTTATAGTTGCTTAGAAAACTGTGACGGAAAATTAACATGCCTTTTGGTTGATGTAATGCACCTTTATAGTAACAAAACCTAAAATATTCGGCAAACAGGAAGTAGATGAGCAAGGAGCATGAAATTGCTTTACACCATATGGGACTATAGGATAAAGCAATATGCATAATATCAGGCTGCTGCATGTTATAGTTGCTTAGAGAAATGCGACGGAAAATTAACATGCCTTTTGGTCGATGTAATGCACCTTTTTAGTAACAAAATCTAAAAATATGCGGCAAACAGGAAGTAGATGAGCAAGGAGCATGAAATTGCTTTACACCATATGGGACTATATGATAAAGCAATATGCAAAATATCAGGCTGCTGCATGTTATAGTTGCTGAGAAAACTGCGACGGAAATTTTGTTACGGACGGACGGACAGACGCACGGACGGACGCACGGACAAGGGTAAAACAGTATACCCCCCTCTTCTTCGAAGCGGGGGTATAATGATAGTTTTGTCATGTGACTTTAACACATATAATTAACTAAACCAGTGTAAGAAGTGATGTGATGATTGTTGTCATGTGACTTTCACACATAATATTAACAAAACCTGTAAGCAGTATGACTCCATGAGGATTTCCCACAAATTCCTCTTTGCAAAACTTTGTATTCCTTTCTAAATTAACACACATTTAAAATATTCAACAAAGTTTTTGTGTTATGTTTAACCCTTTTAACACATTTTATGCATGTGCAACCAGTGTAGATCCAGATCAGCTGGCACATCAGGATCTGCACTGTTTGCCTTTTGGTCAGAAATAACATAACAAATCAAAAAGCAACAATTTAGATCCTGATCAAATGGCACAGATGTGCCAGCTGATTTTGATCTAAACAGTGTTCACATATGCAATAAAGGTGTATCTATGGAGGAAAGGGTTAAATATTTGATTTATGGCAGTTGCAATCATTTCTATGCATCATAGTTGAAACAAATAGTAATTATCTGTGTTTATCACACCACCAAGATAAAGCAATAAATCTGAAACTTATTAATAAAACAATCAGCACATTATCAAGTTATATTTCTGCAATTCACAGATAATGTCATCCTTAAGCTTTGGAAAGAAGAATAACTAGGAAATCATTTTATTCACAGCATACAAACATGTCTTCAAAAAGAGGCTCACAATTTGTGCCCATTGGTATACATACTATTTTGTTATAAACCTTTAACCTGGCAGCTAAATTCATAGCATAAAAACATGTATGCAAACAGAGGCTCACAATTCATGCCAATTGGTATACATGCTATTCGTTTTAAACCCAAATTCTGGCAGTTTAATTCATAGCATACAAACATGCTCATTTTGTATTAAGGTGAACTATATTAAAATAATGACTTATTATATGCTGGCAAAGCGTGGTTGTAGCAGTTTCTTTTAATAAAGGCCTATCGCCCACATCTGTTAAAGAATGTTTTATTTGCAGTTATAGTTGTCACCAGTTAGTCGGAAACAAAGGTCACGTCAGAAATAGTGTATCATATATCAGCACTGAGAGGCTGCCATTCTACAATAATGAGAGGAGATACAGAATTTCTGTGTTCTCCTATCGCCCATAAATTGCTTCTTACAGACCAGCACTTTAATTAAGAAACTCAATTACAACTTTCTCCATATCAAGACAGCACTTAATTAAGTCCATTAGTGGGAAAACTCTGTTTTCATGCAAACATCTGATATGTCTTTTATTTTTAGGAAAACTAACTTAAAATTGTGAATTTAAATACAGTGAAATCTTCTATTCAGACCACTACAAAAGTGGCCTTTATAATGAGATATTCTTCATTTTAGGGTAGAAAATCATGCAAAGCTGTTCAAAGGTACATTGAAATAACTGTCTTATTATTGGGTTGGTCTGAATATAGAGATGGTGTCTTTATGTAGGTTTTACTGTAAACTGCAATTTAAATACTGTTAATTTTTTTACTGTTGTTTTTGGTCAGAAATAACCTAATAAATCAATTAGCGAACAGTGGAGATCCTGATCAGATAGCATGGATGTGCCAGCTGATCTAGATCTTCACTGTTCGCCCATTCCATAACAGTATATATATGGAGGAAAGGGTTAATTTTCAAAATTTTTGTGCTAGGAAACATGTGCGAAATCAAATCCTAATGTTTAAATTAAACTATACAAAATTTTAACCTTTTAAGATTAACACAAGTACACAAATAAATTCCAGCATAAAAATGTCACTTACCGTAAATTTCCTTTTAAACAATAAAGGGGGCAAGACATTTTTTGAAAGGGTGGCACTGAAAATTTATAATAATTATTTTTATTCTAGGACTAGATTCTGAAGGATATTTGATAATAAATATGGATTAACTGATTTGTTTCCCTAAAAGATAGCATGGGTGTTAGAGGAAGGAATTTTACAGTATGTCATATGTGCAAAATTTGATCCCCGCAAAATTAAATGATGCCACAGTAACTGTTCAAAGGCCATTCTGTTCTGTAGAAAATAGAAACCCTTGTTTGCTATTAAGGTTGTGACCACAATTCAATTAATTTAATTTTTCTGTGATCAATGAAGAAGTCGGATAGCACTAAAACCAATTTTGAAAGAGGTTACTTCTATTTTGTCAACATGACATCTCATCTTTGTCATTTGATTCCAGAAAAATCATAAGTGCTTTTACCGAGTGAAAATAAGATGTTTATAGAAAGAACACCATGATTTTCTTAATTTTTTTTACATTAAATCAACTTTAAGGAGGGCAATGACCAGGATTTGTTCCAGATTTAGATTTCATTTATCCCCTAAAATGTTTTGGTCACATTAAACTACCCAAACGATCAAAAAACAAGTTCAAGCTTTCCAATCAAGTGAAAAATAATCTTTAAAACTTGTCAAACAATACGGAAATATATACTTAAAGAAATTAGAAACACAACTTTTTTAAACACAAAATATGTTTCGTGATTAAAGAAGTTGCGTTTTTAATTTCTTTTACTATATTTTATGTACATGAAGAAATTAAAAACGCAACTTCTTTAAACATGAAATGAATTTCTTGTTTTAAGAAGTTACCTTTCTAATTTCTTTAAGTATATAATATTGTACAAATGTGTCATGAAATGACACTGTCATATAGTCCCCTCCACTGTTAAATACTGTTTTACTGAATCTAGACTCACAGGTTCTTATCCCAAATGTCTAAATGTTCTCCAGCCATCAAAATAATAGCAAAAGAAAATAACTCTGAAAGACGATAGTATGGTGACCATGATATATCACAAACTACTATGGCAAACTTTGGAATACCATGGTTTAACTTGAACTATTATGGTACCATGTATATCACAAACTACAATTGTGAACCATGGAATACCATGGTTTATCGTAAACTACTGTAAAACGCGTCAATTTCAAGTGGTCAGAATTTCGAGATTTTTGTCAAAAATCAGCTAATTTTAATTACTCGTGTATTTATGTATTCGCGACGTCGTTTTTCGAATATACTTTTTTCTGAAATATGGAAAATCATCATGTATTCGCGGTATTTATAAATTCACGAGGTTAGCGATTCGCGAATATTAGCGAAAATAAAACTAACGTGAATAAAACCAGTTTTACAGTATCATCACTAAACAGGTTTTGTTAAATAAAATCATAGTGCATCATGGTTTATCATAGTCTGACACTGTTTTGCCACTGAAAAAAAATATGGTCTGCATGCTTAACTATCATACCATGTTCATACATCATGGACTAAAAAGTTGTGCCATTTAACAAAGCATGGTAGTCCATGGCCCTGGAACAATGGCCTGGCATGGATTAACATGGTAGTTCATTATTAATGACATCAGTTTCATCTGTCCTTCAGAACAAAGCTTTAATACTTCCTCCTAGATTGTGGAGGTGTAAACATTCTTTATTGTCACATCTTAACTGTCAGCATTTACAGACTTAGTGTAAATCATTATAATGAGTGGTTACCCAGCCTCATCTAGGATTCTATATACCAGTAATGCTTCCCACAGACTAACACTTTCATCATGTGTATGACATCCAATTAGGCCTGCAACCCTTTACTCCATGCACATGTGTTTACACATGTGGAACCAGTGTAGATCCAGATCTGGGTTGAAGGTCGCCATTTCAGCCAATCAGATGTTTTTGAGATTTGAGACTGGTTTCCATGCTCAGTTTTTTAACCTTGGGACCAGCAGGCACATCTATACCAACTGACCTGGATCTGCATTTATTGCATATTGATTAGAAATAACCTTATGAATCTAAAAGCAAACAGTGTAGATCCTGATCACATGCCACACATGTTCTACACACTTCACCTTGGCTATAAAGGTGTTTCAATGGATTAAGGACTAATCCTTTACTACAGCTTATATTCAATGTGTATCCTGTGTAGGTCTAGACTTGCCTTCACATCTGTTTGGTCTGATCAGGATCTACATTGTTTGCTTCCAGATTTATTTAATTATTTCTGACAAAGAAGTGATCAGAGCAGATCCAGATCAGACTCCAATAATGTGCAGGCTGATCTAAATCTGAATTGGTTGTTGATGTGATAAAAGGCATTTCCATGAAGTAAAGCATTAAGCCCTAAGCATACTGTCAAGGTCTATCGTCTTGCCTTTTTGGTAGTCAACTCAAGTAAATTTCATCAACACAATACCGAGCTTTTTAAAGCCCACTCAAAGACAATGGTTAATGAACTTCTGTGAACAACTAAAATAATGAAAGAATATTCAAAGTAACACAAATACAGCAGTGTATAGAAAAAAGATATGCGGGGCTTCAAAAACAAGTGACGAGAAACAAATAGAAGAAAATTGTCTGCACTTTTAAAGTCACGTCATTGCAAAAATCATTTCAATTTGTCAATTATTGGTAAAAAATACCTTGCATGCCTTTTTGAACTAGAAAATTTCAGTCAATATTTCTTTTAACATGCAACTCTAATTTGTTTTATAGACAAACAGTGCTCTTTCTGAATTATACCTGCACGATGCTGTAATTATTAAAGATATAACATTATTAGCTAAATTATGTAAAAAATACTAAAGAGATTCCTGATAATCAATTAAAGCCAACATTATTAGTTATGAGGCTTTTTGTCTCAAAACAGGAACCATGTGATTTAAATTAAAAATAAGTGAATTTTTATATAAGTGTCAAATAATGCATACCAATTACATCAGACATAGTGCTGGGCAATTATAAAGGGCAAATGTATAGTGCTCTGTCATTTTAATGGACAAATATGTAGTAATCAGCACAATTTTGTTTGTCAGAAGCTTTAATTGACAAATGTTAAGTGCTCATGAATTATAATGGACAAACATACTGTGTTCAGCAATTATTATGGACAAATATAAATAGTGCTTAGAACTGACAAATTAGAATGAAAAAACTTATAGTTTGGCAATTGTAATTGACTACCATACTGCTCAGTATTCATAATGGACATAATTATGTGTAGTGCTCAGCAAATTTAAGGGACATATCTATAGTGCTTGGCAATTACAACAGATAAAGTTTGCTTAGTAATAATGCACTTGGTGAATGTACTTTCTGTAATAAGAGTCAAGCATATTGTGCATTAATAACAATAATTGTCACATGGGCACAGTACAATTGCAGTCTTAAACCTTGCTCCTGTAACCAAACCAAGCTCTTTAGTGAAGTGGTTGGGAACAACCACTGTTAGCTGGCTCCAGCTCAACTACATTGTTTAGCATCTTATGTAACTGTCATACATAGCTAATCTTCAATGCATATACTGGTTGTAACCCAGGAAGCAGTCACTGAGACCTAAACAATCAGTGCCAGTTATTATTATAACTAAGTTCTCATTAACCCCTTACTCAATGAGGTATGGCTGTTATGCCATGGGAAACCAGTGTACATGTATATTAATATCAGCTGGCACATGCATACCTTCTGATCAGGATCTGCAATGTTTGCTTTTGATAAATAATTTAAGACCAAGAAAGTAACAAGTGTGGATCTTATCAAGATGGCAAGGATGTGCCAACTAATCTGGATCTAAACTGGACACATATGTTTATATGAAGTAAAGGGTCAACATCATACATATTTAAAACAAAACTACTTACTTGTAGCTCTTCAACGTCAATGCTGCATCGCATCTGAAAAATAAATACAATATAAATAATGCTGTGATTATAAAAACGCAAACAAATATGATAAGAGATTTTGGGTTAAAATGATAGTGCCTCTAGCTGGGGGAGAACCCATTCTGTCATGGCTACAGCGCCTAGCCCTGCAATTCCGGCGATGCAACTAACTGAGCTAACAAGGACAACCCCAAAAAAAGGTTGATCGAATAGCCCTGATATACGTAACCATCACTGCATGACATTGGTAATGGGTTTTTTTACTGATTACAGTACTGACTATTATCAATTTGTTATGAGTTAGGGAGATAAAAAATGAAAGTGAGGACGGTTGAGGATAGCCTAGATTCCACTTGATGAAGTATTTTGTTTTCTTCAATTTCCAACTATTAATCTTAAGGTCTACAGCCCTTTCTGAACTTCATCAGAAAATTCAGACATCTTCCTCAGTGCAGTAGGATAGAAAATAGAATGGCTACAATAAACATCTTGTTATCATTGATTCAAACCATAAAAAGTCAAACAAACTGATTATCAGACTAGTGGCTAGTCTAGGTTGAGGAATGTGTGTGTGTGGTGGGGGGGGGGGCAAAGCCATAAAATACATTAGAAGCAATGGTTTCTAAACAAACATCAATCAAATCATCTAGTCAAATTAAATCAATCAAATCATTTACTCAAATCAAAACAATCAAATCATTTAGTCTAATAAATTAAATCATTATTCAACTAAAATATGCACAACTAAGAGACAACTCCAACAAAATCATTTTCCATTCATACCACTGTACTCTCCCTTGAAATCATCAATTGCTAAGAGAGACAACTCCAATAAAATAATTTTCCATTCAAACCCTTCTACTGTCCCTCTAAATCATCATTTGCTAAGGGAGGTAACTTAAAAAAAATCATAAATTGTATTTATTTATCTGTATTTAAAAATATTTATCATCACTACAGGAAGATATGATAAAGACCTCCAGATCTGAGTTAGATCTGGTCATTTAAAGTGCAAGATACACCGAGGACTATTCAATTCCAGTCTCATCTAGTCATTTTAAGTGCAAGATACACCGAGGACTATTCAATTCCGGACTCATCAGTGGCTCTTCTAAGAGCCCACTAGTGTAAAGCACTATTATACTGGACCTCAGTTTAGTAAATTTTAGATACAGTTGTAGAGGACTGAAACATCAATCGTTCCAATCAGAGGCAGATTTATGCTAACCACAGATTGATTATATTATTATACTCTACCCTCTATTTGTAAGAAAGACAACTCCAACAAATACATTTCCATAACTTGTGATTTTAGTCTCCCTTGTAGTACATAAACATAGTAAAAGGTAATTTGTTCATTCTATGAAAAACAACTCTACATTCAGAAACATTAGTTATTAAAACCAGGAAATTCAAAAACTAAAGATGAAGACATTGCTGATATTATATTTCTGTCTCAACAGTTTACTTTACACAAAAAGGACTGAAGGTTATAAAGATGAGATTGGAAACCAGTCTCAAATCTCAAGCATCTGGCTGAAATGGTGACTGGTCGCCATTTCAGCCAATCAGATGCTTGCGATTTGAGACTGGTTTCCATGCTCAGTTTTATAACCTTGGGCAAAGGTTATATTGCATGTGCAGAGTAGATCCATCTGTGCCATCTGACCAGGATCTACACTGTTTGCTTCTTAGTCAGAAATAACCTCATGAATCATGTACATGAACAGTGTAGATCCTGATCCTGGCAAATGTGCCAGCTGATCTAGATCTACACTGTTTGCCTATAGATAACAGTCATGTCCCATGAAGGGTAATGTGATACTGAGAGTGACCAATACTTAACTTTGTTGAGTGTAAAAAGGAAATAGATATTAATACAAATTCAGGCAAAAGGTTAAAATACTTACTCCACTTGCTCCCAAATGATACATCCTGAACTATTAACACTGTATGATTTTGATTTCTTCATTACATGTACAATTGACTGTCCTTTTTCTGTCATTTTCCAAGACTAACATCCAACTTTCTTTACTTCACTTCATTCTGCAGTAAATTTCGACCTTTCACAATATTTTGAATTTTACAAAATTTGTCATTTTTATCGCAGGTTATCCATATAATACTTCCTTTTTATGCATTACTTTAACGGATGAACTCTCAAAATAATCACTATATGGAAGATAATACAATCAAGTTTCACATTTTCAAATTCTGAAAATTTAGTATCTGTCTTATGATATAAATCTGTGAAAAATTATTTTCTTTTTATTTAAATTCGTTTATTAAAAATTATTTAAATTTTATATATATTAACCCTTGACTCTAGATAAATGGGTTTTAATGTATCTGCAAACAGTGTAGATTCAGATCAGATGTGCTGGCTGATCTGGATCTACACTGTTTGCTTATGGTTAACAGTCATATCTGGTGTAGTAAAGGGTTAAACCTAAACTGACAAAATTTTTACTCTTACGTTTACAAATCCTTTAATAATCCTTATTCTAGATGTGGCTTTTTGCAAAGTGACATCACTTTAACAGAATTTTTTTACATGATAATTAAGTTTAATATTGAGAAAAAAAAACAGTTGTCGGTGTTGGTTGAAATGTGTTTGATCAAGCCATATGTTTAGTAATTATAAAAATCAATTACTGTCAGTAATTGATATTTCAACAGAATAAAACCATTAACCTTTGCAGTGATAACACACTTGCGACATGTCAAGACCCAGATCAGACTGCAGATTGTGGGTCTACACAGTTTGCTGTTTATTAAAAATTATGTTATTAAATTTCTGAACAGCACTCTATACTTTAATTGACATTTAATTAACTTACATAGACAAGTTCATTACATTAATTCAGCATCAGTGGCTTTATTCTTTCTTTAATAGCAGCCATTTACAGATGCCTTCCCCTCACACAATTTCTTAAAATACACGTAGTTTTTCATTGTCCCTTAAAGTCCAAATAGCACTTTTTCTCCAAAATTAATGGACATGGGCCCCCTTCTCCTGGCAACAAAATGTCCTGCATATCTATCTGTTTATGGTTATCTTTTCTTTACATCAAAAGTATCAAACAATCAAAAGGCTGGTTTTTTTGCAAATTATGTGACTGTCTGACAAACCTTAATTTTATTCAGCACTTTTATGTAATTTCCCCGTCATATTAAGCCAGTTTCCAAACTATGGAAACTTAAATCCCTGATTTTCGAAAAGTCTTCAGCCTGTATACCACAAGAACTACCTAAATTCACACAACACATTCCTTTTTTCAACTATTTTTAAAACCATTATACTAGATAAACCTAATGTCAGCAAAACTCACTTCCACAAAAAATCCACTTGTCGGAAAAACAATTGAATTGAGGTAATTCAACGAAATTCCTCACACATAAAAATGAGTTATAATAGGTTGATTACCATTTTTTATCAAACCTAATGTTGAATCCATTAATATTTTCTATGGCTTACAGGAAAACATTTTTTTCTGCTCGTCCCAGAATAGTACATTGAAACAATTGAAATCATGTACAACTTGGCTAAATTCCTCACATTCAAATATCACATTCAAATGTCTGTAATAGCCTATGATGTTTTTATCAAACAAATGTTGAATCCATTAACATTTTCTGTGATTATTGTAAAAAACTTATTATCTAGTCTCAATTCTCTCAGCTAGAACAAATAATTAGGTGCGCAAGTTCAGAAAACTAAAACTGTAAACCAGACTCAAATCTCAAGCATCTGACTGGCTGAAATTGTGACAAGTCCATCGGCTGAATCTCAAACATCTGATTGGTTGAATCTCAAGCATCTGATTGGCTGAAATGGACTGGTATCAATTACACTTAATTGGATGCTTGGGATTTGAGATAGATCTCCTACTGGCTGAAATGGGGACTAGTCTGCATTTCAGCCAACCAGATGCATGAGACTTTTAGACTGGTCTCTAATCTCAGTTTAATAATCTTGCTGTATAAGTGATTATTCCTTTTCACAAGGGAAATTCCTCTAAATTTTTTGCACAGTTAATTATTCAAACACATAAATGCAAACAGTTCATATTCCACATGCATTTTGTACTCAGTGCTGCAAGCAGATATATTATACATGAAATCTTATACTGATAATAATTAGCCTTTCCTCCATATATACGCCTATTATCACATGGATGAACAGTGTAGATCCAGATCAGCTATTACATCTGTTGCATCTGATCAGAATCTGCACTGTTCGCCTTTTAGTAAGAAATAACCTAATAAGCCAAAAAGCAAACAGTGTAGATCCTGATCAGACCCACTGGATCTACACTGTTCGCACATGTGATACAATGTGTATACATGGAGTAAAGGGTGAACATTCCTATCGCCATAGGAAAATGTTAACCTTAAATTCGAAGAGTAAAAATTTCACATCAAATAAACTAAAACATTTCATTTCCGCACACAAGCTTTTGCTATAGTTTAGTATAATTTTTTTTTTGGAAGAAAACTCAGTAATATTGTTTCCAGTTCAAATAAATATTAATTCTTTTCTGTTATTATTTTATCTGCTTATAGAGTCCATACAATTAACTTTATGATGGATGATAGTGGATTTATCAATAAAATAATATTGATCTTGTTGTTGTTTTTTCTGAATATTCCTTTAAATCCTAATGAACAGAACATGAACATCTAACACACATTTTCCTATCGGTTGTAATCAATTTGTAACATCTGTATTCAAATGCTTCCTGTTAATTTTCCATTCAATGTTCCCTGTTAATTTTCCTGCCTACACATTTTTCTGGTTCTGCAACTACATTTCATTAAACATGCAATTCAATTCTTCAAAGTTTTCAAGACCTCAAACTTATTTTCTTTTAATGAAAAATTTTAAGGTTAAATCAATTTTAGAAACTCACAAAAACTCACAAAAATCAAGTTTATTTTTTTTTGTTGTACCAAAATCCATAAAAATCGAAATACATTAAATATGTTAAAGACTGAGTAACAAAATTGTTAATAATTCAAAAACTGTCACTTAAGCGATATTAATAGATAAATACTACAATGTTAATAGGTTTAATTATCTTACAAAATAACTCAACCATGAAAACACAGCTTCTTCATCCATCATAATCGGAAAGCAAGCACTTGAGTGACACAGATTTGTTTGATCGTATTTCACTATGACACCAATATTGAGTGCGAATGAATCTTTAAATCTCTTAAGTAAACTTCCGCCGGTCTTCTTAAATAAGTGAATGGATTTTGACAAATATGACTTTGTCACTTAAATCTGTTATTTTTCTCAAGAGGTTGAACAGTGTCTTATTGTCACAGCCAATATCGCATGTGAACATTTTCAAAATCATTTGTGGGGGGTTTAAAGTTGAATTCTGAATTCTTTTAAACATTTACTTCATAGATAACGCTAGGGCACACTGAAGATTCAGATCAGCTGGCACATCTGTGCGATCAGATCAGGATCTACATTGTTCATTTTAGATTCATGAGGTTATTTCCAAGTTATTCCAAGTCCAAGTTATGACCAAGATGCAACCAGTAAAATATACAGATCAGACAGCGCAAATGTGAAAACCAATGATATCATTGATTGGGCTAACTTTACTTCTAAAAATGCAATACAAAATAGGAAATTTGAACCAGACACATTAATAAATACCCTTAAGTCATAACAACAAGTTCTATTTCCACAATAAACTAAATTGAAAATAATGGCCTCATTAAATAACTGCTTGAACATTATCTCCCGTTCTGATTCACAGCAACTGTAAAACTGATTTTACTTCATATTATACCATGAATCATAAACATCCATATAATACCATGAATCATAAACATCCATATAATACCATGAATCATAAACATCCATATAATACCATGAATCATAAACATCCATATAATACCATGATTCATAAACATCCATATAATACCATGAAATGCAATAAATCATAAACAACCATAATTATGATGTAATGAATCATAAACAACCATATAATGCCATGAATCATAAACAACCAAATGATGAATAAAGTTTTGCAGTGATTATCATAAAAAACATATAATGCTGTGAATAATAAACAGCCATTTGATGGACCATATTTAAGGATTGAATCGATATTTGATGGTTTTCATTTGGGTATGGAAAAAGTTGGGTTGTTTAAAGTGTGTGAAGCCCGAAGGGCTTCATGCGTACTTTAAACAATCCAACTGTTTTTCATACCCAAATGGAAACATCAAATATCGATTCAATCCTTATATTTACACACATAAATACTCTCATTAATACAGAATTTATTAGAAGAATTCGTTATATAAAGGGTTTTTCTTATCGCTGTTAGAACAGCCACATTCACGACAAAGTGAATGACGGCACGCTTTCCACAACAACTCGTGGAAAAACGTGCGTGCTCGGGGACGTCACATGTCAAAACATTGCGCAACGTCCAATAAACTGTGAACGGTTCTTCAGAAGCCATGTCTTTTAAACTTTTATGCCACACTGTTTACCATTAGAAATTATGTTCGTTAGGTAAATATGACTTCATCGTAGACAATAAAGTTGAAGTGTAAATAATATGCAGTGAATCATAAACAACCAAATAATGCAGTGAATCATAAACAGCCATTTGATGAACCATATGATGCAGTGAATCATAAACAACCAAATAATGCAGTGAATCATAAACAACCATATAATGCCATAAATCATAAACAGCCATTTGATGAACCATATGATGCAGTGAATCATAAACAACCAAATAATGCAGTGAATCATAAACACACATATAATGCCATCAATCATAAACAGCCATTTGATGAACCATATGATGCAGTGAATCATAAACAACCAAATAATGCAGTGAATCATAAACAGCCATTTGATGAACCATATGATGCAGTGAATCATAAACAACCAAATATTGCAGTGAATCATAAACAACCATATAATGCCATCAATCATAATCAGCCATTTGATGAACCATATAATGTAGTAAATCATAAACAACAATATAATGCAGTGAATTATAAACAACCTATTATAAAGCTGTGAATCATATACAACTATATGATGAACCATAAAATGCCATGAATCATAAACAACCATTTGATGAAATATATGATGCAATGAATTGTAAACAACCATATAATCATGAACAACCATATGAATAGTCAAGTAATCTCATATAATGCACACAGAGATCTACAAATCTACAACAAACTGACTTCCACCCATTTCTTAAATTTTTACGATACACTAACATTCACACACACTTCTTTCACTTCACATAAAATTCATTAAGCATTAACACAGTATATCCTATTTTCTTTTAATGCCGTTTTCCAAAAATGAGATCGCAGCAACTGTTCTATAATCACGATTTTTTTGCAAAAAATATTGCAAAACATATCATAACCTGTTTACTAGTATTTGGTATGATGATGAACAAACAGGCTGTTCACAAATTAACTATTTCTACCACACAACAAACATGTTATTATCTGCTTTGGAGATCTAATCACTAAAAACATCTTAAATGTTTGTACTGTAACTGTATAAACTGATATTTCACCCAAGGAAATTTAGTAAAACGATGACAAAAATTTAACACTTTTTAGTTTTATATTAAAGATGTGCATAAAATTTACTGATAGCATGATATTTATATGGTAATATCCATATCTTGGCAGAATTTTGTTATAAGGAAAATATTTATACATTAGCAAATATAATATTTTAATTGAGGATATATAATTTTTACAATTGAAGGAAAGTTTAAAATGCACTAAGTCTTTCAATTTCACCAAAATTTCAAGAAACAATTTAAGAATAATTAGTAAAAGCTTATTTTAAGCAAAGATTTAATTATTCAAAATGAGACCACTGTAGACCAAGATTATGTAAAATCATTTATATTACTGGAGTACAAATTCTTCTGGATGAAATGGGCAGATAAATCCATGAATTAAAAACTTACTAATCATGAAATAAAGAATTTAACAAAATCTTAGTCTAGAAAATTGAGATCAATGAATTTAGAGCCCCTGATAATGGTATCTAATGGAAAACCACAAAATTTTATGAAGTGCATCCAAAGTATTACAAAATACTAAATCTATACTTTATATAGACACAAATTATGGCATGTGTGACCAGTGTAGATCCAGATCAGCCGGGACATTCTACTGTCTGATCAGGATCTACATTGTTTGCTGTTCAGTCATTTGAACCTAAAAGCAAACAGTATACATCCTGATCAGGTCATGCCGGCTGATCTGGATCTACAATGTTTATTTATGAAATATAGGTGTTACTCTATGGAAAATAGGGATAGTATAACAGAAAATTGTTTTTGGTTTGGTTTAGACATCTACATATTAGCCCTGAATCCTCCATACATATGCCTTTACAGTGTGGGCAAACAGTGTAGATCCAGACAGCTTTCACATTTGTGCCATCTGATCAGGATCTGCTCTGTTCGCTTTTTGATTACTTAGGTTATTTCTGACCAAGAAGCTAACATTGTAAATCCTAATCAGATTGCACAAGGCGTATATATGGAGTAAAGAGTTAAAACTTGATATGTGCTAACAGTATTTGATAGTCAATTAAGTATATGCAGGTCATGGTATGTTTAATTTCATCAACCAAATTTATCCCAGCACAAGGACAAATGCAACTAAATCTTGAAAACAAATTTTAAACGAAAAGTAATGCAAATAAACCCTAAAATCAGAATGCCTCTTCATTCATCCCAGTTAGCTATCCCAAAGTTCACCAAAGCAAGATAGATCGACATTTATGACCCTTTGGAATAAAAAATTGTAATAAAATGGATTTACAAAAATTTTATGACTACAAAATCTCAATGCAGAATTTAACAGTTTATTGCTATTCATGTTTATTGTAACAAATCGTAATCACACAATATTGTGCAGGGGTCTTATGTGCCGGCTTCTTGGGTCTTTTGCCATTTATTGCAACACTGATAATAAGGAATTGTTCTATGGCATAGAGTAGATTATATACAGTTCATGACCTGCACTACAATTAATAAACAAAGAGCTCAAAAATGAAAACTGAGTGTTACTGGCAAAAAAAATACAATAACCCTTTCCTCCATGTATATGCATTTTTACACATGTGCGACCAGTGTAGATCCAGATCAGCCAGCACATCCATGCCGTCTGATCAGGATCTGAACTGCTTGCATTTAGGTCAGAGATAACCTAACAAATCAAAAAGCGAACAGTTTAGATCCTGACCAGATCACACGGATGTGCCAGCTGATCTGGAGCTAAACTGTTCATCCGAGCAATAAAGGTGTGTCCATGGAGAAAAGGGATAACTGAAAGAAGGAATGCCATCCAGTCAGATTTATAAATTGCCTTTTTACCAGACATTTCATGCAACCTCATAATTTTTTTTCAGGGCTATTTCTGAAAATCTTAAATGAGAACTTGTTGTATTTAAATTATTTTTTATTCACTGCAGTGCTTTTTTTCTTTCTTTAGAAGGGGCTGTTAGGTACAAAATTTCTTTAACATAATAAAAGTTTTCTTCACAATTGTTACTCATTGTTGTTTGTTTTTTCATTTCCTTTTGAAGCCAAACTTGTGCAATTTTCCCACAGATGTGCCGGCTGATCTGGATCTACACTCACAATAAAAGGCATATATATGGAGTAAAGAGTTAATTTGCTGGTTACTACCATCCTTTCACACTTAGGGGCAATATCAACAACAACAACAAACTTTATTTTGTCAAGGTTACAAATTTACAACAGACAGTCATGTAAAATTATACAAGTGAATTTTACAATTTTGTGGGTATTGAATGGGAACAATTTTATCAAGGGACTGTGTTTGTCAATGTTTAAAACATTTCATCAACCAATTAGCAAGAAGAACTAAACACTAGATTGTCATCTTTCACAGTCAGAACAGCAGGATAAAAAGGTGAAAGTCTACTGAATCTTACATTATCAAGACTAATTGCCAATTACTGTTGAAATTACCATCTTGTCATTTCAATCATATATTTAGTAATTTGGTCAAATCTTTAAAGGAGATTTCCTGAACCATGTAATACTGTATGTAGTCTCATGAAACAGAATAGACTTTGCTAAATTTTCTTTAACATGCAAGCTAAGATACAATATAGAAAATTAAAATCATTTGTAACATACAGTTGATCACATCACTTTTTATATAAAATTTTCTTCGAAGAGAGACAACTCTTACAGACTTATTTTCAAAAGCTGATTAATCTTTAAGAATGCAGAAAGAGTTAGCTCCCTTCCAAACAAATATTTACTTAAAATCACACTACAGTTTAACACCAGAGGTTGATCCAGAAGAGATTCAGTAGGGTTGCTCAGACCACCACTTTCGGAAGCAATTTTAATTTTTGTGGAAATTTTTTTCAAAAAGTTGGATATTATCAAGTAACCAGAAATCTTGCATCCAACTCTGAACACAGTCCTGGATTAATTAGTGAAGTAAATCCATTTATCTTGTGTCTTCTTACACAGTTGCAGTAAACAACCTATATCAAACCAATTAGTTTTTTCTGTTAACCCTTTCCTGTACAGACACACCTTTATTGCTAGGGCGAACAGTTTAGATCCAGATCAGCCGGCACATTCATGCCGTCTGATCAGGATCTAAACTGTTCGCTTTTTGATTCATTAGGTTATTTCTGACCAAAATGCGACCAGTGCAGATCCTGATCAGACGGCACGGATGTGCCGGCTGATCTGGATCTACACTGGTCGCACATGTGTAAAAATGTGTATATATCAAGGAAAGGGTTAAACACTTTGTACATGGCTAACATGATGATCCATCATGTGTAATTAAAATGACCTAATTTCTCCCAAAGGTATCATCAGTGCCACCTCTGGAAACCAATTAAAGATCTCTAGCCTCCCACCTGTGGTCTAATACTGCACTCATGCATGCAATCTTAGCTTATTACATGTACTAAATTTAATATTATATGGGGAGGGGGATGTTTATCATATGTGTGACCAGTATAGATCCTGATCAGCAAGAACTGTTTATGCTGTCAGATCTGGATCTACACTGGTTGCTTTTTGGTCAGGAACAACCTAAAGCAGTGTTATCAGGGTCTACACTTCTTAGTTTGTTGATTTGATCCTAGTAACTGGTCCAATATTGTAATTGTCTAATTTTAACCAAGTGATTCAAATGTTGACCCTCAACTCTTCCCTCCATAAATACGCATTTTTACTCATATGTGACCAGTGTAGATCCAGATCAGTCAGCACATCCATGCCATCTAATCAGCATCTGCACTGTTGCTATTTGGTCAGAAATAACCTAATGAATAAAAAAAGCGAACAGTTTAGATCCTGATCAGACGGCACGGATGTGCTGGCTGATCTGGATCTAAACTCTTTGCCCACGCAATGAAGTTGTATCTATGGAGGAAAGGGGTAACTCATGAATATTGCTTTAACACCACCTGTGACAAGTGATAATCCAAATCAGCCTGCACATCTGTGCAATAAGGATCTACACTAGTTGCATTAAGATTCATTAGGTTATTTCTGACCAAGAAGCAAACCTTTTAGATCCAGCTCAGACTGCATAGATGAACAGACTAATCTGGATCTACAATGCTCCCCCAATCGAAATGTTCCATATCCCATGGAGTTGAAATTCAGTAAATGAAAAAAAAAATTAACCCGTAAATCAATATACCAACCTGTCCAGCTCAAAATCATCATCGTCCTCACTACACCAACAGCACCAACAGCGCCAGCCCTTTGAAGATCCAGCCACATTATATTTTGTTCCCATCATTTTCTAAATACAGTTATCACTTCTGCATGTTTGATAATGGCTTGTTAGTCACTGATTAGTACTGCTTCTAATTAGGATACCAACTCATAGTTAGTAGGCAAAATCAATCAGCATCTGCTTTGTAGTTTTGTTCTATAATCCTAACTCAAACAGTATCCAATGATTTCATCAGCAAATTCTTGTCTTTCTGTCAAAATCCTGAATTCCAAGATTATGAAACTGAGAATGGAAACCAGTCTCAAATCTGAAGAATCTGATTGGCTGAAACGGAGACTCATCTCTATTTCAACCAATCAGATGCTTGAGATTTGAGACTGGTTTCTATTTTCAGGTTTAATAATCTTCAGCCCTGGATTCCATTAAGTTTCATTCAATATTTTTTTCATATTCCACTAAATTCACAATCCACTTAGTTTAACACTGCAAAGAATTTGCCATTTCTTTAAATTTAAAAAATACATGATGCAAATATTTACATTTTATACATTCATTTTATCATGGCAACACTAACACTAGCTGAGCACATATAACAACTAAGTAATTTTTTTTCATTTCTTTGATTTCTCAATTTATATTAGATTGATTTTCATTGTTATCTTTTACTTCTCAATATTTATTAAACTGATTTTTTTCATTTTTTGTCTTCACAATTTTTATTCAACTGCTTTTTAAATCTTTGTCTACTCGATGTATATTGAACTGATTTTTCATGTTTATCAATTTTTCAGCAATCAAAATAATAGATGTGTTGCACAGCATCAAATCCAGCTAGTAATACACATGTTGTCACAATTACCTGTACTTATCAGGTAATCAGAAAATGTCAATTTCGATATCAGGAGCGCAATTTCCACACTCAATGCACTGCCGCATACAAATTCAACCTGAGCATACAAATTCAACCTGATTTCCTGGTTACAAGTTTTTTACTCAGAGGACTTACAAACTTTTGTAAAAAATGTCTAGACCAATTACCGACATTTCAGGGCCCAAGATTATAAAACTGAGATTGGGTACCAGTCATTAATCTCAAGCATCTGATTGGTTGAAATGAACAATCACCATTTCCGCCATAGCCATTTCAGCCAATCAGATGCTTGAGATTTGAGACTGGTCTACAGTTTTAGTTTAATGATCTTGGGCACAGTACTTCAGTAATGTGAGCTTATTTTGTGCCCAAGATCATAAAACTGAGCTTCAAGACCAGTCTTAAATCTAAAGCATATGATTGCCTGAAAACTGTTGACTTGTCTTCGACAGATGTTTTAGATTTGAGACTGGTTTCCATTTTTAGTTTTATGGTCATGTTCTCAGACCTCATTGTATTGTAGTTTGTTTTTTTTGTTTGACTTTGCTGCATTTACATAATTATATTAAAAAATACTATTCTTTTCCTTATTTATTGTTTGCAATATATTTTGAGATAGAAATATAAAATTCTCAGAAAGAAATATAAAATCCTCTGAGAAAAAAATAAAATCTTCACACAGAAATATAATATTATCAAACTACTGTCAATATGCCTTTGACCAAGCCTTCTTTCTGGTTTAAATTTATCAAAGAAAATATCATGTTTGATTTTGTTTCATTTACATTATCCAATCTTTTCTGATACAAACCGAACCCTTTTCTCCATATATATGCCGTTATTACGCATGTGGGACCAGTGTAGTTCCAGATCAGCCAGCACATTTGTGCCATCTGATCAGGATCTAAACTGTCTGCCTTTTTATTTGTTAGGTTATTTCTGACCAAAATGCAACCAGTGCAGATCCTGATCAGCCGGCATGCTTCACTGGTTGCACATGCGTAAAAATGCATATATATGGAGGAAAGGGTTAAGAAATGTGGTAATATTTAATTTCGCTGTGCATAATGATCAAGTTTGTGATGCAAATAACCTTTATTATGTGGACATAAATGTGCACAGTTGTTACATTAATATATAATCTCATTTTATAAAATATAATGCAGCCAGTATTCGCTAGGTTTGATTTGCCACACACGTTTCCTAGTACAAAATATAGAAACTAGATGGGTGTTCAGTTGAACACTTGTGCAGCCCTCGAGTGCTATGTCGGGAAAAAAATGCAAGTGCAAAAAGGGGCATAACTCCATTTTGACCAAAACAACTTGTCATCATCACGAGTGTGTTGTCTTGAGCAATATAATTAGAAAGTTTCATGAAGAAATATAGAGAAATCGCAAAGTTATGGCCAACGTTATGTTATCATGTAAAAATCCAAGTACAAAAAGGGGCATAACTCTGTCAAATGCGACACTGACCTAAAGAATTCAGCATCATCATGAGCGTGTTGTCATAAGCAATATAATTTGAAAGTTTCATTAAGAGATATTGAGAAATGGCAAAGTTATTGCAAACATTAAGTTTTTGTGTTAAAATCCAAGTTCAAAAAGGGGCCTAACTCCATCAAATGTAATCTTGACCTAAAGTACTTGGCATTATCATGAGCGTGTTGTCATAAGCAATATAATTTAAAAGTTTCATGAAGAAATATTGAGAAATGGCAAAGTTATAGCCAACATTAAGTTTTCGTGTCAAAATCTAAGTACAAAAAGGGGCCTTTAACTCCATCAAATGTGACCTTGACCTAGAATTTGGCATCATCATGAGCGTGTTGTCATAAGCAATATAATTTGAAAGTTTCATGAAGAAATATTAAGAAATGGCAAAGTTATAGCCAAAGTTAAGTTTTCGTGACGTACGGACAGACTGACGGACGGACGGACAGACAAAGCGATCCCTATGTATTGCCATTTCTTCGAAAGGGCGACACAAAAACTAAACCTGCTTTAAATATTATGATACCATAGTACTTTTATCTTATGAAAGAGAATGGCAAATATGATATTTTCACCATTTCAATACTAAAGTTCTGACAGAGCACTGACAGATCTGCAATTATCCATTTTTATTTGCTGAATTTCAAAAGAATACTTAATCGAGCAATTATGATAAGAAACAGAAAATGTCAAATTTAATGCAGAAATTTAAACACAACCAGGTTTATTGCTAAAAGCACCTGGGTCAATTAATTACATCATTTATTAAATATAAACCTCCAAGTAAAGTGCATACATAAGCAAAGCCATATTCATATACTTGATATTTTTGTAAAGTTTTAAATAACAAATATTAATTTAATAAACCTTTACTCATAGCTACACCTTTATTGCATGGGAAAACAGTGTTAATCCTGATCAGCTGGAACATCTGTGCAATCTGATCAGGATCTACACTGTCTGCTTTTAGATTATTTCTGACCAAGATGCAACCAGTGTAGATCCAGATCAGTTGGTAGGGATGTGCAAGCTGATCTGTATCTACACTGGCCGCACCTGCATTAAAACACATATGGACACTTTTTGGTTATAAATGAAACAGCATTATTTTTCAACATTACATTAAGTTGAGTAATGAATTAATTGCAAAATCATTCAATTTACCTTAATATCATGAAGTATGATTTTGTGGACATTGCAGACTGATGCATCACTACCTATTATTTTATGAACAGTAATCAATATATTCCTATAGGCAATAACTGATTTAATGATTTCCTTGATTGAAAGCACGTGTACTGTTAAGTTTTTTAACTTAACACCATCATCTAATTATGAAGAATGATTACTTAGGTGGCAGTGGCAGCTGCCACAGTGGGGGTATAATGATAATGGGTGTGGTGAACTGAATGAAGATGATGTTGTTATTGGTGATAGCAATGATGATGATAATGAGGAGGATGATGATGATGATGATGATGATGATGATGATGATGATGATGATGATGATGTATTCATCAAAGAAAATTTACAGTATATGGTTTCATCTGTTGAATAACTGATTGTTTCCTTTCATGGGAAAGTTTGCATTAAATCATTAAATACCTGGATTTTATGCCCTGTTAAAAATTTGGTAGATTATAAAAATCATTTAAAACTACAATTCTCCTTTGAAGCACAAACAATTCACATCTCCTTGACTCAACAATTCAGAGGGTAAATTTATTATATGACAAGATGTGAAGCCCACCTTTCAGGAGCCTTGTGACAAAACATATTAATCGTAAAGAAAACAAAACTCCAAAATTTGCAGAGATTTAAGATCCAAATCAGACTGCACATCCTTGCAATCTGTTGTTTGTTCCTTGGTCAGAAATAACCTAATAAATCTCAAACATACAGTGTAGATTCAGAGATTCAGATCAGACCACAAGTGAAGTGCATGTTGATCTGGATCTACTCTAGTCACCCATGGGACACCAGTCATATCCCATGGAGTAAAGTAACAGTTAACTTTCAACAACATCAAATATTGCAGAAATCTCGAATGTTGACAAAAGCACAGCAAGAAACAGAATTGCTTTCAAATATTCATCAGTTTTTGGCACATGTTATTTATTGGAATGAATAAATATTCGAGAAAATCCATTTTCCGAGGCTTAGCTTGTCCTGCCAATCCTTAATTGCACCAGTTTCTGAGAAAAGCTTGCAGGTTATGGCCAAAAAACTTCCAATCTATAAATGTTGGAGACAAAATGCGAAACCATTTTATAAAAATGAGAATGAATGTGTTTTCACTGTATAATGCAAATATCTTTTCCACCACCCTAATAGATTGAACCATACATGTTTTTCTCTGCACGAAAGTTGATTATAATTCATTGAGTAATATCTTCACGTAAACCACTGCAACATGTTTCTTAATTTTCTCTCAAGTAAAAAACTTCCAAATCAATGAAAAATTAGAAACAAAATTATGCCTTAAACCATAATGAACATACGTATTCCAATGCATTTTTTTTCAACAAAAAAAAAACACTATTGTATAAGGTCTAATTAAATACAGATTTTCATTAGTTTTTCTGTCTTGAAGCACAAAAAAATCATTTTAGTTTATGATCATAGTCAGGCAGAAAAAACATCAACATTAATCAAATTCATTAATTAGGTTATTAATTTAGTTAATTATCATATGAATTTTTAAGCTACAATCTTTTGTACAAATTGATTTCATTTTTGCAAAATGAACATATAAAAAAAATGGACATTCCAAAGTGTTTATTTCACAAATTATAATTATTCTAAACATAACAATACAGGATTTTAACTATTAAATGATTTAAAACCCCAATAGACAAAAAAACAAACATTTTTTTACTACCAATAGCATTACTGGTAATAAACAATCACCAAGTATGTTGGAACTGGAGGTCAGGGTCATGAAAAAGAGGATGTAAGTGAGGAGTTGGGAGGTAAAGAACTGAATGTTCATAAAATTGATAAGGTTTGAGATTTGCAGGAGGTTAGAATGTAAAGCATTATGGGATGTATCATTGCTAAATATTTATACTGTGTTAAAAATACAGAATACAGTCAAAATTTGCACAACAATCCACTAAATAGTTATAAGAAAATTGTAGGTAATGTTTCGTTCTTTAGTGACAACTTAAAAGTACAAATTCCAAACATCAATTTTCTGCAATAGAAGGCTAATAGTATTCTGATTTAGCAACAGTCATTAGTCTTTATCCTAAGAACACAAAATGACAAGTGTGTTCTATATCATGGAACATCTCTGTTATGATGAAATTATCTCTTTCCACACATTCTCTCCCGGCTGAAAAGATGTTGCCAAATGTAACAAAAGTCAAGCGACATTCCATGTTATACAAATATCCCTCAAAGACATCACAGTTCGCAGCAATAATTCATATCGACATGCACTTGGTGTTACAAAGCTCTTCATTGCCTTGCTCAGGAAATCAGATTATTGAAGGGCTGTCAAAAGAATTGATCCCACTTACTGATATGATAAAATGGTGGTGCACAATTTCCAGTAAGCTATATTCAGTACATTTTTGTACATGTACAGTACAATAGGCATCAGGACACAGTTATTTGCTCTTTTGACATCCTTAATAAGGAAGCACTTCATGAAAATCAATGATTTATGTCTGTTTACTGCAAAACACCCACTTGCCCAACCATACCCCAATCTTCCAATTTTCCTAACAAAACCAGATAAATACACTGGGCCCAAGATTATCAGATGCCACTTTTATATTCACTGTTTTTGGCTTTACAACTTTTTAAACTTATTACCTCCCTTTCCAATTTTTCAGATTTGTTTGACAAGAAAACATAAAATTAAAGAAAAATGTGTTTGTTTCAGTGAAATATCAATTTTATTTTGCTTCTGAAAACCAACTAGAATATGTTCTTTACAATCATCTACACATCTACACATCTGTGCAAGTTTGAAAGAAATCTGCCTGGTAGTTTAGGTGACAGTGAAGTTGATGCCACAAGATTTGGGGAAATGTGGACGGACGAGTGCAACTCTATATGCCTCCCGCTTTGTGGGTGCATTTTCATTTGTGGCTATGCTACTTGTGAAAATATCAGTAACTATCTCAAAAGTGAAAATTTTAGTTTTTGGTGTTCATAGTGAAATAAATTTGATATTTCACAGAAACAAACAAAGATCATCTATCTATATCATTAACCCTTTCCTCCATATAATGTTTGCCCTTGCCATGCCATATATGTTGAGAAAAGGGTTAAAATATACTGCTGATTTATTCAAAGCTGTCGTAACTCAGGACAAATGATTAACTTTTCTAGGAGCATTGATCTAAGACCAGGATGGGAGTTTAGTCACATACATTGTACATTAAAGCTGTATATTCACAGTTTATGGTGAAATACATCAATGTCTCAGTAGTGGTTAAATTTAAAATGTAACACTATAAATGACTGAAAAGGAGCGATTCAACCAAAAGTATCTGTGCCCAAGGTTATAAAGCTGAGCATGGAAACCAGTCTCAAATCTCAAGCATCTGATTGGCTGAAATGGCGACTGGTCGCCATTTCAGCCAATCAGATGCTTGAGATTTGAGACTGGTTTCCAAACTCAGCTTTATAACCTTCAACCCAGTTGTGACAAAATTTTACTATGTTAGTAGACTTTATAACAACTTCAATATATTCACTCATACATTGACTGTGTAAGAATATTACATCATATTTACTTTGTTTACAGGAGTTCTATAGTTTATATGATAAATTTTGATGTTTGAAAACACTTTGATATTTATGGTCCTGATTTGTGACAATGTACCTTTAAGAGTCCATATTTGTTAGCATTAGTTACGATCATTGATCCCATGTAGGATATTGACATTTAGAGCCTTTAAAAACCTGCAACTTAAGAAGATAATGCATGCACTGTGACTTCATTATGTAACTTGGCAACAGGTGAAAATTAGAAAACTGAGATTAGAAACCAATCTCAAATCTCAAGCATCTGATTGGCTGAAATGGCGACCAGTTTCCATTTCAGCCAATCAGATGCTTGAGTTTTGAGACTGGTTTCCATTCTCATTATGTAACTTGGCAACAGGTGAAAATTAGAAATGTGCTCAGCACTTTTGTTGCTAATGTTATAATGTTTTGCAATTATGATTGCGAATACAGAAATCTTGTAGGTGGTTTATGTAAAAGTTTATCCAAGAATTGTTATAATCCTTTCATCTAAAATACGTGTTTTAATGCATGTGCGACCAGTGTAGATCCAGATTAGTCAGCACATCCAAGATGTCTGATCAGGATGAAATGGTGTTTGTTTTTTTTTATCAGAAATAACCTAATAAATCAAAAAGCACACAGTGAAGATTTTGATCAGATGACACAGATGTGCCAGCTGATCTGGATCTAAACTGTTCGCCCATGCAATGAAGCTGTATATAATTATGCAGTAAAGGTTATGACTGTGAATACAGAAATCTTGTAGGTGGTTAATGTAATTATAGTTTTCAGGAATTTCTTTAAGCACTATGGCATTATTAAATTTCTAGGTGATGAATTTTCTACCAGATTTCATAAATGACAGTTTCAATTGCTGCTATAAATTCCTGCAATAAAATTATTTACTTTAGGGCTTGCATTTCAAATGTGAAATAGGCAGAAATTAAACTTGTACAACATAAAGCAATATCAAAGTATTAGCTTTCGATTAAGTTGACTGTCAAAGTAATGTGGGGGATTAGGCATGAGAAAAGCAATACAAGAAGCTGTAAAAAAACAGCTGTTTCAGTGAAATGTTGTTACCCCACTGCAAAATCTGTCATTTTTCATATATATTAGCTTACATTAAATCTTATATCTTAAATGGTGTCTTTGTTATGCATATTCCATTAAGTCAAAAGAATCGCTAATTATTATCAATGATAAAGGCAAACTTGTGGGATCAAATCTCCCACATTTACACTGTGTCTTTAACCATTTACTAAATGGATTAAGCATGTATTCCATGTGTGACCAGTGTACATGTAGATTGGCCTGCAAATCTGTGCAACCTGATTAGCATCTAAACAATGCATTTCACTTGAAGATTTATTTGACAGATTATTTCTAACAAAGTAGCAAACAGTGTAAATTCAATCAGACCACATGAATGAGCTGACCTGGGTCTACAATCAGGCTGCCTACCCTTTTACTCCATATATGTAGGCATTTTAATGCATGTGCATCTGGTTCTGCACTGGTCAGATTATGGTCAGAAATAACCTAATGAATCTAAACAGTAAACAGTGTAGATCCTTAGAAATCAGACAGCGTGGTTGTGCTGGCTGATCTGGATCTACAATGTTCTCACATACAATAAGCATGTATCTATTAAGTAAAAGGCTTAACAATCAAATGTGTACCATGAAAATAACGGTAAATAATATTTATGAAAGCACCCACCTGTCATCGTCCAAATCCTTGTTATCCTCCTCCCCACACCAACAGCACCAACACTGCCAAGTCTTTGATGAACTGTCAACATTATATTTAGACCCCATTGCTAATTAACTATATTTCTGTTTTCTTTAACAAATAAATCCGGATTCCCAGATTCACAATTCAAATGTCCAATCCAGACACTTCTGTACAAGTTTATTATAAATCTTATTCTAGAATAAGATCAACTTGCTCCTTCATGTATCTGCTATGTAACAACATTTCTGTAGAACAAATAAATCCAGATACTTTGGTTCACCATTTAAATGTCTTGTTTCAGTTATAATTTCCCATAGTCTAAAATCAGACCAGCAGCTTTTTACTGTTGAACAAATGTATATCTCTGATGTTCACTGAATCATTATTTAAATGTTTGCACTTTTTCATTTATCATTATTATTATAATTCCTCATATTCTAGAACAAGATCACCTGCTAAGAAACAACTTTTATGTTGAACAAATAAATCCCACATTCTCTGAATGATTATTCAAATGTATAAATGTTTTCACTTGTTCTCTAAAATTCAATTCATTTATCAATATTTATTATTATTATAATTTCTTATGTTAGAATCACATATCACCTTTTTCCTTCCACTGCTAAGTAGCTAAGTAACAACTTTTCTATTGATAAAAATATTCCATTATCTCAGAATCATTATTTAAATGTTTGCACTGTCTTTTTTCTCTAGTCCCAATCATTTATCATATTATGGCTTCTTATATTCTAGAATAACATCACCTTTTTCCTTCTACTGCTAAGTAACAACTTTTACTTGGAACTAAAAAGAACCATTATTTATATCACAATTACATAAAATCTTCCAAAAGGGAAGTCAGTTATATATTTTATAAATAATACACACTTTTTACTTTCGAATTTTCGAACACTTGTTCTTTATCTTGATAAAGAACAAGTGTTCGAAAATTCGAAAGTAAAGAGTGTGTATTATTTATAAAACATTATTTATATGTTTGCACTTAGTCCCAATCATTTATCATATTCAAAGATTCCTTCACTGATTGATAACTTTCTTTCATCATTTTGTTTCTTCCTTCTATTGTTTCAATTTAGCTGATTCTGAAAGTTCACTACCCTCTCAGTTTATCTTTTACCAATTTCATTGTTATTTGTTTTCTTACATTGCAATTATAGTAAATAGACTTGTCTTAAAACATTGTGTTCCTGATCTCCCAGTGAACTGTTGCTAATCAGACTTGCCTAAAACACATTATATTTTGGTCTTACTCTGAGCTGTTGCATTTACCCACTGTCTACAGCAATACTTCTCTTCTAATAGCATCTATATTTTACATAAATTTTAATCAATCCGCCACAGTTGATCTTATTTTATCCTGTCAGGTTGATTACAGATGCTGTACCAATAGTATTACAAGCTTTAAAAAGACAACCAAATACTCAGTATTCTGTATTTATAAGAAGGTATTGATTCTCTGACGTTTCCTAAACATTTACCGTTTTCTCCATATAAACTAGCAACCAGTGTAGATCCAGATCAGCTTACACATTCATGCCATCTGAACTTTGTTAATACATATTTGCTTCTTGGTCAGAAATAACCTAATAAATCTCAAAGCAATCCGTCTCAAATCACAAGCATCTGACAGGTTGAAATGTAGACATGTCAAATCTTCATTTCAGCCATTTGTATGCTTGAGATTTGAGACAGGTCTCCAATTTCATTTTTATGAGCTTTGCCTTGGCATGTTTTGAGACTGGACTAAAGTCTAACAAATTACATCCATGACATGAAACAAATTAATCATATTTATTGAGTTTAATAAGTGAAATAAATTATCAAATTAACGTTAAACAAAACAACTTTAAATCACTAATAAATATTTTCTAGATCAGTTTTATTGAGTAAACATGTGATTTAAGAGTGCCTGTTGCTGAGTCTGTTTTCAATTATTGACAATGGATAATCAAGCTCATCTCCAACTTTCACACTTATCTGCACAGCATCATGCAAGCACTTGTAAGCATTGATTGTTTTAAATATAGAATATATTCCATAATCAATTACACCACCATTACATGACACTCCTTAGCTTCCAATTAGCATTGTCATATATTTATACCAATCCTTTAATTATATTAGCAAAGAATATTTTTGATGCACAAAAATAAAAATAAAAACATATACAAATTATTAGATAAGTTAACCCTTTTCTGCATAAATATGCATTTTTAGGCATGTACGACCAGTGCAGATCCAGATCAGCCGGCACATCTGTGACATCTGATCAGGAAATGCACTGGTCGCATTTTGGTCAGAAATAACCTAACAAACCAAAAAGTGAACAGTTTAGATCCTGATTAAGCGGCACAGATGTACCGGGTGATCTGGATCTACACTGTTCACTCACACAATAAAGGTGTATTTATAGAGGAAAGGATTAATAGTATAGAACGGTAGTGATAACTAGACAGTCATGTGACTTTCATTTTGATTTAATTATGGTTGTTTATCAGCTAAAAGTTTTGTAAGTTTGATATAACCATGTTCTCCTCAGCAATACATATCATTAAAAAAAGTTATTTCATACATCTCAGCCATAAGATTGTAATCTTTAGAGACATGGTTATAAAAACAGAATATCATGTGACTGACTACTTATCCATAATCAGTAATATGACTAATGCACAGAAATGAAAAAAAATCCCACAGACCCCATGTAATTATCTGATAACTTAGAACTGTGATACAGGTTTTCATGATTTCTTGTTAACAGACATCGGGCAGCTTATCACCAAATGAACTTTTACAAGAGGTATGAACCATTGACTGTTATCTAGAAATTTAATAAACAAATTCCTTCAAAATGCTTTTTACTCTGGCAGGAAAGTTCCTTGACCCTTTCAGACAATCTGTGTTCCTTTGTGGCAACATCACCAAAAATCCACACAACATAAATTGCTGGTAGTACATTTGAACATGAACAAGATGCTGATGATGATAATGATGTCAGTGGTCTTAATTATAACAATAATGGTGATAATGATAAAAACAAGGATGATAATGGTGATATATTAATTAGAACAGTTAATGTATGATAATTAAAATGATGTTGAAATGGATATGATGGTGATAATATTGTTGTTGTTGGTGGTGGTGATGATGATGATCATAATGATGATGATGATCATGATGATAATGATAATGATGATGATGATGACAATGTTGGTGCTGTTGAAGATGACAATGGTTATAATAAGGAAAATGATGATGATAATGATGATGATGATAATGATGATAATGATGATGATCATAAAACTATGATGATGATGATGATGATGATGACAATCTTGGTGCTGTTGAAGATGACAATGGTTATAATAATGAAAATGATGATGATAATGATGATGATGATAATGATCATAATGATGATGATCATGAAACTATGATGATGATGATGCCAATGATAATAAAGATGATGATGATGATGATGATGATGATGATGATGATGATGATGATGATGATGATGATGATGATGTCAATGATAATAAAGATGATGATGATGATGATGATGATGATGATGATGATGATGATGATGATGATGATGATGATGATGATGATGATGATTTATAATAGTTGATTGTAATAATGAAAATGACAAATGCTGACAAAATTGATGATGAAGAGATGATGATGATAATGACAACAATGATGATATTTTCATTAATAATCGAAAAGACAATTTTAGCAATAATGCGGGTGACAGTAACATGCATGGTTAACTTCATAAACTAGACTGACTGATCACTTATTCATGCAAAAAAGCAATAAAACGCAACTTTTAGACCACAAATCATTCAGTTCATTGATTGTTTAATTTTAACCATCATCATTAACTGTAACACACTTTCATCACACAAGACTTTATTTATTTATTGTTTCTTCCTATGGGAAAAACGTCTGCATTAAATTATATCTAAGCATCATTAAATTTCTATGGTATAGTAATGCTGTATTGAAGGTTCACTTTTCAATTAAAACCAATAAAATGTAAAATTATGGCTAAAAGTTTGGCCAAAAAACATAAATGTAACTGGTTCATGAGAAATTCACAATGTCCTGATTTTCCTTCTGCTGATGGCATAGAGAAAAAGCACAGTCCTTATCCTAAAGGTAAAGTACTACTGATACTCTAGAGGAAAAATACAGTCAATGCTCTAGAGGAAAAGCACATCCGATGCTTCAGAGGAAAAGCACATCCGATGCTTCAGAGGAAAAGCACATCTGATGCTTCAGAGGAAAAGCACATCTGATGCTTCAGAGGAAAAGCACATCTGATGCTTCAGAGGAAAAGCACATCTGATGCTTCAGAGGAAAAGCACATCTGATGCTTCAGAGGAAAAGCACATCTGATGCTAATCAGAGGAAAAGCACAGCTGCCACCCTAGAGGAAAAGCAAAACTGATGCCCGCGGGAAAAAAACAATGCCATAAAGGAAAGGAAAACTGATGCCCTACAGGAAAAGCACAGCACAGCTAAAGCCCTTGAGGAAAAGCACAACTAATGCCCTAGAGGAAAAGCACAACTGAAGTTACTGATGCCCTAGAGGAAGAGCACAGCCATTGTCCTAGTGGAAAATGACAGCCATTGTCCTAGAGGAAAATAACAGCCATTGTCCTAGAGGAAAATAACAGCAATTGTCCTAGAGGAAAATGACAGCCATTGTTCTAGAGGAAAATGACAGCCATTGTCCTAGAGGAAAAAGACAGCCATTGTCCTAGAGGAAAATGACAGCCATTGTCCTAGAGGAAAATAACAGCAATTGTCCAAGAGGAAAATAACAGCCATTGTCCTACAGGAAAATAACAGACATTGTCCTAGAGGAAAATAACAGCCATTGTCCTAGATGAAAATAACAGCCATTGTCCTAGAGGAAAAAGACAGCCATTGTCCTAGAGGAAAAAGACAGCCATTGTCCTAGAGGAAAATGACAGCCATTGTCCTAGAGGAAAATAACAGCCATTGTCCTAGAGGAAAATAACAGACATTGCCCTAGAGGAAAATAACAGCCATTGTCCTAGAGGAAAATACCAGCCATTGTCCTAGAGGAAAATAACAGCCATTTTCCTAGAGGAAAATAACAGCCATTGCCCTAGAGGAAAATAACAGCCATTGTCCTAGAGGAAAATAACAGCCATTGTCCTAGAGGAAAATAACAGCCATTGTCCTAGAGGAAAATAACAGCAATTTTCCTAGAGAAAAATAACAGCCCTTGTCCTAGAGGAAAATAACAGCCATTGTCCTAGAGAAAAACCATTGCCCTAGAGGAAAATAACAGCCATTTTCCTAGAGGAAAATAACAGCCATTGTCCTAGAGGAAAATAACAGCCATTGCCCTAGAGGAAAAGCACAGCAGATGCTCTAAAGAAAAAGCACAGCTTATTTCCTAGGGGAAAAACAAAACTGATGCCCTAGAGAAAAAGCATTCTTTATTCATAAGCATTTAAATAATAATAATAATAAAGGCTGTATGTAATATTAACACATAGGGCCTTTAAAGAAAATTGTTTAAAATTAGTGCAAGCAAAATTGTAAAAGAAAAGAGTTCAATCAATTCATTTGAAGCTTATTTGAATAAATATACCCTATGAATGGAAAACAAATTGTTTGGCTTTATGATAAAACCTTTCATTTGTAAAACACTGATAGACTGAAGGAAAACTTATCATGTTCTATGCATACTAATGAACATGCCAAATTTATTTTTCAATGAAACAGTTATAGTTGTTGTTTTTTTAACTCAAGTCAAGACTGTTTACTGTAGATTCTATCTGACAATTTTTCTTGAATGTTCAACCTGCCAAAATGTTTAGATTCCTTGGTGTAGATCCTGATTAGACAGCAGGATGTGTCAGCTGATCAGGATCTACACTGTATGCACATGTGAAAAAAGGCATATCTATAGAGTAAAGGGTTACATTTAATGAAGCCACACAGACTATTGCTGTCTCGCTGGTGAAGAAAGCAAATTAATTAAGCACCAATCAGAATGCCCTTTTCTTATGGTTGCTGTTGAGATAATATTTCCTTCTGGGAGTGACAACACACTAAAACACCTTCCTGTACTTCCTGTAAACAATCCTTAAAAGCTTATCTACTTAACGGAATAAATCATTGCCGTAATTATTCAGATAAGGAAAATTACGAGAACGGGAATCAACTGACCAACAATGGAAAAAGATATCAAGTAAAAACATTTGTACTGAAAAAGTCTTATAAATACGGAGTTATCATGATATTTCGCCACGGGATTAATTTGTGCTTATATTGCGCTAGGAAAAGAGTGTGCTCTTATCAAACCATAGGAAATGAAGGCCACTGAATATCAAATTCTATGATAACTAGAATGTGTCCTTGGACACTGATGCCCCACTGCTGCAACAACTTTTGTTACGACAATGGGTCCTAACTCTGGTAAAAATGGTTGCAGGTAAAAATCTTTCCTTTACAATCATCTACAAATCCTGCTTGATCATCAGTGCAAATTAAAAAAATTCCTCTTTATAGTTAATGAGGAGTTGATGCCACAAGATTTGGGGTATGTACGGACATAAGTGTGTCCATCTGGAAGGACATACGGACGCGTGCAACTCTATATGCCTCCCACTTCGTGGGGCATAAGAATACATGTGCACAAATTTATGCCCACACAAAAATGTCAGTAATATGCCTTTTGTGTGAAATTTGCTCCTAACAAATTTAAATGATACAATCATCATTATGCTGTACATTTACAAAAGACAATGAGCAGTCTTCAAGATGGCCACAAACATTTTCTCTATTGAATCAAACAGCTTCATTTTTGTACAGAAACAAGAGGTGTGTCAATAAATTTGAATAATTCTCCAGCCCTGACAATAACCTATATTTGACAGCAGTATATCCATAGAGAGTTTCTCGGAAAATGTTGTAATTTTAACTTGCCCGTCACAGAATAGGACTGGAAATGGATTTTCTAGAATAATAATTGAATAAATTTCGGCTGTCAGAAACACATCTCGCAAAGGAAGTAGTATTTTATACAAACGGAATGCACAAATGGATTTAAAAAGCTAACCTTGCTAAAACATGTAAACTGCATTTATTTAAACAAAGTTGAGTAAGGCTGTTTTATTTCGTGCATGTGGGAGGTTGAAATAAAAGTATTGATCTTTTATAAAAAAAATATATCAGAAGAGCCCGGATTGCTCACCTGAATAGAGTAACTTTTGCAAAAATTGACCCCATTATGTAATAAATGGATGGAAATGAGAAATTTATTGATTTGCTGATCTGACCTCGTGACCTACAATGTTAAGTTTTGATGCCAGTTGACACAGTCTGAAAATCATCCGCGATAAGGTGAACATTCTTAACAATCTTGGAAATGTTCAGAGAAAATCTTAGTGTAAAATTGGTATAAACATTTTAATGAACTAATATTTGTTTGGCAGCAAGGCTACAACTTCTAATCATTTACCCCAGAGATAAGGCTTATAATCCATCTGAAAGTAGTGTACTTCAAGACCAGCCTGCATATCTGTGCAGTCTGATCAGGATCTATACTGTTCTCTTTTAAATTCATTACATTACATGTATTTCTGACCTAGTAGGCTAGTTAAAACCTCATCTTTTTTTTCGCCTAGATATCTCAGTGTTTTATTGTTTGAGTTATCAAGAAAAAAAAAACATGTGAAGAAAGTTCTGTAATAATTTAATCAAACTTAAACCTCAATTTCTTAACAAAAGTTACATCAATCTTGCCTGGTTACATCGTTTCTGTTTCTAGCTGACCTTTCCAGACATCATCCAGACAAACACAAAAATGAATGAAAAAGTGATCTCTATTGAATTTAAATTCATACAGTTTTGTCTTTGCTTTGTTTTTGTTTTTTTTGTTGATTTGATTTGATCAAAGATAACCGATAAGATGTCATCAAGATTATAATTCTAAGCAACTTTGATGATAATCAGTTGAAAAGTGTAGATCCAGATCAGTTTGTACATCCATGCGGCCTGATCAGGGTCTACACTGTTTGCATTTTGGTCAGAAATAACCCAATGAATTTCTGAAGAATACACTGGTTGATCTGGGTCCACACTGTTTGCATGTGGTTAACAGCCATATAAAATGGATGATAGAAAAACTATCACATAAGCTCATACAGTAAACACCCTGAATCACCCTGAAAAAAAGACTACCATACTATTAACCCTTTCCTCCATAGAACCACTTTTTTTGCAAGGGCAAACAGTGTAGATCCAGATCAGCCAGCACATCCATGCTGTCTGATCAGGATCTGCACTGTTCGCTTTTTGATTCGTTGGGTTATTTTTGACCAAAATGCTACCAGTGCAGATCCTGATCAGTTGGCACGGATGTGCTGGCTGATCTGGATCTAAACTGGTCGCACATGGGTATAAATGTATATATATGAAGGAAAGGGTTAAGACCACTTTTGCCCAGTACCAATGATTGTCAAACCTCTCTTCAAAGACCATTCAGGAAAAACCCCAGAAGTAGGCTTTAGAGACAGGTGATCTTTATTCACAGATTATCTTTGTTTACAGTTGGTTTTTATCACAGGTTTGACTGTATAATATTGGACTTCCCTGTACATCGAGGATTTGGTTCAGGTGAGCTAAGATGCCAAAACATCATTTGCTAATTTCATTACCTTCATATATCACCTTAGTGCAAAAACAGTATAAGTACCTATAAAAAAGAAAAGAGATATACCGTTATTGCACTAAGGTTACATAATATTGATATCTCAGACATCTCTTTGAAAAGTGCCACAAAAGATACTGTCCATTAACATTTGAGGTTTAACTAAGTGTTCTGCATTCAGCGATGCATCAGTACATTAATGATACCATTCTCTGGAATAAACACTGTTCTGCACTGCTTTCTTTGATCTGACTTGCATGTTACAGTGATGACATGACATACTTTAAATCTAAAAAAGTCTTGAAGTTCAAAGCACAGATTCCATTAAGGATGCATCAGGAGATAAAATCAAATATATTATGTACAAGAAACATTATGTGGGTATGGTGTTAAAAAAACTGAATCCTCTCACTGATGCCATTAAATTTGTTGTCACTCGATAAGACAATGATAATGCTGATGCTGCTGTTGTTGCTGCTGCAGTTGTTGCTGCTGCTGCTGCTGCTGCTGCATAAACACTCTTATTGATGTACCTTATAATGTCACATTTCAGGTAATGATGATGATGATGATGATGATGTTGATGATGATGATGATGATGATGATGACTATGATGATGATGCTATTGAATGTGATGATAGTGCTGATGAGTGTAGTCATCATAACAAAAATGAATATTGTATTGTTGGAAACATAGTACATGTATATTGTCCATTAGTTAGTTTTCCTAAAATTTATGTTCAGGACAATGTTTTAAACAATTTTATAGGTTGAAATATTTAACAAGTTTTTCTGCAATGGAATTATACTAAATAATAATGATCAAATTGATGATTACAACGATAATTGATAATGATGATGATTATGATGTAGGTGATGATTATGTTGGTGATGATGATAATGCACTTTAAATTAGGTTAGTATATTCCATGTAAAACTGCAATCATATGCCCCATTTCACTTCAATAACATGCAATTCACAAAAAAATAAAGACCACCAACACATAATCCAGCAAACTTGTGAAATAAATCACATCCATTTTAGTATAATTCCACCAATTCCGGGAAGTTTTATTGTCCTCCCACAGAATCTGACAGGGATGTCTTTATAAGCCCCTCAGTAGACATTATTGGTTTACATCAATGTCTATACAAACAAATGTTCTGCAACCAATGATTCCGTGATTGATTAATGAACCAATTCTGATGTAATATACATGATGCTGCTGCAAGTCTTCTTTTGATCTTTGCTACATGCTACTAAGTAATTGTAACATGTTGTTAACCCTACCCTTCATATTATATCCCTTTCATCACTTGGGCGAACAGTGTACATCCAGATCAGCTGGCACATCAGTGCTGTCTAATTTGGATCTGCACTGGTTGCATCTTGGTCAGAAATAACCAAATGAATCTAAAACGAACAGTGTAGACCCTGATCAGATGGCACAAACATGATGGCTGATTTGGATCTACACATTTGGCACTAGCAAGAAAAGCCCTTATATGGAGAAAAGAGTTAATGAACTTATTCGGATGTAATATACATGATGCTGCAGCAAGTCTTCTTTTGATCTTTGCTGCACGCTGTTAAGTAATTGTGATATGTTAACCATTTCCTTCATATATGTACGCCGGTTATGGCTTGGTGAACAGTGTAGATCCAGATCTGCCTGCACTTCCATGCCACTTGATCTGCACTGTTCGTTTTTTGGTCCGAAATAACCAAATAAACCTAAAAGTGAATTATACTAAGCGTTGACCAGAATCAGGGAGCATGAATGTGCTGTTCGTCCTTGCAATAAAAGCGTCTTTTTTTTATTTCCTGCAAGTTGTTAAGTTCTTCTATTTTAGTCTGACCAGGGTCCACACCAATGATATAAACGCTCAACTTCATTCTTTATGATAAAGCCTTGTTCATCTAACAATTTATAATAACTGATGGAATGAAGTGTGACATATTATAATAGGCGTGGCTACAGTTTAAGCTGCTCACAATTTTTTGGACTTTGTAGAACGTTTTGACATGTGACATTGATAAGCACCTATGTTTTGCCAAGAGTTGCTGCGAATATTCACTTTTGCATTGTCGTAAATCTGGCTGTTCCAACAGCCATTAAAAAAAACAAAATTATCACAATTTCTTCTTATAATTGCTGTATTAATGTATTGATGTGTGTAAATATAAGGATTAAATCAATATTTGATGGTTTTCAACTGGGTATGAAAAAAATGTGGATTGTTTAAAGTTAGCTTGACACCTTTGCATTTTACATTGATACCATTCTAACCTTGACAGAATAATACAAGTGCACAAATTTATTCCTGTGCAAAATTGTAATTTTAATCTGTTGAGCAAAATTTGATTGAAATTGAAATGAAACCACAGTTAAAAATAACGGTACCTAATAGTTAATTATCGCAACAGTTAAAAAAGGAAGTGTTATAAATGGTACATGATGCATAGATGCAATTACCCTAGGTGCCAATAGATTATTTGTGCAAAGTTTTGGCACAGGAAAAAAATGTTAATTTTTCATAATTTGCCTTGATTTTTGCTTTGAATCAGGCTAAAAAATAACAAAAAACACAATTTTTGATGACTCTGAACAATTTTGATGAGAATGGCATATTAAAGGATTCCTGGGAAATTCATCCATCTGCATTACTATGCTTTCATTATGTAACTTGGCAACAGGTGGGAAGTTATGACATTTCTACATTCAGGAATATGACAGAAGAAGAAAAATAATATTATATGAAAAGGAAACTTTGAAAGCAACTGAAAAGATATTTTGGCATAAATCTTTGATGCCATCTTAAAAATCATTTTTAATCAATGCCACATATTGATGAAGTTTAATAGACAAACTGACCCAAAGAAATCTTAGTTTCAAAATGTAAACCTCCTTAACCCTTTCCTCCATATATATGTCATTATTATGTGTGCAAACAGTGTAGATCCAGATTAGCAGGAACATCTAAGCCACTTGATCAGGATCCACTCTGTTTGCTTTTTGATTTATTAGGTTATTTCTGAACAATATGCAACCACTGCAGATCCAGATCAGATGACACAGACATGCCAGCTTATCTGGATCTACACTGGTCACACATGTGTTAAAATGTTTATCTATGGAGATAAAGGTTAAGCTCTGATTATACATGCTTGCATTTTTTTATTATATAACTAGGCAACTGGTGAAAGAGGAGACATTTCGTGCAGGTTGTAGATTACAGATATATGACAAAAAATCTACAAAATGAAGATAAATGATGCATATCTAATATTCCCTTATGAATTTAATATTCCAATCTTATGCAGAATTCCTCCAGAAAAAAAGAGATCTCAGTATAACTTCTGGAATATGTATTAGCTCAACCTCTCGTGCAGACTCACATAAATGTCAATCTTAATTTGGGGTCTCAGGAAAGGGGCTAGTTACCCTGAATACACAGTATTTCTAATGGAATTGAGAGAAAATTAAGTAACCTCAAAATTCCTCAATCAGGACACTATAACCACCACTTTATTCTGTGGATAAGCTGTAAAATAAAGAAGAGATATACCACATGGAAAAGAAATTAACTCTTACTCCATGGAATATGGCTGTTATCCCATTGGCATTCACATCTGTGCCATCTGATCAGGATCTAAACTGTTAGCCTTAAGATTCATTAAGTTATTTCTGACCATAAAGTGAACAGTGTAGACTGCAGATGTGCCACCTGATCTGGATCTACACTGGTCACACATATAATAAAAGTAATAAATAAATTTCATTTCAATTCAACTGAACAAAGTGACTTGAGAGTGGAAACTGCCATTATTTATTACAAATTGCAAAGCATGATTCATGGAAAGAAAATTGACTCAGAAGACTTTATTATTTTGTTCACTATCTCTGATGTTAGACATGCTGAGATTTTTATCAGGTCTGATATGTAACCATTTTTTCCACATCTTACTTTTTACTCCACTTTATTATAAAGCTGCAGACATAACTGCAGAAACAATCTGCCATAACAATTTATCATCAGCCTAATATCAAAACCTAAAATGAAGGAGGTTTCGAACTTTTGAACTTATGAAATATCCACCAATCAGAAATGTAGTTTCATTATATTTCACTTTGATTTAATTTTTGCATACATGTATTTCGAGCTAGGCAATGTGTGCGCAAAATCAAACCCCAGCCAATTCTACCCATATAATATCTTGTTATTTGAGACTTATATACAAATATGCAAAATGAAGTCCACACAACAATGTCATTTACATCATATGCGCGAAAATCAGGCCCTGCAAAATTAAAAAATGATACCACAGTATCTCTCTAGTTCCAGGAATCTATTTCAGCTTTGAACCTTATCATAGCAATTGTTACTGCTTGACTCCTATTTTTGCTTAGCAGATATTTCTATATTGATTCACACCAAGACTATAAAACTGAAAATGGAGACAAGTCTCAAATCACAAGCATCTGTTTTGCTGTAATATTGCAGGGCCTAATTATTGCACATACAGTGAAACCCCTCATTACGGACACTTGATATTATGGGCACCCTGGTATTATGGGCGATTTTTTAAAGAACAGATGTTCTCTTCTTCTTGATTTAACCCACAATTAAGGACAATCTGCTATTAAGGACACTTTCCCTCAGTCCCTTAGGTGTCTGTTATAGAGGGGTTTCACTGTTTTGTGAGAAACCTTGAGATTTGAAACTGGTCTCCTATCTGTTTTTTAATCTTGGGTCATTACCATTGACATTGTTTCTGTTTGACTCCTTATTTTAATCAGCAGACACATCTGTATTGATTCAGACCAATTAAATCACTGGCAGTCAAATTCTTCGAGAACTATTTTCCATTCAGCCAAAGCTATTACTTTGCTAGACCATTCTTAAGCTTCAGTACTCTGTCAATTTCATGAATCTTGGCAATGATGTTGGTTTGTTTTTTATTTGGATGTCCTGCTATGTTTACCTTAATGAATGTGAGTTTACCCTTTACTCCATGGGATATGGCTATTATTGTATGAGGAATGTTCAACAAAATGAAAGTGAGTTAACCCTTTATTACATGGGATATGGCTATTATTGTATGAGGAAACACTGTAGATCCAGATCACTGAGCAATCCATGCTGTCTGTTCAGATTTCTGGCCAAGAAGCAACCAGTGTAGATCCTGATCAGACAGCACAAATGTACAGCCAGTGTAGATCCTGATCAGACAGCACAAATGTACAGCCAGTGTAGATCCTGATCAGACAGCACAAATGTACAGCCAGTGTAGATCCTGATCAGACAGCACAGATGTACAGGCTGATAAGGATCTACACAGGTCTCACACACAATAAAACCCATATATATGGAGTAAAGGAATAAACACAAGAATCGAGGTTTGAAACAGTATTCCAGTTATTATAAAATTATGTAAAATAATTAAACAATTTACACAGAATTTCAAAATCGATTTCGCTGGCAATCTTTTTTGCTGCCACTATTTTTTCCACAACATTATATATTTTTTTGATTGACTCTTCCAGATTTTATCAAGATCTGTTACAAGATGATAAGCATCTTTCGTGACCATCTTTACGCTGTTTAAATATAACTAAGTCCACATTTATTTGCTGCAGCTATTTTTGCCACAGCTTTATATAAAAAAGATTGACTCCTCCAGATTTTATCAAAGATCTGTTACAAGATGAGCAGCATCTCTCTGGAGCATCTTTATGCTGATTAAATATGACTAAGTCCCCCCAATGAAACAACACTCACTGAGAGAACCTGACAGCATGCATTATTTATACATCACTTCTTTCTATTGTGGTCTCAAATAAGTCACAGCCTCAGGTCTCCTCCTCTTTTGTTGAAGGCAATGATTATATCAATTCATTTATTTTCCTGGGACTTTGGTAAAATGCCTTTTTCTTGGGTTTCAATCTCAACGGTTAACCTTAAGGTAGTCTAACTGTAATGATTTCCCGCGCTTTTTTCTCGAATGTCGGGAATACTCGGTTAACTGTCACTAACAGTCGACAATAATCGATGTCGCTTCGGCTACTATCGGCTCTGACGAGTAGCATCGGAAGTCACCGAAAGCGAGCCGATGTTTGACGACGTCGCAAATTTATGCGCGGGAAAGCATTACAGTTAGACTACCTTAACTCCATAAAAAATACCTTTTATCACATGGGGGAACAGTGTAGATCAAGATCAGCTGAAAAATCTTTGCCATCTGATCAGGATCTAAACTTTTTGCTTTTAAAGGCATGAACATGGAAATGGTTGATTTTTTTCTTAAACAATATGTATGTATAAAGTAATATTATATGATGTTTTTCATGGGCTGATAAACTCACGGTCTCTCTATCCATGACAATCAGTATTCTGTTAATAAAGTGAAATAACAGTATTTGTCAATAAATAATAAAGGTTTTATAAGGGTTTAATCCATTTTCATTTTCTAAAATAATATGTACTAACAGAGTAGATCCTGCTCAAATGGCACAGATTTGACAGCTAATCTGGATCTACACTGTTTACCTATGGAGTAAATGGTTAATGCACAGTGAGTTTTATCTCATTTATTGATTTCAGACAAACATTTGTGAAGTTCTCCAATTTAACTAGACAAATTCCCAATTTCGTTTTTTATCGATTGAAACTTCCATATTTATATCTACGGAGATGTCTTATGTTTAGCTTCCAATTTTGAAGTCATCAGAATGCATCAAACATAATCTTTTATAACAATGATTCAATTCCAAATCTAATGAATGTGAAATTATTTAGGACTTAGTTCACTTGATCAAACATTTTGGGTATAGAATAATGAAGTAATAAAAGGCAGGATATTGTCAAATTGTACAATACGGAGCAAAAACCAAATGGGGCGCTTGGCGGGAAAAGGTACCTTCAGACAGTTGACTTCTGTCCTTAAAATGATGTCATAAAGTTTAGCATTTAACTTTGATTATTATGCATTTCCCGGTAAAATTATCACTTTATTGTCAAAATGAGTAAGAAAATCACTTCTTAGTCATGAGAATCTAAAGGATAGTTGTAATTTCTTTCCAAATATAGTAAAAACTAAAGTGTAACAAAATATGACCGAATGTACCTTTTCCAGTGACACCCCAAATCTAATTTTAAGAGAAATAAAACCTGGAAATCGTGACCAGACACTAAATATGTGAACTACTTATTCTCCTGCAGGCAACAAATTTCAAAATAGCATCATAATTTATTGGTAAAGTTATGTCCTTAAAAACTCCAAGTATCTTGAAATTAAAATCATAAACATCTTAAAATGTTGGCATTTGACATATATAATAATTTGAAATATCACTTTTCATGAGATAGATCTATAAATAATGTAATATAAATATTCTTAGCATCAAATCGTGCACCATCTTCTCGGATCTGCACATTTTTTCTGTGCTGCAGCCAGCAGATAAGATTCTTATAACATGCTTTTTAACCACTTAGTTTACTTTGATCATAATATTTATGCAATAAGGATGTATCTCAAGTTATATACAAGAAATAAGGGGAAGCAACTCAAAAATAAATATTTTCCAATAATCTGTCATAATTACTTCCCTTTATAGTTTCTAACAAAATACAGAAATAAAGGGAACTAATACAAAATTGAATATTTTCCAATAATCTGTCATATTTAACTCCCTTTATTTTCCAACAATTACTAAATATACCGAACAAAAATGAAAACTTACCAGTTTTTAAATTCAAAACTTTTGTTCAGTGATGCTATATTTTATCTGTCATTTAATTAGTGGTATTTGAACATATCTGGACATTTGATAAAGCGAGAAGATGTTGTTATGTTTTCACAGCGCTCAACATTATCTCCTCTTTTCTAAATCATGGGGAGATTGATAATTTTTAATATAAAAGTCTCAAACCGATTATTTGACGGTCAAATTAAGAAGTTTATGGCATGTACAAAAGGAAAAACACAATCTTAAAAGCCCACTGATGCAAAGAAATAAGATACCGTTACTTAAACATCAGTTTTTGTAAATTACCTCCCTTTTAATTAAAAACAGAACAAAATCAAACACTTAATTTCCACAACCATGTATTCTTTATCTTGTTTCTTTTTTTAAAACCTATAGATACTGTACTTACAACTACCAAGATATATTGGTGATGGAATTCCTTCAGATACATTCATTCACTGGCATCATTAATGTAATAGGAGTTCTCCATGTTTATTTTGTCAAGTTTTCATTTTGGCTCAGTATAGTCTACTACATAGTCTTTTAAAAAAATATATTTCTCATCAACCTCTGTGTATTTTATAAATAAACACAATAAATTTCTCTATCATCACAGTCTTCGACGTAAGCGGGTTGCCTGAAGCCCGGGACAAGTAAATTATGGTCCGGACAACCGTAGTGTGTCTGGTCGGTTGCCCGAACGGGCAAGTCCCTCCGGGATGGTTTTTATGCTAACAAACAGTCAGGATCGTGACAGACGGACTTTATCACTTGTAAACCATGACGGGTTATTTTTAAACTAATCACGTACACTAAATGCTTATTGCAAATAACGTAATAATTATCTGTAAGACGCTTGTAATTTAGATAACCGATCTAATTCAATTTGTCATTAGTTATGGCGATGCAATTAAAATTTTACGAAGGTGCACAGCCGGGTAAGCGTGTGAAAAAAGAGAAGATCGGCGATTCGAAAAATGAATAATCTGTCTTTTTTATTGAGTTTATATCATCTTGCATTTTCGGACAACTAAAGTCTGGGTCGGGCAAGTAAAAATCCTATCCTACTTGCCCGAACGGACAAGTGGTTTTGAAACCTAAAGGCGAAGACTGTCATCACAGGACCATTTTATTCATGATCCCAGTGAGATAGCCTTGTTGGAAGTTGAAATATATTTGCAACAACAAGTAACTGAAAATTGAATAGGACACTTCACTAAGAAAAAGACAATCAAATGATATTCACTTTAAGTTTATATCTTGATACTGATGCAAAGGAAGAGAGAAACATGTTATCTATTCATAAAAAGTTTTTCTACTGATCAAGGAACAATTCTAAAATGCAAAAACAGTCTAGTGTTGTGATGAAAATAAAAAGGTTCTTTATATTTCCTGTAGTTTTTCACAATTTATAAGCCCCTTGTCTACTGATTCTCTGTATAACAGTTACTGTTATTCTTAGGAAACTAAAGCACTTAATATTGTTGCTAGCTTCCTTGCACTAGTTGTAAATTTTAGTCTTGTTCAAAGAAAGTTAGAATCAAGGGATTTAACTAAAAAATCAAATGTGATGCCTGCTAATACTAATTACTTAATCTTCCCTTAAAAAGTAATTGGTTAATTATTGATTGATTGATTGATTGATTGATTGATTGATTGATTGATTGACTGATTGATTGATCAACTTACTGGCCAAAAGTTAGACTCATAAAATTACTAACTGATTAATTCGTAACTGAATTAAGGGGATTACTAATCAAATCACCTGTCAAATGGATCACTCATTTGATCAGATGTTTAACCAATTTTGATCATAAGTAAAACTTGACCAATTTTGATCACTACTAAAATAAGTCTCACAATGATTTGGGTCAAATTTAGGAACCAAGTTGAGTAAAACACACGGTACATTCACCAAAGAAAGAAAGACAACTGAACAAAAGTTACTTACATAGAGCACTTAAAGCATTCTGCATGGAAATGTTTCCTCTTGCTTCCCTTGCATGACACTGAAATCCTATTGTCGTCCTTTAAAGGGAATCCACAAGCGTTACATAATTCAACGTAGATTGGCTCTGATTTTCTTGAACTTCTAAGAATCACCGATTTCCGTAAAGACGATGGTGATAACTTGTCTGCTATTGCCTTTCTACACAGTGTTGGTGACAGACTGTTAAATCGCTGCAACCCTTGTGACTTGGCACTTTTGCGTTTAGATGCTGGTGTGTTTGAAAGTGACTGAGTATCCGGGCACTTGCCACCATTCCGCCCGGATGAGATGTAGTCGACCAGCATGTCTGGATAATACGGAGACTGACCATGAGAATGCACAGGACTGTAACTATCATGTTTTATGGGAACATCGTCCTGTCTCAACGGTGAGTCAAAGCTGTGACAGTGACCTAGTTTCGTATGAGAGAAGCTCTGAATTTCAGCTGGGGTTGTGATTGGACGAGGCAGGCGGGGTAAATTCCTGCGCTCAACTAATGGTGAAGTATGGTGGGTGACTTTTCTCAGAGTGACCGGAGAATGAAGTTCCTCTGGGTACACATCCCCTGAAATCAAAACCAGCATCATGAGTGAACAGATGAGTTACTTTATCCTTTACTTTATGGATATAGCTTGTATCACATAGGTAAAACATTAGCTTGAATGCCAGGCAATGGAGTGTTTCATTTTCTTCAATTTCCAACTATTAATCTCAAGCCAGTCTACATCCCTCTGAACTGCATCAGACATCTCTCTCAATGCAGTAGGACATAAAATAGACTGGTTACAATAAACAACTTGTTATGAAACATACAAAAAGACAAACTTCAGACTAGTAGCTAATCTAGCAAAACATGAAAATCCACTTTCACCTTTTATCACGAAATCTGGTTTTTGTCAGTTTCTTAATTAATTATGCTTCATCAAATAAAAAACAGTGTGTTCAAATTTAATTTAAAACAATATACAGATTTCTTTTGATTAACATTCAACTCCCCACTCTGATTCTAGAAAAAGAAGCTGTTAGGATATGTTATCCCACACAAGGCTACCAACTCATGTTCTGCTACTGTAAATTCCTTTACAGACACACCTTTATTGCTAGGGCGAACAGTTTAGATCCAGATCAGCCGGCACATCCGTGCCGTCTGATCAGGATCTAAACTGTTCAATTTTTAAGTCATAAGGTTATTTCTGACCAAAATGCGACCAGTGCAGATCCTGATCAGACGGCACGGATGTGCCGGCTGATCTGGATCTACACTGGTCGCACACGCGTAAAAATGCGCATATATCAAGGAAAGGGTTAATATTCATGGGATATGGGTGATAATTTTTGTGGATTTAATGGGCAGATCCAACCACAAATTTTAATGCACAATGAAATATGTAACTGCAATGAAATAGAAATCCAATAATAAGTAAATCTTCAGAAAATACAAAACCATGATTTTAAGAATCCATGATAAATGCAGTTTTATCAAACACCAAAATTTTCATTAAAACAAATACAAATGCATTTAGAATAAAATGATGGTTTGGTGCAAACATGACTTTATCATTTATAGTGCTTAATGAGTTAGACCAATGTTTCACAAATAGACACTGAAGCTCACAAATGTTGGTCACCAACTAGACACCTCATGTGACACCTGATGAACATAAAACTGTCAGGTAAAATGCAAGTTATGTTTATAATTGAATTTATGGTATATTCAAATACAAAGCCTTAACCACAGAAACTAATAATGTAAATTTAACCTTTACTCCATATACATGCATTTTATTGCATGTGTGACCAGTGTAGACCCAGATCAGCCGGCACATCAGTGATTTTGGATCAGGATCTTCACTGTTCACTTTTTGGTCAATAAATCAACAAGAGGGTCCATAGGACCCTGGGTCGCTCACCTGTCAACAACTGCTCAATGGTTGCAAGAGTTGTGTGCATGTTTGGTAAAATCAAGTCAAAAATTAAAAAAAAATTAAGCTGCTATTGTGGAGAAAATGTAACTTGATGATGCTGTATACCAAATATCTAAGTTCTACGCCTTACGGTTTCAGAGAAGAAGATTTTTAAAGATTTACTATATAACACTATGTAATAAAACTAGTGACTCCCGGGGCAGAGCCATTTTCGACCCCAGGAGAATAATTTGAATAATTTTTGTAGAGGACCACTACATGATGACACATACCAAATACCAAGGTTCTAGGCCTTGTGGTTTTAGAGAAGAAGATTTTTTTAAGTTTTCCCTATATAAGTCTATGTAAAACAAATGACCCCTGGGGCAGGGCCATTTTTGACCCCAGGGGGATAGTTTGAACAATTTTGGTAGAGGACCACTAGATGATGCTGTATATCAAATATTAAGGCTCTAGGCCTTGTGGTTTTAAAGAAGAAGATTTTCATGTTTTTCCTATATAACTATATGTAAACCAAGAAGACCCTAGGGCGTGGCTGATTTTGGCCCAGGGGACATAATTTGAACAAATTTAGTAGACATCCATTAGACAATGCTACTTACCAAATATCTAAGCTGTACACATTGTGGTTTGTGAGAAGAAGATTTTTAAAGATTTCCTATATAAGTCTATGTAAATTGAAGTGACCCCTGGGCCGGGGCCAATTTTGACCCCAGGGAAATAATTTGAACAAACTTTGTAGAGTTCCACTAGAGGGTGCTAAATGCCAAATATCTAAGCTCTAGGCCTTGTGGTTTCAGACAAGAAGATTTTAAAAGTTTTTCCTATATAAGTCTATGTAAAATGAAGTGACCCCTGGGGCGGGGCCAATTTTGACCCCAGGGAAATAATATGAATAATCTTTGTAGAGTTCCACTAGAGGGTGCTAAATGCCAAATATCTAAGCTCTAAGCCTTGTGGTTTCAGACAAGAAGATTTTTAAAGTTTTTCCTATATAAGTCTTTGTAAAATGAAGTGACCCCTGGGGCGGGGCCAATTTTGACCCCAGGGAAATAATTTGAACAATCTTTGTAGAGTTCCACTAGAGGGTGCTAAATGCCAAATATCTAAGCTCTAGGCCTTGTGGTTTCAGACAAGAAGATTTTTAAAGATTTTCCTATACAAGTCTATGTTAAATGAAGTGACCCCTGGGGCAGGGCCAATTTTGACCCCAGGGAAATAATTTGAACAATCTTTGTAGAGTTCCACTAGAGGGTGCTAAATGCCAAATATCTAAGCTCTAAGCCTTGTGGTTTCAGACAAGAAGATTTTTAAAGTTTGTCCTATATAAGTCTATGCAAAATGAAGTGACCCCTGGGGCGGGGCCAATTTTGACCCCAGGGAAATAATTTGAACAATCTTTGTAGAGTTCCACTAGAGGTTGCTAAATGCCAAATATCTAAGCTCTAAGCCTTGTGGTTTCAGAGAAGAAGATTTTTAAAGTCTTCCTTTAGGTTGCCATGGCAACAAGAGTTCTGCATGGAATTGATTTCTTTGAACAAATTTGGAAGAGCTTCATGCAAGGAACATCCGTGGCAAGTTTCATCAACTTTGTCCCAGGGGTTTAAGAGGAGATGTCGTTTATAGTAAAAGTTTACGGACGGACGGATGGACGGACGACAGACAGACGGACGGACGCCGGACAAATTGTGATCACAAAAGCTCACCTTGTCACTACGTGACAGGTGAGCTAAAAAGCAAACAGTGCTTATCCTGATCAAACAGCACATCTGCAATCTGACGGCATGAATGTGCCAGCTGATCTGGATCTACACTGTAAATCCATGCCATAAAGGCGCATCTATAGAGTAAAGTGTTAAGTATTTACCACAAAAGAAAAGAAACAAACCTGATTCAGACATTTTCATAAATAGTTCCTACTTTAAAATCTAGACAATTCCGAACCTTCAGAATTAACTCTTTTTAACACATAACTGATAAAACTATTTAAATTATTTCAATGAATTAAGTTTCCGAATACGATATATGTATACAAGGATGAAATGATAATGAAACAAGATGATTCAAGCAGTGGTGTGCGATATTCTGATTGTTTTCAAGTAGTGTCTCAGTTGTCAAGAAGGAAGAATATTAAACATCAATTAAAATGTGACAAACATCTTCAATCCCAGTTTCCTTTATCACAGTTACTTCCTTTTTCCCAATTACTCCATAAGTGCTGAATTTATCTGTGACCAGTGTAGATCCAGATCAGCTGGTACATCTGTTCCATCAAAACAGGATCTGCACTGTTTGCTATTTGATTTATTACAATGTAGGGTAATTCTGATATAAATTCAAAAACTTTGATTTTTGATTGAACGGCATGGCTGATCTGGATCTACACTGGTTACACAGGCTTTAAAGTGGGTATATATGGAGGAAAAATTTATGATCATGGGCAAAGGTTTTTTGTTGCAATAAATGGTAGTTTCAATCTCTCAGTTTGGTCGTCGGTATGCTTGTGTACAATTATTTGTTTTTTGTCTGCTGTCCCTTCAGTTGGTATTGCATAACTGAAGGCTGGTACTTATTCTTTAGGTTTCAATTTTGTGAATTAAATTTCATGTTATATACCGGTAGTATAGATTTAAAAAGCATAATTAAGCTCACAGGAGGCACAAATTTGTAAGTGTATTGTTACAATCAAAGAGACATGGTTAATAACTATGCAAATGTACTATATAACATACAATCTGCTGTTAATTATGTCCAATGAGGATCTATTTTACATGTATTTCTAAATTTATTCTGATGAAGACTGATAACTTTAAATTTGTGGATAGGATCAGTTTTACACAGAGGATGACATACTGTATAAGTGGATATTTTCGCTGGTGTAAAAAAGTTTGCGATTTCTGTTTAGCCGGAGTTTCGGGTGCGGAAATGTTCGCGGAAAATCAAATTAATGAAATTCATAAAATTAACACCTTGTTATATTCATTTTGACTTATTTGGTCATCAAAAAATTGCATGGTAGAAATTAAAAGTAGTACATGTATTCCCAAAAGTCTTCCAAAGGTGTTAATTGTACGTTTGTACAGGTATACTATGTAGTCTTGTAATAAAGTTCAATGATACTTATGTGTTTTGTTTCACCATAGTCCGGTGTAAAGGTAAAATTTTGCTTGTACATAAGCTCTAATTTACACTGGCTAATAATTTGGCGATTTTTATCAAACCGCGAAATACGCAAATATTACATCCTCGCAAACATTACCACTTATACAGTATATTGAAACATGGGTCATGTTGGAAATAAAACTACTTTTACAGTCCCCAGGGTCAGATGCAAGATTTCCAGAAAGAAAGTTTGTTTGAAGCAGTGTTATGGTAGTTATGATTATTTCCAAAGTTCTGGCCAAAATCCCAATGAACTTTAAATACATGGTATTGTTGCCCAAAAATGGGGCTTGAGAATCACAACAGAATCCCCTCTGGATCTGCCCATGACTCTCATACATATCCTTTTACTCTGCCCCTGGTGTTGTCAGTATCTCCTGAAGATTTGAAGACTTGTTCATCATTGACAAACACTTAAACAGTTACAAGTAGCACACTTACTGATGAATGTCTATCACAAAATAAACTTCCTCAAGTCTATTCTGGACACTTCACACAATCAAAGTGTCCCATTGTCGTCACAATAGTTCACAGGACATGATAAACTCACGATGCACTTGAACTACAATGTTACTGTATAATGCAGTCTCTGTCTATACAGCAAGCTTGCTTCCTAATATATGCATTTTATCACATGTGCAAACAGTGTAGATCCAGATCAGCCAGCACATCCTGTCATCTGACTACATTGATTCATAAGGTTATTTCTGACCAGAGGACGAACAGTGCAGATCCTGATCAGATGGCACAAATGTGACTTCTGATCTGGATCTACACTGCATGTTCATGTGTTAATACACATACTGAGTATATACGAGGTATAAATGGAGTAAAGGGATAATGCAATCCCTGTAAATACTGCAAGTTTAATTTCCCTTTGACACTGGCTTAATTTCTGTAACCGTTCTTGGATAAATTTCATGATTGCAAGGAAAGTTGATGGGGTTTTTTCCTGATTTTATTTTAAAAATTCCCATTCAAAGGTTTCAAAACTGACTATGTAAAATTGCCACTGTCTGAGATCAAAAGCACTAAACTAATTGTACTGATTAAAGCTAACAGGCTATTTATGTACTGTTTGAATGTACATGAAAGAAAAACTTAATTTCATTACAGTTAAATGATTTGATTTTTTTCCCAACTTCAATTAAAATTTCCCCTTTCCAATTTTGGATATGGGTCATCTTCCTTATTTGAGTATTGCTTGAGAGTATGTTTTTTGAGAGTGTGTTTTTTGAGAGTATGTTTTTTTTTGCCTTTACTGATGTGGACAATAATAGATACAAGGATTCTTTGGGTGTGATTTTCTATTAATTTATGAAGAAGGCACTCATTCATGACCATGTGTCCCTTTTAAAGCTATAGAGGATATTTGTTTTTACCAGTGTAAGATAGAAATATATTTCACCAAGTAAGCTCCGCAATTTGCATTTTCCAAGTGGCGAAATCACAAGTGAAAATACATATTACCGGAGTTCACGAGTGAAATATATTTCTATCTTTCACTGGTTAAAAAAAAATTGTCTTTTTATTGTATGCTTTTAGTGCAAAATTTGTGTGAATTTGACAGAAAAGTTGCAAGAAATGGTGCCAAAACCGCTTGTTTATGACTTGACACCATGACGTCAAATATACAAATTTGAGTCCGTTTTGTGAACATTCTCATTTCGTATGTTATGTGCATTTGGGTACCAGATTAAAAAAATCAGTGATAATAAAAATGTTATTTCACTGTTTGAAAACAGTGAAATAACACTTTTATTTCACCGGGAAAAATCTATAATTCACTGAAAAGCATAAAATAAATACACATCTTCACATTCTTCATCCTGAGAGTGAACCAGTACTGTTGTGGCATAAAATACAAAAAATCATTTCATAAATTCCAGGCCAAGTTCAGAGTCTGCCACTCACTACCTCTGGATTGCTGCACCAAGCCACAACAGCAATTTTGAAACAAATGCTATTTTTTAACTGATCACAAAGGTATTGTTAAATTAGATCCAATCATTTAAGGTAGGTTACTCCTAATATCTGACCTCCTTATTATGTCTAGAACTGATTTTCTTAGTAACCACAATAAATACATTGACCATTGGAAGCATATTATTTTAGTATACAAGGGAGTTTATTATTACCTATAAATTGCAAAATATTGTAAGAGTTGTTTCCCTTATCGTGTACTGTTGCTAACCTGAGCTATCAACTGAGCTAGCAATGTTTTCAGAAGCTATTGATAATGATTTACTCACCAGGATTCTTTGCACCCGAGTTCAATTTGGAATGTAACCAGCTTTGTCTAGAGCGAGGAACTCCATTCAAGGACTCCGTCATCATTTCCGGCCCAAGGTCATGCATATCTCTATGGTAGAGATCAACATCATTTGGCATACCTCTATGGAAGAGGTCAAGGTCATAAGAATTCTGGCTGCAGGTCATCAAGTTCATACCAAGGTCAAGGTTGGCTGGTGGCCGAGGGTGGTGTTGTCTTTGATTTATGACCTGGCTTTGCTCATCATGGAAGGTTAATGAATTATTCTGAAAAAAATATGGATGGTTAATGAATTATTCTGAAAAATATGGATGGTTAATGAATTATTCTGAAAAATATGGATGGTTAATGAATTTTTCTGAAAGATATGGAAGGTTAATGAATTATTCTGAAAGATATGGAAGGTTAATGAATTTTTCTGAAAGATATGGAAGGTTAATGAATTTTTCTGAAAGATATGGAAGGTTAATGAACTCTGAAAAATATGGAAGGTTAATGAATTATTCTAAAAATCAATCTTGCAAGACAATTACAGCTTCTAATACAGTTCAATCAGGACTTTTTTTCACTGCCAGGGGCTGGGTCCCTTAAGCCTGAAATAACTATTTACTCCATTTATATGCATTTTATCACATGTGCGACCAGTGTAGATTTAGATCAGCACATCTGTGCTGTCTGATTCGGATCTGCTTTGTTTGCTTGTTGGTCATAAATAACCTAACAAATCAAAAAGCCAACATTGTGGATCCTGGTATGCATCTACACAGTTCACTTATGCCATAAAGGCATATATATTGAAGAAAGTGTTATGAGGAAAATAGCGTGATACTGCCTGTATAGGGGATGTAAGGTCCTGAAAATATTTAATGATATTAAACATTGATAAGGGTATGGGTTACCCCAATCTCTTACTACCTTGAGCAACTTCTAAAGAAGCTAAGCTACAACCTTGCCCAAGTAAACCAGTCAACAGTTATCAATTCCTCTGAGAAACTGTAACTAAAAAGCTCAAATTCTTTCCACAATAACAATTTACTCCATAGATATGAATTTTACCCATGTTTGATTAGTGTAGATTCAGATCAGCGAGCGCACCCTGTAAATTCTGATATGGATCTACACTGGTCTATCTTGGTCAGAAATAACCTAATGAATCTTAAAGTGAACAGTGCAGATCGTGATCAGACAGCATGGATGTGTGGGCTGATCTGGATCTACACTGTTCACCCATATCATAAAGAATTACAATGTATATATGGAGGAAAGGGTTAATTAGACAATCTCTTACAGACAAAGCTCTGTTCATGTACTATACATTATTTTGATGTATTATTGCTCTTTGAAACGAATCATTACAGTAATTGCTTTCAGATACATTTTGGTTGCAAGTTCACCAAATGATAAATCAATGGCATCCTATAGTAGTCTTTCATTACAAGAACAGCTAAAATAACCCTTTACTCCATGGATTGTGGCTATTCGTGCCATCTGACCAGGATCTACACTGTTCAATTTTAGATTCATTAGATTATTTCTGACCAAGATGCACAGGTTGCCAGTAATGTTTCTAACATGGAAAGTGACACAGCTTTCAGAAAACTATTGCAATCTTGTCAATTAATGAATTCTAAAAAAGCTCTATAATATAAACTTTACTGTAAGTGGGTAGTCTTCAAAGAATTGTCCTTTGTCAAATGAGCTGCCATGGTAACTTGAATCATATGTTGTACCATTGCCATGGAAACTATCAGGCATAGATGACCTTGAATGCCGATGACACTGCGAGGAATGGTTCTCTAGTCGTCTTCTATAGCTTTCAATCACTTCCAAGAAACCATTTTCACCCACTGAAAAATATTAAAATATCTCTTTCAGTTGCCATGGAAACCATCCAACAAATATTGTGACTCTGTTCTGTGTAAGTGACATATTAAAGAGGTGATTTTTCTTGTTTATTTATAGCTTTTTAATCACTTCAAACTTGCTGAAAGAAAAGAAATCAGTTCAGAAATATTTACATGAATGTATATCAGTTGCCATGGAAACCATTTGAAAAATTATTGTGACACTGAAAGTGACACATTAATGAGGCGATTTTTTATAGCTTTTTAATCACTTTAAACATGCTGAAATCAAAGAAATCAGTTCAGAAAGTTAACACAGAAGAAAAAGGAAAGAAATTATCTGAAGACTCTAAGCGCAAATAAGCAATTTATTTCTAAGACAGGGTTAATGGGATGTATTGATTGTTCCTTAAGGAGTAAAACTACAAGCCAAACATAGGCTAACATTATTCTATGGCTATGGCTTAAGATCACTTATTTACCACTTCACAGGGATAATGGCTTAGACCACAGGGAGAAGATTTTCCAATTTTAAGGAAAAGTTATCTAAGTTTTCAGCGTTATCAATGAAAAACTACTCTCCCCACCACCCTCTGGCTGTGCACAGCGAATTCCAAACAATAAATACATCATAAAATTGTCATTCTTTCACATAAAAAAGTGAAATTGCTTATTTTCACTTTGGCAATGTTACCAAACAATTGTGAAAGAGTGGATGTTGATTGGTTGGCAGATTCTCTACCATCCAGCCAGCCAGCCAATCCTCTTGTGCGATTATATTGTCAACAATTTTTAGGAAGATGTAGACCAGTTTGCCATTAGGCCTGTGAGTTGAGCATGTAACGTATCATAGACATAGAATCAAATGTTGATATACAAAAATGTAACTTCTGCTACTTATTTTTTTATCCAGCAAAATGATATAGTCCAGGTGTGGTTAATGCGTTTTGTTGTTGTTGTTGTTGTTTTTTCAAAATAACTAAACTAAATATCTTTGTTTACAATATTAATGTGTGTATCAGTCCTTTAAAATTGTTATTTATAATTTGTCTGTAATACACACTAACTTAGCCTGAAACCAGCTAGATGGTTTATTAAAAAAACACTGAAATACTTATTATCTCTTCTTATATTTCATTTCATTTTCTTTTTCTGATATGTTGAACCATCTCCTATGTTCTGGGAGATAAGGGAAGTAAAATGCATATCAGTAAGGTACCTGCAGGAGTTGCTTTTCTTGGAGGCACTGACAGGTACTGTGTAAGTGAGATGAGAATATATAACAGAACATAGGGAAAGGAGCCAGCCTAACACTAACTACTCACATTGTGTTTATAATGTGAACTAATACGTGGTGTTTTTACTCATTGAATATGGAACTTATCTAATGTTGTAGGACAACAAACAACAACTCATTGTCTTGTACATGTTATTTTCATCAAAAAGCAATTATTTCATTAAGTACAAGCACATTAAATAATTTCAACCAGCTTACAATTTCAACATTTATTTTGGCCTAAGTAGTTCCAAATACTCAAGTTGGACTGTACCATCTTTTGCATAAGATATCATCACCTAAAATTATATAGATATTTGTGATTCAAAATAATGAGTACATACATGTAGGCAAATAAAATAATAAAAAGATTAGCATCTCACAAAATTTAGCAATTTCACAGCAATCTCTGATATGGCAGCGTAATAGATTTCAGGATAAGATGCCCCAGTTTTCATTTTAATGAGATCTAGTTTTTTTCTTCCTGCCAATTTATGTTTATCAACAAGGTTATAGAAAATGTTGAACTTCAATTTAATATTTCATCCTAATATATCTTGGTGTTAGAACATGGCAGATTAGAATTTTCGGAGATAAGTCTGCAAATAGTAAATCTGAATGAATGATTGATTTAATGTTTTACTCCATAGAATTATTATACAGGGCCCAAGATCATAAAACTAAAATTGGAGATCAGTCTCAAATCTCAAGCATCTGATTGGCTGAAATGGCGACCTGTCGCCATTTCAGCCAATCAGATCCTTGAGATTTGAGACTGATCTCAAAACTTAGTTTTATGATCTTGAACCCTGGTTTTATCACATGTGCAAACTGTGAAGATTCAGATATGCCGGAATATCCACGCATTCTGATCTAGATCTACAGATGTGCTCACTAATCTGTCTGGATCTACACTTGTTACACACATGTTGAAGACTTATTCATAAGTCAAGGTCTAATAAAAACCTAACCCAGATTTTTATTAGAGCAAAACAAAAGAAAATTATTTTTCTTTAATGATTTCCTCAAGCAATTAAAAAGCAACATCTTTAACAGCTGTAGTCAACACAAGTTTCATACAGTTGCAGATCCAGAGGGGGTTCAGTGGGGTTGCTTGATCCCTCTTTTAGGACACCAATATTTAATTTTAATGGAGAATTTAGCAAGATAATTGGAAAATATCAAGTAATTACCCCAAGACTGGCCCAAATGAAACCCCTTTCTGGAAATCTTGCATAATTCTGGAAATTTTGCATCCGACCATGCTTTCGTAGTTACTGAATTTTTTCTTATCCTTAACTGATTTAGGATTTGCCCCAGTAACATTAATGAGGCATGTAAATTATGCTTATGACAGCTGCATATTTCTGTCAAGTCTGAAATATCTAAACAAACAATAAAATACAACTGCCTGGGAAAATGTTCCACTGAACAACTTTCACAGAAAACTCTACTTAACCCTTTCCTCCATAAATACGCATTTTTACGCATGTGCAACCAGTGTAGATCCAGATCAGCTGGCACATCCGTGCTGTCTGCTCTGGATCTGCACTGGTCACATTTTGGTCAGAAATAACCTTATGAATCAAAAAGCCAACAGTTTAGATCCTGAACAGATGGCACGGATGTTCAGGCTGATCTGGATCCAAACTGTTCGCCCACACAATAAAGGTGTATCTATGGAGGAAAGGGTTAATCAGATAGATGTTAAATTTCATTAAATACATCACATCAAATTATGTATTAGAATTGTTTTTCAACATATATGATCTATATACGAAGTACTTGTTAATACTGGACACCAAAACTAAAGTAACATGTAGCCAATTATCCTATCAATTAACGCCAGACAAATACAATAAACAAAATCATTATGGATAATACGCTGGCACTGTATGTGCAATCATAAGGTGTAATTATTATCCTGTGGTCATCTTTTGTCATTAATCCATGTAGCCTTCAGCTAATTGATCATATTGATGACCGCATTTAGTGTACTCAAAATCATCTTAAGGTGACATGAAAATACAGGAGCGGCGAGGCTAAAATATTACAGCGCCTGGTCGAAACATTGAGGCGGAGTTCAACGTCCCTGCACCGCCATTGATTATGCCTATGCTCACACACCAAATGTCTTTAGGACAAAAATGGAAGGGATATTTAATAAATTTACCCAAATCATGGGAATTAAATGTATCTTATCCCTGCTAAATCTGAACATTTTCCTGCAGCCTCATAAATTTAGTCTTAAGTGGAAAAGTAGCAACTAACAGTTTCTTTCCTTTATGTGCAACAGGTTTATTTTAAAAATGTACAGAACTATTTTTTGGCATACCTTTTCCCTTCGTTATTAGAAATTACAAGATGCAAGATGTAATTTACAAACTCTGGAGAAGATTATCAGGTGTATAATGATTTACTTTGAATCCTTTTCACCTGTAATGTAACAACCATATGACTTTGCTCACATCTGATAATTATGATTACCAAACCAGGTGTTCCAACTTCTTTTTTCATATTAAAGTTGATAGAATAGGTACTGTTCTTACCTTATCTTGCTATCCATTATTATACCAAACATTCTTTTTGATATTTAAGGCTCAATATTAACTATTTAACCAAGTTTAAAGACTATCCTCAAATCTCAAGCATAGTAATGGATGAAATGGAGACAGCCAGGAAGAGGTTAAGGAAAATGAACCATGTGAAAGTATGTCTGGGAAGTTGATGTCCTGAAATGTAATCATCAAGATGCCATGACAACACTGCTCTTTCAATTCTTAAGGCTTTCATAATGCAGACACACTTTGAACATTTTCATCGTGAGTGAACTGTAAAAAAAGTACAAATGAGTTGGCTCAATTAATTCTGAAATGCAGCACTAGTTTCAATTGTTTTGATAGAGACTATAGCTTCACTCATTCTCTACTGCCATCATGTTATATATGAAAATTGAAAATCTCCAGCAGTAAGACAGTTGAAACCCAAGAATTGGTACAATTTCAGAAATAAATACAAGAATAATCATAAAATCAAAGCACCAATATCACATGTTAACCCAAATCAGTCCATACTCGTGGGGATTCTGGGTTACCAAAAACAATATATCGGAATCACCTGATTAGTTTTCTGAAATAATTATCGATGATTTCTCAGTTATAAAAAATTCAATACAGATTTTAATTGATCTGTGTCGTGCACGAGAAACGCTCGCAAATTTCGATTAAACTAATACCCGTATTCCGGTCTCTGCAACGGCCAGTGCCGCAGACTCGATCGATGTTGAGATGGGATGCAATAGACGAGCAGGGGAAATACATAAATTATCAAGTTCAAAATCATAAGCGTAGTCAATGGGGAGGTGGGGGCGGCGGCCGCCGCCCAAATATTTTGACTGGATGCCGTTATATTTTAGTCTCGTCGCTCCAAAAAGGCTTGTGTCGCCTCAAGTTTAGGCTTCGCTGATGACAGGCATCGGGACAGGGGATAAACGACTGCAAATGACCGCAGTTTGTAACTGGCTCTTTTTGTTATTGTATTTTGATTGCATAAGGACGCTTTCTGGGAAATACAATTCGAATTTGTTTATTGACAATAATGATTTTATTTATCTAATGTCAATTAAAATGATGATTGGTAACATGTTATCTTTAAGAGCGGATCATTAGCGCAGTGGTTAGCGCGTCTGGTTTGAGTACAGAGATCGCTCGTTTGATCCCTGCTACTCCAACTAAAATAACTATTAGTCGTTGGGATGGGACTTAAAACCGAGGTCCAGTGTAGTGGTGCTTTACACCGGGCACATAAATGACGATCCTCTGTATCTTTCACTATCCTCCAAAACCTAAAGTAACTAACACTAGGCGTCGCTCATACGGGCTTCCGGTAGAGACCATAAATAAATGGAAATACACACAACGTTATCTTTATTGTGTGTTCAATCTTTACAAGTACTTCATGTATCATAAAAATTAGAAACTTTTTTCTTAATCCATAATTACATGTGATCAGAATATGGACGTTCCTAATCAACCCAAGGTCTTTTAATCTAAGACCTTGATCAACCAAAGAATGTTGCATTTCTAAAAGCGAGGATCACTCTGCGAGCTGTGCTTAAACTTTAAATAATGAACAATTGAAGGATTCTGAAATCAGACACTGACGCAGATGACCAGTTATGATTCTTTATTTGCAGCAAGTCTTGGTCACCTCTTTCTGCGCCACAATGACATTACATGTGTATGTTGGCTACGTTTCACTACAGATCATGTCAGCTACGATCTGTTCATACCATGAAATATTTTTTTTTTAATTATTCATTGAGATTCGAAATGCAAGAACACAACAATTTATTTTTAATTTGATTGTCAAACCGAATAATAATTCGGGCACCTCTAGTTTTATTCTTTCACTATTTATATCTTTAAAAAAATCGCCGCCCCAATATCCAAAACTTGCCTACGCCCCTGAAAATGTGTCATACTGACCATGATTAAATATTTGTTGAATGGCAAAACCAGAGTGGGTCCAGAGGGTTTGCTCGTACCTCCTTTTGAGGGAATCAGTATCTCATTTCCATGGGGATTTTGGCAAGAAAGTTGAAAAATTATCATTATCCGCACATTGTTTTCTTGTTCTGGTCAAACTATCCTTTTATCCGGGGACAATACGCGCTGAACAGGGAGTCGTATTAATCCGAAAATACTGCAATGAAGGTTCCATGTTCACCGCCATACGCACACCATGTTTTGGGATGCCGGGATCAGCATTGTACAGTTTACTGGTGTAAGTATTGAGTTTCGCTCAACCTGGGGCCAGGCGGCGTGGGCACTATTATGCGTTTATATTAATGCCAATTGAACAGGCTCAATTAAACCGATCCTGCAGTATTTTCATATTTTGTTCGGTGGCTTTCAAAGTTCCCTTTTAAGTAGATTTGTTTGTGCCGCGTGGCGGCTGCAAAATGTCTACACGTAAAATCAGTGCTGTTATAAATTACGTCCTTTAAGGTCGTTGAGCACGATACTTATGTACCATGATATTAGTACTTCTAAAATTACATTTATTGTCATATTTTTTGGCCGGTTTTAATTTGGGTGGTTTCAATATCCCAGCCAATATAGACTTGGATATTGTTCAATCAACCAAAACATATTCTTTCTGCTGTTTAAAATTTTGCCTTTGGCGTTGTCTGTTTATGCAGGAATTATATTCTCAGATCCCCTATCAAAATTCTATTCTGTTAATTCCGCACATTGTTTACTTGTTCAGGGCAAACCAATTTTACCTGGGGACCGTACGCCGATGAACACGGAATGGTATTAATCTGAAAAAAAAACGCATTGAAGGTTCTATGTTCACCATCTGATCAGGATCTACGAGGATGTCGTAAATGTTTTAACATCCCTTTCTGGGACAATGGTGCTTTATCGATTCCAATTTTCATCCATCTAGGAGGCTTGAGATATGCTAGCTAGAAGACCATTATTTATCATATGATTGCTTTCAAGTGACTTAAATACAGTCTGGAAATCATTCTTATAATAGACAAAATAGGATTTTTATCCGATAACATTTAAAATTAGCTGTTGTTTCTTTGAAACCAAATTATCACACATCTTTTCTTAATGAATAAAAACGTTACTGGAAGGATTTCTAGCAAAAAAGTATAAAATAGCATATCAGGCCAAAATAGCCACACTCAGAAAACACAGCCTACACACACAGCCAAAACACGAAAAAAAAGTGAAATATGCATGTCAGGAATACAGAAAACACAGCCTTCGCACACAGCCAAAACACGAAAAAAGTGAAATATGCATGTCAGGAATACAGAAAACACAGCCTTCAAACACAGCCAAAACACGAAAAAAGTGAAATATGCATGTCAGGAATACAGAAAACACAGCCTTCGCACACAGCCAAAACACGAAAAAAAGTGAAATATGCATGTCAGGAATACAGAAAACACAGCCTTCGCACACAACCAAAACACGAAAAGAAAAAAGTGAAATATGCATGTCAGGAATACAGAAAACACAGCCTTCACACACAGCCAAAACACGAAAAAAGTGAAATATGCATGTCAGGAATACAGAAAACACAGCCTTCACACACAGCCAAAACACGAAAAAAAGTGAAATATGCATGTCAGGAATACAGAAAACACAGCCTTCGCACACAGCCAAAACACGAAAAGAAAAAAGTGAAATATGCATGTCAGGAATACAGAAAACACAGCCTTCACACACAGCCAAAACACGAAAAAAAGTGAAATATGCATGTCAGGAATACAGAAAACACAGCCTTCACACACAGCCAAAACACGAAAAAAAGTGAAATATGCATGTCAGGAATACAGAAAACACAGCCTTCACACACAGCCAAAACACGAAAAAAGTGAAATATGCATGTCAGGAATACAGAAAACACAGCCTTCGCACACAGCCAAAACACGAAAAAAGTGAAATATGCATGTCAGGAATACAGAAAACACAGCATTCGCACAAAGCCAAAACACGAAAAAAAAGTGAAATATGCATGTCAGGAATACAGAAAACACAGCCTTCGCACACAGCCAAAACACGAAAAAAGTGAAATATGCATGTCAGGAATACAGAAAACACAGCCTTCAAACACAGCCAAAACACGAAAAAAAGTGAAATATGCATGTCAGGAATACAGAAAACACAGCCTTCGCACACAGCCAAAACACGAAAAAAAAGTGAAATATGCATGTCAGGAATACAGAAAACACAGCCTTCGCACACAGCCAAAACACGAAAAAAAAGTGAAATATGCATGTCAGGAATACAGAAAACACATCCTTCAAACACAGCCAAAACACGAAAAAAAGTGAAATATGCATGTCAGGAATACAGAAAACACAACCTTCACACACAGTCAAATAGCAGGAAAAAAGGTGAAATATGCATGTCAGGAATACAGAAAACACAGCCTCCCCACACAGCCAAAGCGCGAAAAGAAAAAAGTGAAATATGCATGTCAGCAATACAGGAAGCACATCTTTCCCACACAGACAAAAAAGCAGAGAAAAAAAAGTGAAATATGCACGTCAGGAATACAGAAAACACAGCCTTCCCACAAGACAAAAAGCAGAGAAAAAGGTGAAATATGCATGTCAGGAATACAGAAAACACAGCCTTCCCACAAGACAAAAAGCAGAGAAAAAGGTGAAATATGCATGTCAGGAATACAGAAAACACAGCCTCCCCACACAGACAAAGCGCGAAAAGAAAAAAGTGAAATATGCATGTCAGGAATACAGAAAACACAGCCTTCACACACAGCCAAAACGCAGAGAAAAAAATGAAATATGCATGTCAGTAATACAGAAAACACAGCCTTCTCAGAAATAGGAAAAATATGAAATAAGTGAAACGAATGTTGCGTTTTGGAATGTTGTGTGTCCTATTTTGAAATTGGTCCTTTTTTAGATTTATATGTTGTTTCTCTCAACTTTATAGCTCTCTGGGGAGGTAGCTAGTGTCTTATTCAATTCTTTATTTACACATAGCATAATACTAACGATATGTTCTCGAAGCTACTTCTTATGTACAGCCAGTTACCTTTTAGTTTACATTAAAATAAGATACCACCAAATTAGTATCCAATATAGACTTTTTAACGGAAATAACTTGGCAAGTGGGCTGTTTACACTTTTTCACGAGACGAACATTTGCCATGCAATGAGTAGTATAATGGGTGTTTAATTCATATATCCTAGCAGTGGATGAAATCAATGTCAACGTTGGCATTTAATGTCAGCCGAGGATTTATGTGTCAAAATTGACATCCAATGTCGGAAGAGGATGAATATCAGTGTCAAAGTTGACATCCAATGTCAGCCGAGGATGAACGTGTCAAAGTTGACATCCCATGTCGCCAGAGGATGAAAATCAGTGTCAAAGTTGACATCCAATGTCAGCCGAGGATGAATGTGTCTAAGTTGACATCCAATGTCGCCAGAGGATGACAATTAGTGTCAAAGTTGACATCCAATGTCGGAGGAGGATATAAATTAGTGTCAAAGTTGACATCCAATGCCGACAGAGGATGAAAATTAGTGTCAAAGTTGACATCCAATGTCAGCCGAGGACGAATGTGTCAAAGTTGACATCAAATGTCAACAGAAGGTGACAATAAGTGCCAACGTTGACATCCAATGTCAGCAGAGGATGAATGTGTCAAAGTTAACATCCAATGTCAGCAGATGACAATCCGTGTGAACGTTGACACTCCAATGTCGGCAGAGGATAAAATCGGTGTCACAGTTTGCATTTAATATCAGCAGAGGATCAAAATAAGTGTCAAAATAGACAATTCAACGTACCCTGAATAGGAAAATCAGTTTCAACGTTGACATCCCATGTCAGCAGAGGATAAATTGGATTTAAATCAGTGTCAAAGTTGACATTTCTTATCATATGACTATGAAAATCAGTCATATAATTTTAGGAACATGGGGCTTGATCTTTACAAGAAAACATTATCATAACATTATCGTAACGTTAATTCCGTTGTGACCGCCGGTGAGATAAATTTAGGAGTATTATCTCGTGATCCCATCTCAAGAAATATTGGTTATCGAAGCATTTCAATAGAGAAAAGCGTGGGTATTGGTAGCCGAAGTTATTTTTTGAACGCTTCTGAACTCAATTTTTAGTTTCGTCTTTCTTTGCCAATTCTGTTTTCTGAACCTACTTATTTATGTGAGCATCTGTATCAAATTGTAATAGAAATAAGACTGCGTTTCATTCTAAATATTTCAATACACTATTTTTCAATTCAGATAAAAATGGTTGTATATAAGTGTCTAAGGTTATAAAACTGAGCATGGAAACCAGTCTCAAATCCGAAGCATCAGCCAATCAGATGCTTGAGATTTGAGACTGGTTTCCATGCTCAGTTTTATAACCTTCAGCCCTGATTTCCAGAAAGACGATTCGTTTGCGTTATAGTCTAAGGGTTGGCACATTGTAACTTCCAGCATTCTGACAAAAATCCCAAATAGGGGTTCAGGCAATTCATCTGAGCCACCTGTGGATGCGCCCCTGAATAAATATTATCTGAAAGCTTACAGCAAAAATGCTTGTTTCTTTCAACATCTTTCTAGACATTTATTTCTTATTTAGAGAAAATTGTGTACATAAGCTATGAAGCAATGAGCTATTCAAAGACTTTGCAAGCTGCATAACTTGCATTTTCTCAGAAAAAAAAACGTTTCCATCTTACTGATAAAGGAAAATAGTAATTAAGTTAACTAACTACTGGGCAAAATTGCACGATAAATATAAGCAGCCTCTGGTTAATACACTCTAAATAATCATTGAGTAGCTTTTGCTGGTGTGAAGAGGCCTTTAAATTGGCAAATTATTCTTTATTGCAGAACGATTACATGCATCTTAGATTTTGCTTTGTTTATTTTGCTATCATTGGGCTACATGGTCCCACGTGCATAACTTTAGTAGCTATGAAATAGATGAAAAATGAACACTGAAAGCCACCGAACACGACAAAAATGAAAATATTGCAGCCTCGGTATGATTGATCCTGTGGCATGAATTTCATAATTTAAATTGAAGCATGCCTATCAGGAATAGCCACATTCAGAAAACACAGCCTCCCCAAACAGCCAAAAAAGCAGAGAGAAAGGAGGGAATAAGGAGGGTTTATAATATGAACGAGGCAAAATAAGACACTACACACAATTAACAAAATAGAGAACCCGAGGGATGACTGCATTAGGAAACTGTCACGTTCTCCACTTTTGATCAAATAGATGAAAAGGGAACTTTGAAATCCCCCATATGGTTTTGGAAATAAAGCATGGACAAAATTTCATATAGAAGTTAGGGTTAGGGTTAGTTAAAAATGAAACGGCCCATAACTTGGCCAAAAATAATTCGAGCGGAAATTCCTGACGATATGCACAGCAAGGCTTGGTGACAAACACTCCTGTGAAGTTTTAAAGAAATCCCTCAAGCGGTTTTGAAGATAAAGCACGGACAAGATTTTGATATAGAAGTTAGGGTTAGTGACCTAGTTAAAGACCTTAATGTTAGTTTTAGGGTTTAGGGTTAGGGTTAGGATTAAAGACCTTAGGGTTAGGGTTAGTTTAAAAATGAAAGGGCCCTTAACTCGGCAAAAAAAATCCGAGCAGAAATTCCCGACGATATGCACAACTAAGTTTGGTGACAAACACTCCTGTGAAGTTTCAATGAAATCCCTCAAGCGGTTTCGAAGAAGAAGCGAGGACAAGATTTTGCGTTACATTTTGGACGGACGGACGGTGCGATTACTATATGCCTCCCTTCCGAGGCATAAGAACAGTGTTATCACGAGGTCCCAGACTAAAAGTTGACTCTTAAGCTATGCTCAGCGTACTTCATTTTAACACAAGTCGTATTTGTTTAGATCTATGTTATGTAACGTTAAGTTTGTCTCGCAAAGCCCCAAACAGTTTTACTTCCTCAAAGTTTGGTAACACGGATGTATTTGTAAAGGTTTTGTTTTCATCACGGGGGTTATTTATTCACTTGTTTAAATAATGTCAAGTGCCTATGTATTTGTATTTTGGTCTGTTATCAACTGTGCATTTTCTTTCTGTTTATTTTGTAACATTATACATGTACGTTTGTATCATGATATGTTATTTGTAAACTGGTCTACGCATGAGCAGAATTACGACCAAGTCGTTCAGACACTATATTATTGAACATGATTCAATAAGTTTATGAGTTTAATGAAGGATTGCAAAAGGTAATGACGAAAACTACTGTAAGTATCTTTATCATATATACATTTAAACATATTTTAAACTAAGTTAAAAATCTAAATTATTTTTATAAGATAAATTTTTACGAAAATAGACAACAAACACCGTTACCCCTAGTAACCACCTAGTTACCACCTCTCAGATTGTAAAATTAAGTTATATCGTTATTTTATTTTAAATTATATATTAACATAAGTTAATATGATTATGCAAGTTATATGTGAAATATCATCAAATATCATAGCTTTTTGAAATCGAAACAAGTAATTTATCTTCCTTTTGTGTTTATAAAATATGAAGTATGGTATGTGGGTTAAGGCGATTGGTTAAAATCATAAAGCGGAAGCTTGAAGTTTTACAATACGAGTACCAATCTCCTTCGTAGAGTTGTCTTCCTTACACTCACTTTACATCTCTGCAAAAGGCTTAATGTCCAGATTTTTTTACCAAACTCGACAGCCTTATTTTATACAGTTATAATTATGAATTTGAAAGCTTGAGATAAAACAAATAACAGAAATCTTCACTATCTTTCATTAAAACCGAAGAAACCCAAGCTATTGTAAATGTAATTGGTGAACTATTTCTTTGAGTAAAATTAAAAGTAGTTGAAAGTAGTCCCAGCCAATAACAGAGGTGAAAGTAATGAGCCGATTATGTAAGAGAGTGTACGAGTACAATACGAAATATAATGCACTATTGTGTGGTCTAGCAGTCATTGATCTAAATAAGATCTTGCATACTTATAGTTATTGTTTAAATGCCTTTGTTTATATTTTGTTGGTTTTGAGTAAAATGAAACATTTCGGGAAATCGAGTAATTCACGACCTAAGCAGCGGAGCAGTTCTCAATTACAATGAAATGTGTATAATGTGCACTAAACTTTGTACTACAAAGTCTTGTGAAATAAAAGTTATACAACACATAGTGTTTTAAAATACTTTGATAAATGTGTATCTGGAATAGCCACCTCTGAGTTTATCTACTTAAATTTTCTGTCGAGTCAAAAACGTTCGATTTATGTGGGAAATATTTCCTTTTTTATAGAAGACATAAAATATGGAGCAGACTTTGTTGAATAAGATTTATGAGGAAAGATGCATTTCAGTATTACAACAATTTCTTAAATAATGAAACGAATGCTTGACAACATAAAATAAACAAAATTCAAATGTACATAGTTTCCTCGAACTCTAAAATTGAAAACGAAAGTAGAAAACTAAATTTGTGGACATAATAACTCCTTTAGATCAACTGATATTCAGTATACGAGTACATACGTATGTGCATTTGTTGCCATTATCACTCATGTAGACCAATGGCTGTTTTAAATACGCACTATCCTGCTTATTAAAAATGCGTGTGAGTTTATTTGAAAAAGTGTAAATGTATCATATTAATTGAAACAAAAACATAGATATGGTCTTGCTGATGCATGTCGCCCTGTACATAGATTCAGTTAAACAGGTTCCAATAAATTATCGAGTACATAATGAATCGATAATGAAAAGTTGATGGCATCCGTCTCAAAAATCTTGATCATTTACCGCTGGTGAAAGGATGTGATTAACACTAGTCCGCTTTTTGATATGACTCTCATATGACTGTAATATTTGGGAAAAAAAAATTCAGTTTACTTTTACTATTGTAGAACCTTATCTGAAGATACCCATCCGACGTCAACTTAATGACTTCCTACCAAATGAAATGGCTGTTGCGCTAGAACCAACCCTGACTAGTAAATCATTTCACAATTGGCTTAAAGGGGCCCTTGCAGTACGTTTTACTAAGGAAGGTTTGGAAGGTTTAGTAATCACAGAAATTTCACATTGCAAGAACATCCTGTTGCAAGGCGTTTGGACGTCTCTTGGAATACCACAGGGAACTGTTTGTGGTTCATGTACCACAGCTAATTTATTAACATGCCCAACTCAAGGCTACTGCAAGGCAAGACGCTGCAACCTCCACGATTCCTTAGTTCCAGACAAAAGACCAGGACAGCCATGTCCAAACAGAATATGCGACGCTTTAAGAGATAGCATACGACGTGAACATAGGTTTAATGGGCCTTCTTGGAAAAACACAGATGCACGAAGATGGTGTTCAGATGCCTATGAAATTGCTAAATGCTTTTTACCACCAGATGGATATGCTGGCATTAAACGTCTAGCAGAAACGGATTTCAATGGCATAGTCTCAGTCATCATTAACAATAGGCGGTTTCAATCACTGTTCACTGCTCAACTAAATCTACCTTCAAACATATGCACAAAGGTATTGAACATTAATTCCTAATAAATAAATTTGCATGGACCCCAATTGTAGCACACATATTTAAAACTCTGCAGCAAATATTATCTCAATCATATATTGTATGAGAATAAGAATTTTATTTTAAATAAATGCAAGCGACGTGTATTTTAAACATTAGTCACTAATTGCAAAAATTCATTACCAAGCGACTCTACATCAAATATGTCTTCTACGAAAATTTGCGTTTTATTTCCAATAAATGCAAGGAATATAATGTAATTTGAATGTTTGTTTGGTCTTTTTAGGCACGAGAGATCGGTCGCGCAGTGAGGCACTCACCAGAATTTTCAATGTCTGACACTGAACTCATCAACTGCATAGATGATTTAACAAACCTGCTAACCGATTCGGGATACCTTGCCGCAGATGCTAAAGCTCAGAAAGCAGTTCAAAAATTGAATCTAGTAAGCACGAAAAGAACACTTATTTTTCGTAAGCATCAAGTCGTTTGTGGTTAAGGAAAAGTGTGAACACCACTTTCCTTTACATTGATTTCATTACCACTACATACCATTACATTAAGTCAAGTGAAAGAGGCGTATTATTTCTGTATTGTCGAGTGAAATGAAGGTACATTGTAAAAATGTCAATAAATATATATCGTAATGGAATCCTAAAAGGAAGAAACATTCATAATGCCGTCTATTCTGGATTTTTCTTTGTTTAAATTGCAGTTTCAAAATGATTTGCGAACAGTTTACTTGAAGTCCTTTGATTTAAATTATTTTAAATTGGTTACAATACATGGTTCTTCCATTACTAAACAAGTTAAATGGTTTTTACTACTGACTTTGTCTGCTGGACTATTAAAATATTTGAATATTTTAGCAGTTCAGTACAAGTCATGCTTCATAAAAGTAGCTGATACGGTATTTTCTATTGAAAGTAGTTTTCAATATTGAATTTGAAGCAGTTTTGCAATGAAATCTGAAAAACAACAACATAGAAAAATTTTTCATATGGATATTTGACCTCACGTCAAAGAAAAATTATTAACTTCAGTTACTTCTATGAATAATAAATAATGATTTTATTTTGACAGCTGCGAACCAACAAACTCACAATTCATGCCAACGACATCACTGAAATCCTGGACGATTATTTCACGAAGTCTATTTCACAGAAACGATGTGAACTAGTACAAGAAATGGAAGTCATACGCCTGAAAAATATTGACTCTTTAGGAGAAGAATGTAAACAAATTTGCGAAGATACAAAAACGGATAAAGAAAGTATGCAGAAGGCAATTGAAACAAAATGTAATACTATATTTCAAAAGCTTGAAACAAAAGAGCATGATGTTATTCAAAGCATAGAGAGCAAAAGTATAGTGGCGTTGAGAAAGCTCGAAGAAGATCGAAATAATGCATTATATGACGTGAATCAGCAACACCAGCAAATCATTAAAGAACGTACAGCAATATTGAACTTCGTGGCAGCACATTTAGCAAAGGTCCATGCAGAATCCATTAACGGTATACAGATGATTATGACTGCACAATTAACTGCATTGACAGAAATCAAGTTGCAAGCCAAATCCGAGGCAAAAAAATTAGCTATTAGAAGCAGAGCAGATCTATGCAGTACCAGAATCGGACAAACAACTGACTTGGGTAAAAATTAACACTATCCTTAATTAAAGTTATATCTATTTATCGAAATCAATGTTCTGAGAGCTAAAGGAAGGTAAAAAAAAAATAAAAATGTAACGCCCAGAGTTAATTTTCTTGGTGTCGGTGCGAGTTCGCTCCCAGCTATGGCACTATCATTTGGTATATTTTTTTAAAGACAGAAGAATATATAACGGAACAAAGGTACGATCTACATAATTAAAAGCACGATGACTCCAGTATACAAAATGCATAGGCACGTAACGTTGATAAAAACTAAGTAGTTCAAATTGAAATCTGAAGACCATTGATTCAATTCAATTTCCTTGGTTCTCGTTGTATTCTGTAACCAATGTTTCCTCATTCATTTTCTTTTATTCTGAAATGACTTCATGTTGATTCCTTACTATTTTAATTAATTACTGGTAATAAATAAAACGAATTACCTGAGTAATTGACTATCAGAAAAGTAAAAAAAGCTAAGCGAAAAAGGACAATGCCACAAATAAAATAAATCAAATGTTATATGATAGGCATGAGATATTTTGCAGATTTTCAAATCCGACATTTTCAACAAAAGTGAGGAAATATTCCTGCAATATTTATATGCATTTAATTCCTTGAAAACCTACGTTTCAAATTAAACTATTACTTCACAGATTATTTTAGATCTTTACAGATATACATATTGCATTTAAGTTATTTTGTTTGTCTTTTTCAGATTTCAAAAACGAACTTGTGAAATTTTACAGAGAAAACTGCCAGACATTGCCCATATCTCCACTTATAAACGACACCGATGTTCCACTACTAGAGTTATATGTTCAGCCTCAAATGGAAGCCGTTGATCTTCAGCAACGACTGCGAAGCTGTAAAGCGATATCGTCAAAAACAACAGTGAAGAATTATAAGCAGTTGTTATTCCGCAATGAATGCAACCCGTATAAGAACATTTATATAACAGCAAATGCCGGAGAAGGCAAAACGTCATTTAGCAAGTATCTCTGCTTGATATGGTGCCAGGCACATAAACCTTTGCAAGGTCATTCAGAAAAGTTTGAACAACACAACATTGAAGCAATAAAATATTTTGAATTTGTATTTTTAATTTCACTCAGAGACGTGAATAGGTCCCTTTGTGATGTTGACGACTTTCTTTTAAATTTCGTAAAAAACCACTTTCCAGACCTAACCAGACATAGTGAACTTGTAGAAAACATTCTCAGAAACAACAACTGCCTAGTTGTTCTTGATGGACTTGATGAATGGAAACATCCTGAAGAGTGTCCAATACCACGTGTCGACTATGACATTCCACACGCAAAATGTTGGCAAAAATGCACTATTATTACAACAACAAGACCATGGAAATTTGATGTTTTAAGATTGCCTTCAACCAAAGTCGACCAACACATTGAAATCAAAGAACTTGATAGCAGATCAACAGCATTACTAGAAAGAAATATCTTAAATTTACTACAAGAGCCGTCAGCTTCTCTAGAAGCTCACAAGTCCGTTGACGAATTCCATGATATAGTTGTGTCGTTTAAACTTCAAGATATTTGTAAAATACCATATGTGAATTCACAAATAATGTGCTTATGGTTTGAAGGAGAAGAACTGGGGCGGTCAAAGTGCGAGATTTTCACAAACGTTATTGAAATTACGCTTGAGCGAGGGGTTCAGAAACATGGCAATCAGGATCCATACACAGTAACGCAGATAAAACAAAGTGATATACCCGAATATATGATTTCTAAACCGCAATGTTGCGAACATTCCATGTTGCTGTTTCGGGTAGGCGAATTAGCATTTCATACACTCTTAACAAAGAGTGATGAATCAACATTAATCTTTGACAAATCAGTAGCATTGAAGCACCTTAAATCTGAACGCGCACTGACATTCTGTCTCCTAACAGGTCTTTTATCTCAAAGTAAAGGTTACGGAAGTGTATCTCGTAAGCACAGCAATGTCACTTTCCAGCACAAGACTTTACATGAATACTTTGCCGCGTTGTATCTGCAGAAAGAATCAGATGATAGTGAAGCGATCAAATCATTTTTGGGAAAATGTTCATCTTTGACTGAAATTTTGGAAATGTCCAATATCATTATTTTTCTATGTGGACTCCGTCCAACGTTGTATTGCACTTTATTTGAACATTTAGTAAAGATTGTTTCTGTTGATGAAATTACAGCAATACACAGAACTCAGATGGTTTGGCATAGAACTAGGGTAAAATACTATCAAGCAATGTTCAATTACCAATCAATGCAGCTTGATTGCATGCAAGAAATAAAAAGACACGTGAATAGCAACTTAAATGTGCATTTAGAGGACATTATAATTAACAAACGATCAAAATCTGGAGCATGCATTTCTAGACTTCAAGATACACTTTTCAACAGTCAGTATACAATTAAAACACTGTGTTTGAGAGACTGTGAAATAAGTGAAGCGCGAAGCATCATGCAATCGCTAAATCTTCTCTCTCTTAGGTCGTTGGAGAAATTGGAGCTTTGGATTGACTATGATCAGCAACAAAATGCGGAACAACTTTTGTCAGATAACTCTAAATCGTTGAAAGTTGTCGATATCAGGTTTCATAATTTCGATTATTTTCCCGAGGAAACTGCTAATGTTTCACCAAGAAACTTTCAGATTCACCTCACAAACATGGACTTCCTACAGACCTTCTGCCTGGAGTTCTGTTTTTTTGCACATGACACACTGGAACACATAGCAAACGAACTTTCGCGTCGAAATACAATCAGACAAATTGGCATGGGATATAATCAATGTTCGGACCATGGTCCAGAATGCAATGGTGTTAACCTAGATTTGGTAAAAAACAAAACCTTGCAGTGTCTTTATCTTGTCGAAGTGCCGATATCACATCTGAATGTGAATATAAAATCCCTCGAACAGTGTGAACTCGGAGGTCTTCCATCTGCTGTTGTTTCTTCGTGGCTTCAGGATCTCCCTCAAGCAGAAAATTTAAAGATTCTCTCGTGTGCAGAATTTTATGGTAAAGATGTAGTTCGTATTATGGAAGCAATACCAAAGGTATTGAATCTAGAGTCTCTTTTCATTTGTTCTTCAGACATTGGTTATTTTCGATTATCTCTCCCGCTCGAAATGGATAGACTTGATCAAGTTTGGCTGTATCAAGTTCAAATTCCGATCGTGACATTCAGAGATCTTGTTAACAATCTTAGTAATCTTTCACAACCCATCACTGTTCTTATGACAAATTGTAGAGTTACTCCAGCTAAGGAGTTCGAAACTGCGAGAAAACATATGATAAGGTCAGACAAGTTCCGTGTAATTTTAGATGGAAACAACAACACTGAATTTAAGTTTCAAACTGTAAAAACTACTGAGATCCTAATGACGGATTGTAGAGTTACTCCAACTTTTCAAACTACTAAACAACTGAAAGACATAAACGGACCTGTTGTGAATATAGACAAGAAACAATGTATAATACTGTAGTGACATTCTTGATTTTTGAAAGCATGTACGGCCAACGCCTACGTTAAAAAACGCTGACATGACAATGCGTTTCGTATTTATTGTCATTTTAAACAACTACGTTAATATACTTTTATAAAATGTTGGACAAAAAGAAATAAGTCTTATGTATATATATACTTTCTTTTTAATGTTATTTATATTGACATTTTTTACTTAGCAAACAGAATAGAACAACTTTTTACAGACCTGCCAAGGAGGACTTGACAATTCGTCAAGATTTTTTTACCTATTTTGTCAATCATGTTATCTAATCAATATTTAACATGTACGAGGGCTGTCCCAAAATATTGTGTAGTTTGTTAATTGTTCCGATAATAATTAAATTATAAAGTTCAACACCCCCCCCCCCCAAAAAAAAAAAAACAAACAAAAAAACAGGTGTCTATAATTATATTTGCTATATAATTGCAAAGTTCTGCAGCAATGAATTGTTAAGAGATTTTTTTCAGGACCGTCTGCTGTCTATTGGTCTGCATCAAAATCTACTACAGTTTTACAGTTGTCAGTTTTGTTTTATTCAAAATCTTAAACAAACATCATTTACAAAAAAAATGAATCTTATCAATCCCATAAGGTTGTTAAATTACGTGACGTTGCTGAGATGTCGGCCGTGACGCATTACCTTGTGTCATACAAATAAGTGTAAAAATCATAAATATTAACGCTGATTCATTCCGTGTTCAGGTCTAAGTTCAGAAAAGATATCTTTATATGCCTATCATATTCAATATAAATGTACCCTACTCCCTTTTGCCAGCATACGTTTTATACGCTTATTTGTGACAACCCTCGTATGTTCCACATTTAGAGTTTAAATCGGTTTCAGTATACTTTTATGTAGACTACAAGAAAACATTAAAACAACATACGTACTTACTTATGTTTTGTTTCCGAGCTTCAGTATTTACTAAATCTCTTATAATTTGTTGGTAAGTATAGTTCTCATCATCACAAAGAAACATCAAACTAAACCTCGTTATGTTTATGTCTTTATGACATCAAGCTGTTTAATCTCATTGAAAATCACAAAAAATCGAATAGCACGAACTATTTGTTTTAAGGACTATGTAATTGTCGAAATAAGAAAATGTTACTGTTGGCACCAATGCATAAAATCTTGAGATATAAACGGGCATTGTTGAAAAATGTTATAATATTTTATAAATCTCCCTGCCGGTAATCTTTAAGCATAGGCATATTAGCATTGGTGTAGCACATGTCATGTGAATACAGAAATAAATATGCAATTTTCTGTGCAAGTTTCCTTTTACTCTGACCAATATTTTATAAAAGTAAAAGCATAGTACTTGAAATGCCACGATATTACTGTAGATGCACTGAGTCTTATATTTAAATATATATTTGAAATATCTTATATCCCATAAACGAACCCACTAAACTGCAAGAAAAACTAGGGCGTCCATCATTGTTTTGACACCGACGAAAATAATCGCGTTCTTGGATGTTAATACAACATGACATCCCCAAAAACACAATCCATCATAAAGAACAATGGTTAAAATTTTGTTCCCTACCAATCGATCGTCTTGATCTTTCGTCGATCATTCATAATCTGCCTTTAATTTCAGATGTGTAAATAAAATATTTTCATCAACACAGCTTTGCGGAAATAAGGGACTAATCACCAATATTTGTGTTAATGCGCGAAACGAACTTCATTAAAAATATCGCATTTTTTGGCGAACTTACTGATAACTTATGGATTTCTAATATTAACTATATTTTTTCTGTCAGTCGTTTTGATTGTTTATGTTTTATTTATGTAATTGTGAAATATTTTGTTGCCAGGTGCGAACTATTTTCTTCAGTGTTATTCCCCTTTGACTTCCGTTTTTTTGAACATCCGGTCGTGGAAGTAAACTGAAAGTAGGAAAAAAAGGCTGTTTTTAAGCTTTAGGTGAGTTTATTGTTGCAATGAAAGTTTGTTTATGTAATAAATGCACATTTCTTTGCAAATACCGTGCGATCGTGTACGTCAACATAGTTTATTTCCATTTTCTAGTGAGGGTCACCGTTGTTTACATTCTTAGTGTACACAAAAATTACCCACGATTTTCTCGTGATATGAAAGTACGGTGTCCGTGAAAGGACCACGTTTAATATGATTATACTTCGATTGAGCTCCGTGTTTCCATTTCAAGCAATAATCACATACGCTTGTGATTATGTATAATTAATTAAATTATGTCATAAAGATTACACATTTAAAAATAGGATGCTAGTAATTTTTATTCATTAAAGTATTTGACCTACAAACATCTTTGTAGGCACTATTCATGATATAAAAAAAGGACAAGACCATTCACCCAATCAAGTTTACCATGTGCTTTACGAAGGGGAGTACTGTTCATATGAAGTGGAAAATCTTTATTTGACAAAACTTAATTAAGAATCCTATCCCATGATTGCCATAGGCTTTTTATGTTATGAAATAATTGCAACTTCATAACTCTTGTAATTCAAAAACTTGCAGTTAAGTCGCATATTGTTTTGCTTATTGCAGCGTATCAAAAACAAAATCAATGTCATGTTACGGTTTTTTACAACATTTAATACTACAGAAATACGTTTTCACTATTCAGGCAATACAATTAATGGTATCGTTACTAGCACAGTTACTACCTTTTTGTTTTATTATATAAGCATAACCACATGCTACAGCTTGAATATGTTTTTTATTTGGATTATCGTATCTTATTTATGCAGCTCATGATATAAAATTGAGACAGAACATTATCAGTTATCACAAACTTTCAGTATAAACTTTAAATTTAAATTACTATCTTTAATGTTTAGTGTACTTTGCATTACCTGTGTCCAGTATTGACACCATACTTACTGTTTGCACTACTTTCTTGTGTAAAGTTGTAAATGGTGGATTTCTGAATTTTAGTAAACATGGATATTTTAATGGGGGGATTTCAGTCAAGATAAGAATTAAATTAAAATTTTAACTGTTAGTGCATCTGTTAGGAGGTCTGCACTGTCTTACTTTCATATTTATTTTTAATTGCTTTTTTGTAGAATATATGAAAACTTGCATGGAAAATAACAGTGACTAAAGTCCTTTTTTCATAAAATAAATAGATTTTGTTAATCTTTTTTCTCATTTCTTTGTAGCACTTACTCTTTTCTTTTATTTTGACATAAGGAAAAGCTCAAATTACTATAAATTACTGATAATTTTCATTTTTTATAACCAGACTTATCTTGAAGCCATGATGAGAATTCATGAATAACATAGTCCTTAAACGTCCGTAAACGTCCTTCGTCTGAAAATTGATTCCACATAGATTCAATATATTTTTCATAGATTTGTTTCCATCATCCTTTGCCAATGACATAACATATATATGTACATATATGCACATGTACTGAATATTATTCCAAAATAAACTTCGTGTGATGTTCAAACTGTAAAATAAACTATTGATTGAGTTTCGTTTTTAGATGCTCCAGGAATCTATTGCCAAACATAAATAGAAAATTAAAACATAATGTTGTTAATTTAGACATTTTTTCGGCGTAGATGTCTAAGCTCACTTTTGTCCTCATTTATTAACCAATGAAGTGTTGTAAATAATATTCGTATTCTATTATTATGCAACGGGAAAATGAAATTAACTTTTTCGATTGGTAGCTATTTACACCAGAGAGGCATCTAGTAGGGTGGAGTGGTATCTAGTGGGATTTTTAAACAATTAGTTTACTCTGTTAGAAACGATTATTCTTGTGACGTTTAGATCTTTGCTATTCTGTTAAGTCGAAAGATGTTGAAATGAGGCACACTCAGTAATCGTCATTGGTTAGGTTTATTTGTAAAAAACAATACAGTCACTATTTATCAATCTATCCAAAATGAAAGTGAAAGTAAGTGAAACTGCCTATAATATGCTACGCGATATAAACAATGAGTTCGCTATTTAAAATCTTCTCTAAATTTATTTTATTCTGTCAGCAATTGACATACATATAATACATTATGTTAGAAGAATAAACAAACTCAAGACCCTTTGCAATACGTTTCTTATATAAAATTCATTCTTTATCAGGACTGAGGATTGTACGATGTGCTTTCTTGTCTTAAATCTGGCAACTACGAGTAATATGTTACGAGAAAAAAAAACATGTTTTCAGGAGATGATTTTTATAAGATTGCTATTAAAGCATATAGCTGTCATAGAGTAGAAAGTTGCGGTATATATTCTAGAATTGATTCATATTCCTAAGAAATTCTCTTTAATTTGATAAAGAAAACAATTATAATTCCTTATTACTAAGCTTGACATTCCCGATCCTTGTTTAATTTAAAAACACATTTTGTACACTGCAGGTATCATAGTATCTTTAAAGTTTCAAAAAAGTCTAATAGTTTTTGCATTATTTTTATCACCAGGCTTCTTCAAGGATGCTTTTGCAAGAATATGGTATAGCAATTTATGTTTTTAATTTCAATTAACTAATAAAGTAAATATTTCATTATAAAATAATATTTCAAATTAGTTAATAAATTTATTGTTATCTTTGTTGTAATGTATATTCAAACAACATTAATTAAGAAATTGCACAAATTGTAGGCCTAATTTGATTTATTTTAAGAGAACAATTAAATTGATGAAAGGGAACTTCTTTTTCAGTTTTTTTTGTATGGACTTATTTTTGAAACTTATCGTATTATCAAATTTGATCTCCATTCCATTCTTCTCATTGGCTTTATAAAAATGTGTTTGCATTTCCTGATATGTGATTTTATCCTTATTCAAATAAAATGCAGCCACCGTATGCTTTTCAATCAAGAGACAAATGTGATTAGCAATGGGGAAATAACACGCACACACTATTTTGATTAAAATTAACATAGGGCTACCGTTTTTGACCGGTCAGCGACACTAAGGCCATTTGGTAATGAAATGCAATCAACGAGTCAGCAAATTTAAGTTAACCCTAACCGACATTTCAAAACAGTGAAATAAATCAACATTAAAGGCTATTAAGGCATTGAAATAAGCATCAAACCTGATCTTTATTTTCCATCATAAATTCAAAGAGATAAATGAAAAGCAACTTTTTACAACGTCGTTTTGTACATACTTTACAAATCGATATACATCGAAAATGTAGGTAAGAACATAACATTAATTTGTCATCAGAAACATTCATAAGTACAAATAATGAACATTTCAGAAGTTAAATTTTAGGAAAATTGACCCACAGATCACGTTTTTTTTCAAACTTAAGGTCTGTCAGAAATATCTTTTATTTTACGTAGTTTATAACATAATATATATATATATATATATATATATATATATATATATATATATATATATATATATATATATATATATATATATATATATATATATATATATATATATATATATATATCTTGAGCTTATTATTACGGCAAAATTAAGATAGATAGATAGATTTATTTCGGCATAGGAAACATACAATGGTTTACATAATTTTTATACATATGAACAATAAAAATAAATATTACCAACTAAAATATTCTGAATATGATAAAGAATCATTCGATAATAAATCATAACACGCGTATAAAATACATGAACAGGAGATCGAATACCACAACAAATTTTTATTAAATATTGCTTGCTTGGTTTGACTCAGGTCACTGACGGAAATACCCATGCTGTCCAGACCCTGCACTTCATATGCACACTGATAAACAGTCATTTCTTTTATCAATTGAAACTTAGATGCGTTTTCCATTCTAAGAATAGCTGCATATTGTCCCCAGATAAAACATACAGGCATTCTTAGCGTGGAACTAAAAAGAATGACATTTTAAGATGGGATCAGAGAAAACAGTATCCAGGAAGTAAATTTGTATGCAATATCCAAGCTAAACTTGCTTTAAACCCGGTTCAATGGCGTTCATCTTTACACTTGCCCACCAAGTTTTAAGTAAAATGGGTCTTACAGTCACGAGTGAGTCGGAATTGTAACGCATGTATTTTATAACAAATATTGCAAAAAGTACAAGACTTGCGTTAATCTGCTAGGAAAGATCTTGAGATACACTAGAATCGTCAAAGATTATCACATGGCATCAGTCTTATTTCTTTGACATAATTCATCAAAACATCAAACTGCTCTATAGAAACAAATCGTGCAGATATTCAAATCTGATTCTTCAATGCATTACCTAGGGCTTCACTTTTCATCTAGCCTAACATTTTTCTGCAAACAGATGTTTTCAATTATCACATCGATTTCTCCCATAGATTTACAATATTTGCTTAAGATCTGCACCAACAGTTGAAACTTAACGACTGTACTTTTTCAGAAATAAGAATTGTTACTTTTAAAAGTAAAACTCACTAGAAAAATCTGTAAAATACATGTTTAGAAAATACAGCCCTAACAAAAATGCTAAGAAAGAGGCAAAGAGAGAACAGATTTCATTAATTTTACTTATTGCCAAATAGATATCATAAACATTAATAGAAAAGAGAACCAGCACGGTTATCTCAGCAGAGTGGCCAGCGGCAAAATGGGTTCGCCACTTAAGATGTGTTAACTAGAGTCTAAGAAGTATCATCCTCTCATTTGCCTTGATAGGTTCTCTTGCCCTTCTGCTTGACATTGATATTAGCTTCTTAAAACTTCTTATGTTCTATATGTTTTTGTGCTTTTGCATGCAAAACAAATATTACAATTTGCCATGATTAATTAACTCCCACCCACTAATAATTGACAACGTTACATGCCAGATCAGGTAGCGTAAGTCACGATGAATCAAAGTTGATATCTTGTGATGACACTTTGCACAAGATAATACTACAAGCAATTAACAGGTTGTTAAATTGGCCGAAACGTTGTGGAGGTATGATATAAGTGTCACCACATCACGTTGCATCAGATATTTGCTGTCAAATCTTTCCACCATGGAATCCAGGACAAAGATTTTTCCTATGGTTTTCGCCACACATTTGTTGCATCTTGCATTGTCATCTCTCTGTTATAATTTCAACAACTATAATATATTAAAACATTCTACCTTTATATTAATGGTTAATTTAGACAGATATTTGTTTTAATTTTAGACAGAGAAATTAGCTATAATTAAAATATTAATAATATTTATTCCTTATCAATTATTGATATTTTCCTGTATGTTTGTATATTGTGCAGACTTGTTGTTACATTAACAATTATAGAACGCCAATGGCGGAAACGTCCAAACAAAAAGTTGTTGTTTAACTAATATTTATGTAATTATTTATTTAAAGAAATAAAAGATTGAAAATGTGCATTTTCTAAAAAAAAAACGTTTATTAATTTTTTTGTATTGTGAATTAGTTGTTGGAAATTCTCTTCGTTTGCTTAAGGCTTCATTATAACCGTTGCCCGGAAATCTAAGTAAATGAAACTAAAACATACAATTCTATAGCTACATGTAAGCACAAAAGCAGCCAAGACAATATGCGATGCAAAATTATTCGTATCCACTTCACGTAGAACGTCTGCGGCTGCATTGAATGCAAGTGAGACGCGACTAATATGCAAATCTAATAATGTCGTCAGGACAATAATAAATTTTGTCAAACGAGCAATGAGATTCCACGTGAATGAATACTTCCTTCAAATTATCTATGATCTGTCAAATGAAGTGGCATCCCGCTTTGCCAAATTTCAAAACCGCTCTACGTCAAAAGATTAATTAACATATAGTTATCTTAGTGCAAAAACAGTCTAAGTACCATTGAAATATGAAGGAGATTTTGCGTGTTTGCGCTAAGGCGACGATATAAATTATATTATTAATTAGTGCATGAGGAATATTTGTCTTTAATAAAAAAAATAATAATGATTAAATGTATTTATATCGGAAACAGGGCTGTGATCCGCTGTTTTCTTTCTGCATCAAATAATTCGACGATATTGGATATTTCAATAATTTTTTAAAAGAAAATATCTAAGTGCAATTTATAAATCATTCATAAACATTATGAAATGTTTCCCAGGCTAAGGTTAACTCGTCCAAGGAGTCAGGAAAATGGCAAATGGACCGAAAACAAATTTATTCAACAATTAAGAGACATATCTGATTGACGAAGTGACAAGCACAAGCAATCACCAATTTAAATTTAAAATATGTAGAACTTCTGTTTTTGACCGGTCAAAGACACGAACGCAAATAAGAGGTTAAAATGCATTGTAAGGGTCAAACCCAATGCGCTTCAACTAATGTGTTAATTTAATTCTAACTTCTGAATTCGCCATAGTGTGTCGATTTACATGTAAACATGAACTAGATCCAGTATCATAAAACAAATAAGTTGGTTACATTTCTGAACACTCAGTATCTTTCAAACCTACGACCGACTCTGTGATCATATACAGCTTAGATCAGTTTTATTTGTGCAAAATATGTCGAATGTTGCAATGAATGGACGATATACATTGCCTTCCTACTCTTGTGAGATAGTTGGAGACTGATACTATGGGTAAACATTAGCGTTATCACTGTGAACAAAATTCAAAAATACCATAATTACCCTAAGTCTTAGGACAGATGTATTATAATATTCGGCCACCTTCTTCACGAAATTAATAAGTTTTAGCCTCCCTTTATTATGAGGCACTTTAAGGATTTGTATTTTTCATATGTTTATCGACACTTTCAGAAACAGTATTTTTTGTCCCTAAGTTTTGAGACACAAAATATTTTTATTATAATTATGTTTAACTGTCCAATGTCCTAGGGTGATTATTGTAATAAAAAAAGTATTGACATCGTTGATGATTTCGAATGAAGACGATGGTATTTATAAGATCCCTTTTTATGGCGTTTACTCGGCAAGTAGATTATACATTCCAGATATATCCTATAATTATATTGGATTTCAACATCAACTAAAATAATTCAACTTCAAGAAAATATTTAGAACATAGTCTAAATTAAAGCCATTTCATTCCTGAAGAGAAATGTAAAACACGGCCTCTCCACACTGTCTAACAATTAAGAAGATTAATACGGTGGTGATTTATAGTAGGATTTAGTTTTTAAAAAGAAGACACCATAAACACGTAACGAAAATGAGAACCCAGGGACTACCAACTTGGAGCTTTCAGTGGCAAAGCATTTTGCCATGGGTGAATGTGGTAAAGCAAGTTTCTTGAGTGTTCCAACCTCACTCCCATTTTCTCTTGATGCAGAATATGCTTATAAATGACTGACGGGTGGCAATGGTTATACGTTAGGATCCTTCGGCAGAATCAACTTCAAATAAGCATACATGTACCATTATAGTTTTTTGCCAGCAACACCAAAAGTACTCGACCAAGAATTAATTCTTACTAATTAAGAGATTATCCCAGATTTGTGATATAGAAAATTTTTATTCAAAAGTAGTACACCACATGCTTTATCTTGTACCAGTATATCTTCTTACTTGTTTTCGTATGATATTCCAACAGCTTCTTGTGATGAACTGCACAAATTGAATCTTCAAATGATTGAATTAAACTCCTTCCTTACACCTAATCCAGTTTAAACGCATGTTAATACCAAATCATATTTTGTAACATTACAACACACTTCATTCAAGTCGAATTTGCAGCTAAAACCATGAGTGAATTTGGAAATCCGGAGACAAACATAAAACAATTTTTTTGCATTGACTTGTTTACTTCCTGTTACGTAATCTAAATTCTAAAAATCATAAAACATGTGAATTTTAAATTAGAATCTTCCATACGCGATATATTTTAAGTTAAACAATGGCAAGTAATCCAAGATAGTGAAGCAGTCTAACATTCAATAAACTAAGCAGAAAAGATAACAACAGGATTGACTGCAAAGTACCAGTAGTTTCTTTCTTTGTTTAAAGATATAATCCAACTGCACTGCTTTTAAACTGTTTTGTTCTCGAATAATTTTTAATAACTTTCTTAGCCTTAAACACCTCTTAGCAGACCAATGTATGTCTTCTTAACCACATTCCAAGAACTATAATTATGTTACATGTTATTTGTTAAAGTCAATTCATTTCTGAACGTATACAAAATGTGGTCCACATATAAATTAAATATTCAGTACATGGTGTGTGAGTTAAAATTAATTCACCAAATCAACTTTTTTGTTCGGAAATGTAAGAACCTGACCGCGCAAGTGAGACTGCTGCAACCTAGATTACAGTGGCAATATGTATTTCTATTTATCATTCCTATGCGGTAACCCATCGGATGTTCTTTTCTTTTAATCTGTTTGTAGTGTCTTAAAATTGATCAAAATTTTAAATTAGTTCTTTTTTTCTCTCTTCTTTTGTCTGTGTGGACATGCCATGTTTTCCAGCGCTACGGTTATATATAATTTCCTTAATGTTTGTTTTGGATCAACATGTGCATTTTTGAACGTCAGTCCAATATTTTATAGTTAGCTTATAGTCGAAAGTCTTTAGACAAAAATCAGTAGAAACTTCAATTCACTTTCCATTGATACGTGCAAAATAATAATCCAAACGCAAAAAATATTCTAGATAAAGTTTTTTGAGTTCACTGATGTTCTTTGATCAAAAACATGCAGAACATAGAGTTCTTTCCAAAATAATAACAGTAAATTTCTTGGATGTGATGATTAAAATTGCCTACAGCAAATTAACAATAGATTAAAATAGATGAAAGGGAACTTTGAAAGCCACCGAACACGACAAATATGAAAATATTGCAGGCTGGGTTTTATTGAGTCTGTTCATGGGCAGTAATGGAAAAAGAATGATTTATATAATTTGCAGCCTTCCTTTACGAATAAATTTTTTATAAAGGCATAATATACATGTTCTCCAAATATACTCCTAAAACAATTACATTTTAATATATAAAGACGTTATACAACATTGTTATTAATATACTATATATGTGAACCTTGTATAATAAGCATCCTTTTGTGGTAACCGTAATTGCCGAAAACTTCTTTAATCGCATATATTTCTCATATGCAATCAGTCACTTTGTTTACTAGCTCTTTCTAAATATATGGCAGACAATTTGTGTTTTAATATCTCTTTTCAGGACATTATTTCAAATGGTGTTCTATCGATTCCAATTTGCATTCGTTAAGTAGGCTTGAGATCATGACAGTTTAAGGACCATTATTTATCAGATGATCGCTTGCTTGGGACGTAAATACAGCCTGGACAATTATGCTTGTAAAGTAAACTCTAGCGGGCTTTTTGGTAAGATATAATGAGACATCTTTTGTTTTTGGCAAATATTTTGCTGACAGGATATTTTAAGTTCAGATTTAGCACAATGTTTACTTGGATAAAGCTTTCAATATGCATAAAGGGAAAGAAACGAAATAAAAAGAACCAGTTTGAGTCTGACAATAATGCTAAGTCGTTTTCAAGCTTTATACACTGCATATAAACAAACATGTGAGAAGGGCATATCAGTGAAAGCCACCTACCCACAGAGCTTAATGTAAAAACGAAATGTAAGCAAAAACATTATTACATGATAAATTAAAAAACACCACAAGGTATATCAGACTAATTTGTTTTTTATTACAAACATTAAAAGTGTCGCCTCACAAAGATATTATGTGAACCTTAATTAACTTCTGAACACTTCTGAAGACTGTTTTTGCAGGAATGTGGTAACTGAAAACGCAATTATTCAATTTTCACTCACTCTGCTAACATTACCAATCAATTGTACATGTACAACATGTACACATAAACACATTTCTATTAACAATGATGTTACTATCAATAAAAAGGTGAAATATGCATATCAGGAATCGCCACATTCAGAAAAAACAGCCTCCCGACACAGTCAAAAAAAGTTAATAAAATGATCAGTTTGAAAAAAGACAACACTAGCAATAAACAAAAATGAGAACCCGAGGGGTTACCGCCTTGGAACGGTCAGTGGCAAATCAAATTGCCACTGGGGGTTTAAACCAGGTTCTAGGGTGCACCAACCTCACACTTGCCCCATCAGGTTCTCATATCACAAAACAAATACAAGTTGTCATGGTGAAACAACTCCAACCCACTTATTGGCTCAACAATGTTGCATGCAAAAGCACACAAACATATAAAACATAAGAATCTAATAGCATTGCAAAGCCAAAGGGCAGGTACTCAATGATCTTACCGAGACCAGAGCTCCTGGAGTAAAATCAGCAAGAACACGATGACAGGGATAGAAGAAACAAATCGAGCTTCTAGGTTCTTTTTAAGAAAAGATTTTCCCATAAACCTTCATAAACTCTTAAACCCCTGCCACCGTCGTGCAACCAAAGAGGTAAGCATAATGATCAACTGTAGAAGGGTTCATCACCAGGCATGCAGAGCGCTGTAAAATATCATGTTGGTAACCTTTCTTTTTAAATTTACAGATGATTTTTACGAATAACTGGGAGAAATTAACATTGCCCTTTATCTTCTTAAGTTTATAAATTAAATCTCCATAAAAAAAAAACTGGCTGTGAAATACCTTGTTGCAATAGTGATTTTAAACTGCACCTGTATTTATGAATTAGATCTGGGTATGGACGATTAAACTTGCAAAATGTTTTCCTTAATTTGTGATACCGATAACCTTGTTTTAAAAGTTTTTTCTGAAGGATTAAAATAACTATCAACTATCAACATGTGCATTTTCACAAAAAATATTTTTGATTCCCACAGAAGACTCTTTTACTTCCAACAGTTTTTGTACTAATTGACTACTCCGGAAAAATTCCGTGATAAATATCAGCAATGTAAATCGCTTTCTGGTTTATGCATCCTTAATATTAAGAGCAACTTATAACTTAGGCATTCCATGAACAGCTTTATTATGTTCGTCGATATCTCATCTTTCGCTAAACCTTTGATAGCATTACAGCATTACTTTATTGCCAAACGATTACGAAAATTTATTTGATATTATTTAATTGCTTAAAATTAATGTCATTTCTAAAAAGGCTACCACTTGTATTTTTCAAGCCTTGACTTAAATTGTTCAAAAAGTAAAAAAAAACAATAGGAGATCCAGTTAGGTTGTTTGAGGAAGGGAAAGGACAGGAAGCATATAAAAACAGCATACATCAAAGGCGAATTGCAGTTGTCTTCATTCATTGCCTTGATGAAAGGGGAAATTTGAAACCCACCAAATACGACAAATATCAAAATATTTCAGACGCGGTTTGATTGATAAAGATAGCAATATACACTAGAGTCGTCAACAAAGAATCTCTTATGATAGCGATCACATTCTCTTGAACATAATTTCACAGATTATCAAAATGTCTCAGAAAATCTTCACTTTAGATAATCAAAGCTGATTTTTAGATTATCAAAATGTCTCAGAAAATCTTCACTTAAGATAATCAAAGCTGATTTTTCAATTCAGTGCCTGCGGCTCCAATTTTTATCTAACTTTCTGCTCCAAACATATGTTTTCAATTATCACAACGAAATTCTCTCAAAGATTGAGAATACATTTGACTTAGTTTTGCAGGTTTGATAAATTGTATGTACACATACTTAATTTGATTTCCTAAAAAAATGTTTACACAACAGGAAAATAAAAAAGTGAAATATGCATATCATAAGTGGGCAAATTCAGAAAACTTATCATATGATCTTTTTTCAAAACAGAGACCAAACAATTTACGAAAACGAGAAACTGATTGAAAACCGCCTTGAAACGGTCAATGACAAAACTATTTGAAGATACTTTGGTGAGGGGAAAGTGACTTAAAATGTGAAATATCTGGCATCAGGAATAGTAGAATAGATGAAAAGGGAACTTTTGATAATATGAAAGGGGTTAATTTAAACAAATGTGCTGTTGATTAATCAGGTTTGCTAAAAATGCATTTTTTTGCATTTTCTGCATAAAAAGTTCAAGCAAACAGAAGCCATAGCCAGTGCCATAGTTTGGTGTTTTATTACATAGTTTTTTTCCGAAAGGGTCTTATATCTGGGGTCTCTGCAGCACTTTTCATATTAGGGTCGTAGCAGCTGTGCTTTACTATCTTTACATCTGATAAAAAAAGTTTCGAAGTGACTGCATATTACACGTTTGGCAACCCAAATTGCTCTTAATTTCTGACTTTGTTTCGCAAGTATTCCAGCATCCTTAATGTGTTCGATTCTTAGTAGTAAATTCTAGCATCACAATAAGATGATCAAACTACGTCTGGCAAGGTTTATGCCAATTTAACCACCTGTTAATTACTTGTAGGAGTATAATAATCTCTTGCTTCACATTACCTGAGGTATTTACTTTCAACGCTTGCCAATAGGATAGAAGAATTGACATTTTATTTTAGGTAGATCGTTTGTGCAACGCATTTTTTGTTTCTTCTCTTGCATTATCAACTCAAATGTGAGGATGTTAGTGTGTTTGAATGTATCTTGTGATGCACTTCCACTATAACGGAGCTTCTGAATTTCTGGTCAAAGTCTAAAGCATTTATATTTTATATTTTAAATATTTCATTAGTATATTTCAGCTAGCTGTGTCACATACTAACGACTGGGTAAAGTAAATACAATTATAAAGTTCTAAAACATGTTGTGATATGCTCTTAAAGTAATATTGTTTAAACTGAATTATATCGTTTGTAATTTATTCAAAATATACTTATTTCATTACTTAGATTTTTAACCATAGCTTTACCTTTAAAATGTAAATAAGTGATTATTTCCAACTGCTGTTCGCTTAACATCTCCGATAGTTTCTTGTTTTCCTTATCAAAAATGAACTTGGCGGCATCTCAAAATGTATCTAATATTTTAGCTGTTATAATAAGCTGCACTAATTCGTGACCGTATCTGAGGTCGCTTGTGCAAGATTACGGTTACTGGCGGTTCACTTTTCGATTTCAATTCCGCACGTTTCTGAAATTAGATAACCGGACATGACAGATATTCAAAATATTTAAGCTCGGTTATCAATGATAACAAGCCCCAAGAGGAGCGCAACTTCAAATTTACTTTGATATATATATTTTACTCAACGGCCTTCAAAAGATGTAATTGATAATAGCAGGATTTTCATTCATTGATAAATGTACAACATGCTTTGTCTTGCAGAAGTGAACACAACTAGAAATTCATCTACTTACTTGTTTTCGTATAATACTCCAAGAGCTTCTTGTCATGAAGTGTACATATGAAGTCCTATCCAGGAAACACTGAATAAAACTGCTTAAAGCCTATTCCAGTTTGACACCACTTGATAATATTTGTTGATCTTTATTAACATCACATCACATCACTTTGCACGAGATTTCTGTCATGTCGAATATGCAATATGTCTTTCATCCAAGTTGGATACAGATACACACCGAATGGTATACTTCCCTCTTTGTAATCCGAATTCTACAGACATAAAAAAAACATATGCAGTTTTAAAAAAAGTCTTTCATAAGCGATATATTTACCTTACTTCATAATAGCCAGTTATCAAAAGCAAAGGAATATACTAACATATTAATATTTATCTATTTATAAATATCTTTTAAATTCTCCAGAGCATACCCGAATTTTATATATACATTGCATGGGCAATTTTTGTTTTTGTTTTCTTTTCACACATTCCATTAGTTCTAAATCTTATTTTGTTTATTTTCAGTTTATTCTATTTCTTCCGTTAAATCCATCAAAAACTTGTTAAAAGTCCCATGAGCATTCCCGTTTTTTTAAATATACACTGCATGTGAATTTATTCGTTTGTGTTCCTTTACCACATTCCATTAGTTCTAAAGCTTATTTGGTTTGTTTTCAGTTTATTTTATTACTTCTATTAAATCCGTCAAGAACTATCAAACTAACGAGATCAAAATAAATTCACGCAAAAAATCGCCTACGCTTGAAGAGCCCCTTTTGAAGAACTGCTGTCATAACAATAACATTTTCCAGATTTCTTCCATCAATGGTCGTTCCTATAATTTCTTCCCAATTTAGAATATTTATCAGCTATAACGTTATGATTTACTCACAACTGGCGTCATGCAATTTCCATTTGCCAACAAGTGCAATGTGTTAAAAATCTATAGCGTGGACACTTTAGTCGAATGATATATAGATAGCTTTTACACACAAACTTTTGGAAAAGCAGTATTTCTTGTTATAATATGAACAAGCAATCACTTTGTTCACGTTTATGCAATATTCCCTCCTCTCCCGCCCCAACATCAGAGCCTTTCAGTGCCTTACTCCGAAATGATTGAAGCGAATTTCTGAGATAATTTAATAGTTAAATGCTTTCAGCAAATTAACAAATAGGTTTCAAAGACAAGAGAAAATTATTCTGCAACATTTAAAGGCGTGGATATACTCCTCCAAAATAATATTCAGAATCAAAACGAAACTGTAATAGCATGATTTGCTAGTTCGGAATATGTACAGAAGCTGAAAAATTATTCTGATAAAACCCATCCTATAGAATAACAATACATTTTGCACCCAAAAGCAATAAATTCAAAGAAATAGATGGATTGTAAGGTTTACTATATATTTACTTATCTGTGATCCATAGAACATTTGGGCTTTTATATATTTTTTCTTCTTATTTTGGTCCATCAATAATTTTCAAATTTTATACTATTTCTTTTTTTTTTCGTTGATTCTTAAATTATTTGGAAATTGCCTACTACATGTATTTATTTTTGTGTGTTTCTTAAATTATTTGGAGATTTTATGCTATTTCTTTGTGTGATCCTTAAATACTTTGGAGAATTGGTGTGTTTTTTATCGATTCGGTGTAAGACAACAGACAGTGACTTCTTTTTTTCAAATTATGGTAAAAAGGAATTCTAACATTAAATCGCTTATCTTGTTTTAAAAGTCAAATTTAACATCTTCTTGTGAATAAATACAAAATCTTAATATTGCTACCAATATTTGTGGGTTAACTCCACGCATAACATAACAAAATTATTATAAGGATTTTCTTTTCAATGGCTAATCCATGGCGTTTAGTCCAACATAGCGGTAGATAATCGAGGTTGCATAAACATTACATGCCAAAATATTGAATTTTAACCGGATACCAACCACCTTACAAGCTATGAAAATGAAAGCTAATAGAAATAGGTTTACATCATGTCGAGATTTCCTTTCATATGAAAGTATGTCTTGCAGAGAAAGAGCTTGAACCATGTGTATTAAACAGTTATTTAATTTGCAAGAGTAGTTGATCGATTCTGGCGTCTGATGTTCGCAGCTTGTTTTAGGAACACAACATTTTCGATGTACTTAAAGTTATATATTTTATTTGCTTGAATAAAACTACATCATGAACAAGCCGTTTTACTATTCATAACATTTACGTACCGAACCCTCCCCCATCCCCCATGCAAAAAAGTTTATTTTAATTGAAGCGCGTTTATACGTCCAATTGAATCAGTAAACTATTGTTTTAAAGAAATATTGAAAAAAATAAGAAAAAAGGGACAGTAAATGGTGATTGACATTTACTCATGTGTTTATAGTATTTTACGTCGTATTTCTAGTAATGAACAAGATAAAAGGAATAGAACTTGTAGTTGTAACTCCCATACATTTCTAGCAGAATAATGGATTTTATTCTGACAAGAACAGCCATACCATGCAGTTTGTCTTACAATAGATAAATCTTTCAGAAGCTGAATATCTTCTTGCAACAAATCTTTATGAAGAACGTCAAGCAAATCGTCTGACATTTTATTGGCTTTTGTATTGAAAAGGTTTCCGATAATAAATCTGATTATCGCATTTCATTTTCCCAGACATAAAACATCACTCAGCAGTGCCGAGGACTTTAATCTCATTGATTCAAATATACGTGCTCCGAACAGTTCAGGATTTATCTGAATCATATCTGCAAGTACCTACATTGTACATGTATGCTAATCTACAATATCTCATTTAAAGCCACAATAAACTTGCCAAAACGTTTTTTTTTTCATTGTGAAAATTAATTAACCACGTTGACCCTTTTCAAAAGAAAGTATAAATGACCAACTATTTATGTCCTCAAATAATCCCTAATCATTGAGACCCGGTCCGAATAGTATTTTTGTAGCCCACAAAATTACTAACCAATGTTTACAATCACTCGGCGAAAAGTTATCGGTTTTTTCCGTAAGTGGGCCGTAAGAACGAAGTGACGTCATTCTGTATAATTAGCGATCTTCGCCTGCCGAGAGTTGCCGAAAATCAGCTCGGAAAGATTCGCTGTTTGTTTTGTAAACAAAATAAACGATCCGAAAAACGCCCAAAACATGCTGTAAATCAATAAGATAATACCCTTTTCTTATTGTAAGGTTTATTTTTTGTGTTATTATTCATACAGGTAAAATCTAAAATGTTTTGGTTAATAAAAAATATGCTGTTTGGCAAGTTTATTGTGGCTTTAAAGTTTGCTCCGATTTGTTATTATTTCAACGATTAATTATTTTCACCTTGATTATTAATCCAGCAATTGAAAAAAGCAGTTTTTATAATTTCGTGGTTCTACAATGAAAATGACATCTCAAAGGAATCCTTGCACATACGATTTTAATAGGTCCATGATAAGGTTTGTCTATTGTATTACTTGCGTGCCTAGAGTAAATATCCCAACTTGCTCACAATGTCTTCCCGTTCTGTTGCACATGTTATGACCATAACCATGTCAAGTGACTTATTTCTTTTGTTACATATGCATCGTGTACTCTTATACCAAGTAGTTCGATTTGAATATAATAAAGATAATTATGTTCTGTTCTCCTGTTCTGTTGTGAACACACATTTTTAACATTCAATGCTTCTTTTCTTTTGATTATTAGCTCAGTCGGTAGCGTATTCGGAATTGGTAACTTGCGGAGTTGTGTTGCTAGGCGCTGTCGCCGCTGAGGTTCGATTCCCGGTCCGTGTTTATTATTTCATGACCTACTTATTAACCTGGAAAACCCTATTATACTTGGATCAGCAACCTCATCTCGTTCATGATCTGGTAAACAAACCAAAACAAAAATTGTTTGAGACAGTTCTATTGCAAACTTGTCGATCAGAACTGACACTTCTATGGAAAATATGACAATTTTATGCTATATCTAAGAACTATTATCATCAAACCATTGTGAGTCCATACCTTTTCTGCATTTTCACAACATTATTGAGAAGCGAATTTAAGAAAATGCATTTTTAGGAGAAACATTTAACTTTTAAAGTTTAATCTGAAATAAATGTTTTGTCAAGCAATGCAATATTTATCTCATACTCTTCACTACCACAATCAATAACAGTTACTTGAATAAATGTTCGTTAACAAAACATTCCAACAAGATAACTGCTGATAAGCCTTCATCACCACGTTTACCCCACTTCTAAAATACACCATTATCTAATTTTCTGCTCCGAACAGATGTTTTTCGGCGTTAGTTGTCTAAGCTCACTTTTGACCTAGTTTTTCGACCAATGAAATATTGTAAATAATACTCGTATTCTCTTATTATGCAGAGGGAAAATGAAATAAACTATTTCGATTGGTAGCTTTTTACACCATAGAGGCATCTAGCAGGGTGGAGAGGTATCTAGTGGGATTTTTATTATTATGCAGCGGAAAAATCAAATAGATTATTTCGATTGGTGTTGTATTGGAGACAACATATTTACGATTTAAATATCCAGTTAAGTCAATATTGATGGTTTAAATACAATTTTATATGGAATATTCTTGGGTGTCAGGTAAACACTTGCATACAATACACAGTGTAAAACGAATGAGAAGTGTAGATATTTCTAATTCTTACTGGTTTCTTTCTAGTTCCTTTGATACTGTTCGTTGTAGTAAAGTGGCTAACACTCTCGCCTCACAAGCGAAGGCCCCGGGTTCAAAACTTAGGAGGGACACTTTTTTTAAGTTAATTACGTACAAGTTGGTAGATTTCGCTTTTGTAACAGGCTGTTTGTATTTATTTTTATTAAATTTCAAGGACATTTATTCATCTTGAGTTCTAACTCTACAAGAGGTATTTTATTGAAACTGAATAAATGTAGATCAAGACTTAATGTAAGACATTGCTTCTTTAATCGACTTGTTATCACTGTATGAAATTGTTGCATCAGCTTCAACTTTTTTTAAAGACACTTTAAATGAATTTATGAATTGTCCTGATTCGGTCGCTTAAACTCTAGGTCATACTAAGAAGGCAGGGAGGGTTCGTCAAGAGCTATAACAAGTAAACTAAAATAACTAAACTGTGTCTGCTTCGCCTCTCTGTATTTCTTTCTTTCTTATATACATGTACATGTATATATAAATCTTTTCCATCAACGCCGTTTATCTTTTTTAAAGATATTTCTTGTTAGTTATTGTTAATGCATTTCAAAAGATTATGCTTCATCTCATATATTCTTTTCATGATTTTTGATAAATTTCCGGTGTAGTAAAACATTGAATGGCATATCTTAAATGATATATATCAATGCATATCTTCCTTTCATTCAAAATATTTAATTAAATAATGAAACACACATTTCGAGAAAATACAATCAGAGAGAGAGAGAGACAGACAGACAGAGCAACAGACAGACAGACAGACAGACAGACCTTTTCACGCAGAACGTGTTTACACAAGAAGCAAACGTAGCTAACTACACTGTCAAACAAATTTCTTGGAAGGTACTAAATGGCCTTTCGGAGATTTACATATCTAGAGTTATATCAGATATAGATTACGATGACAGAAACAAACAAAATGGTTTAAGCGATATATTTTCAGATATATCTTTAGAAATCTTAATTCATTTTTAAACTACTACCACTGTCATGCAAAGAAAAAAGAAAGCAAAGAGAGGGTGGTCTGGTGGCATGAAAAATGTCGTATCTATAATCTTTATCTTATACTAAATGAGTATTTCTGCAAAGTGTGTTCCAATGCTCAACTTAGTTTGATTAGTTCGATGATAATTGGAATTTTAATAGTTAGGTATTTTACAATTGAAAAAATAACGCGTCTTCAAAAAAGGGTAAATAATGCATCTACACAAGTAAACGAAGAATTTTCAACCATCCAATCCCAAACGATGATGTGCATATGACGATGAATGCTGAACCTTCAATAAGGTATTTTCCATGATCAGCGTCGTATGGTCCTAAGTTTTAGACAAATAAGTTTTGCCCTTAACAACATTTCCTATATCTGACAGCAATTTATATTAATGCATTAAGGCAGCAATTTAAATTAATGTATTAATGTTCGAGTATTATAATATCTATACTCAACAAAAAAAGAAACCTGACACTGTAACTTTGAATAAGTATGAGGTGCATATTCAAAATCTATATATTTTTGCACCATCCAAAAGAAAATAACCACTGAATCACTTGTTTCATGCACCAAAAATATCAAAATGCATAATTAAGTTCAAAACATGCACAATTTTTATTACATACCACAATTCAATTAGCTTTAAATCTGATTCCAGGAAAATACACCAAATATAAAGTGTCAGGTTTCTATTTTTGTTGAGTAGCATAATTTCAACCATGAAAATAATACTTTAACATAATTTTCCGATTGCAGTTGTCGAAATGCAGTAAGCCAACGCATTAAATTGCATCTGAAATCATCGTTGCGAATATAATGACTGTAATATCATCCAAAGACTACAAAAAATACACTCATGAATCAATATTAACCGGTTGCATCTATTTCTGGATGCTTTGATGAGCCTTATTCAAGAACTGATGTAATTTTGCATGAAAATTCCTGGAGAATATATTTGATCAACCGGACGTTTCTATTTTATAATTTCCACAGTCGTCATTGCACTGTCATCAATCAATAAGAAACTAATTCTCTAAAAGCCAAAATTCAGTAACAAAACTTCAGAAATAAACGTTTATAAATTATAATTATTGTTTCTTTATTTTATATTCGTTAAGAAATTTTAGAACAGTAAGAAAAATAGCTAGACCTAATAATCCGCTAAAATTCTTTTAACATCCAAACAAAAACTAAACAACACAAAACAACATTTGAAATTCCCACATAAGAAATTTGAGGCTGACAACAATAAATAACATATGTTGTGTCCTTTTGTCTTACAAATGTATGCAGCATGAGATATTTGTAAAATTGTGTTTGACTTTGAGTTTACTGGTCGCGTAACTATAATATTACAATGTACGTAGGAATAAACTTTTTAATTTATTTCTTTATAATTGAAAGTTCTTAAAAGGACACTATATGTTGTCGTTAGTATCATATTACTTATGTAAAAGTTTCCGAAAATTTTTAATTGCGATCCCATTTAGCTTATGTCTTGTCCAAATTTAGAACATGTTTAAGCACCTAACCCAGACAATATTGCTATAATAATTCGAAGAAAACGGTTATTATACGCAATCCCATTATCTTTGCTTTATATTCATTTTTCTGTACGCAGACTTCGATCGATTGTTTCCTTATTTTACCACTCCGTTAAAAATTGACAATTAATCTATAGGTCTAATTCTTACCAGATACCGATAAATTTAACATACTTGTACGACATGTTGAGATTGTTTTCATAAGACAGGGCATCTCGCAGAGAAAGAGCTTAACCGTGTGTGTGTTAAACAGATATTTTATTGGCAGCGATGATCCTGGGATGCAAGTCAAAACTATGCGAAACTTCTCACATTCGCAGACTGTTTGAACATCGAAATCTTAAAGACATTATATACAGAGTTATAAAGGGTGTTGTTATGCAAATAAATGAATCTGTGAATTATTCCAGCAAGTCTCCACATTTAAGTGGCCATTGCGAAGTCCACCAGTACAAACAGAATAAAGCGTTTTTTTAAACCTATGGTAAAAAAAGTGAAATATGCATATCTGTATGGCCACACCGAGGATACTACCAATCATTTGATTGGATTGTGTTAGTTTTTTTCAGGTCAAATCTTCTAAAGATTTTCAGGTGACAATAAAATACGTTTTAGTCGATAGTTGGTATATACAAATTTGACTATTTCCCCATCTGTGCCTAGGAATTAATGGGGTTTTTTTTGGTTGGTAGAAAACATATATTTTTACCGCTGTATATTCTGGCGTAATCTTGGCGTAAAGCAAACGGTCTGACATTGCCTTGGCTTTTATACTGCAAAAAGTTCTCAATTATACAACTCGCTCTTTCATTTTCTCAGAACATAGCAATCCCAGGGACTTGTCTAACTGATATATGTGAACATGTTTTCTGCAATTAAAAATTAAGATGTATACGCACGTAAAATAATCTAAACTTCTTGGTTTAAATGTAAGAAATCTGCATCTCTACGATTTAGCTGCATTTACAACTGCATCTAAACAACATACTCTCGAAATGCGATTTTTATTGATTTTAAATTCCTTTAGCAATCAAATAATTTTCAATCCATATTTGTTAACGTTATTTTATTTTCTGCTATATATCACTTTTTCACTAAAAACACAATGCTCTGATAGTCTGAAAGTACTAAAATACTTAACAACAGCAATCTCCCTCCACTTGATTCTTAAGTAGTTAAATATTGATTAACTGTCCTAAGTCAATTATAACCCCCAAAGATTTAGACAAAAAGTAACAAATCGCAGTCTCCGGTCTTTCTTTCCCAATTGCAGACGGGTGTTTTAATGGCAATTTTATGATAAAATATTTGCAATTTAATGCTTTAGTATAATAATGATATTTGATGGAAGCTATCACAGATAAATTCTGTCTGTGGCTTCAAGTATGTACTTGATGTCCGTCAAGCCAATTATCGTGTTCTGAATATTAAGATGGGTGTTTTCAATATCCCAGACAATATGGATTTGGATATTGTTCAATAACCAAAACAAGGATATACTTCCTGATTTTTAATTTTTGTCTTTGTAGTTCTTTATGATGTGCAAGAGTAATATTTTCAGAACCCCTTTCAAAATTCTATTCCCTTCTGTTCTACCCATTGATATTCGTAAAGGGTGGTCCCATAATTTTATTTTGGAAACCATACGCCGCTGATAATGGAATGGAGTTTATCTGAAAATACTGCATTGAAGGTTTCATGTTCACCCTAATATGCAAACCATCGTTTGGAATGGATCAAAATTGTACTGTTTACTGGTGTAAATATTGAGTTGTGCCCAACCGGGCATCGGCGGTGTGGGCTGTTAAATGCATTTCCATTACTGTCCATGAACAGGCTCAATCAAACTGAGCCTGCAATATTTTCATATACATGTATGTCGTGTTCGTTGACTTTCAAAGTTCCCTTTTTATCTATATGCGCATATATTGGAGTTGTCAATGGTTTCTAAAGTGACGTTAGAGATAAATATGTTGATGACTGGTTCTTTGAGACGTATAGCGAATTGCCTTGAAGATTATAATATTATAAAAGGTACTGCTGGAAGAATTTTTATTTAGTAAAAGGAAACAATCAAGATCTATCTCAACCAATCAAAATCGTCAACTCTCATTATTTATATGTCTTTAAATGAAATATAGGCTGTAAAACACTGCCCGACATCATTTTTCAAAACAAAACAAGTTAATCGGTTTCATAGCTTATAAATTATTTCGCATTCTGGTATTCACTATCATTGTACGATGCATTTCCAGAGTAAAGAGAATGTAGGACATCTTTTAGCTTTACAAAATTATTTTCAAATTAGAATCTCTTATTAATAACAGCCATTTATCATACAACCTTGCCAAGTAATTTCCTTTAAATGAATGTGAAAAAGCAAACTCTCATTAAATCTGCGAGTTTCTACGGGACTCCGGACCAAATCCCGAAAGAAAGGCAGCGGATAGAGGCATATGAAAGTTTTTCAAAGATAATAGTTCTCTGTAACTGCCATTCTTGAGTCGTGACATTTTACGCTACATATTTTCTAGTTACGTGTTTTTTCGCATCATAATTTATTACATGTGGACCAAGATGTGGCAAAGTTTTAGATTGGAGTAAGCTTATCAATGAAACTTGCCATCAGAAGCAAGCGATTTTCAAACATGATTTTCTATAAAGTGTAAATTTAAGTTCACCAAAAAGCCATTTCTGAGTGTATAATTTGATGCACCTTTCAAATGAGTAAATGAAAACGATTTTTTAAGTGAAATAGGCATATAAGGAATAACCACAATCAGAAAACACAGCAATATCTAATCTATCAAAGGAGATAACTTTTCTCAAGCTCTGCTATATTGTAAGATACAAAAACGTTCTGGCTTGCAACAGGTCAACGGTGACATTAGTATTAACATGTGACTATCTCTTCAGGAACAGGCAGATATAAACTGTTTCAAATATTGACAAACTAATATATACTTACAACAATTAATTGACCGATCAAACCAGATACCGCTGGACTATTATTTATTAAATATGGGATCAAAGACAAGAGTTATTAAATTAAATAATGTCTTACACAACCTACATGTCTAATACTTACTTGTGTTGGCACGATTATCCTGCAGTGTTTTATGAAATAATATCATTACAAAAAATACTGTACATGTCAAACATATCTACTCAACGTTAATTACGATTCAATTAGAAGTTAACATTATCCCATGCTAAGTCACACTTCGTCAAGTTGCACGAGATTAGTGTTAGATAACTTGCTGACAGAAAGTTCAATAGCTGATGGCTTTTTCACCAAGTCATTGTTTTGCTCTAGATCATGCTCTCCAACTTAAAAACAGAAATTCTAATTGAAGAAAAAACTATATCTAGCATTGATCGAATGAACTTCACTTCTGAATCGATCTCGAAATAAATTACATGTATCTATTTCAGGATGCTTTGATGAGACTCGGTGCTGTTACAAATAACGATTTTGAAAGTTGCTAAGAATATTTATGTCCCTTTCTATATTTTGTTTTAATATATCGAATAGTTTCACTATCCTGAGCAGGATAGAAAGCTGATGTGTAGGCACGTGTTTTCCGTCTCGGACAGGTTCGCTTGATAGTGTCATAGTTTTTGTTACGCGTTTGTATGCTGCTGTGTGCCTAATTGTCAGTTGGCTGGCTGAGTAGAAATTAACTTGTACAAATTTGTAATTACAATGTTTGGTAAGGCGAGTGTGAGGCTGGCACGACCTAGAGCGTGTTTTAAACTCCAAGGACAAATAAGTTTTGTTACTGATCGTTCCAAGGCGGTAACCCCCCGGTTTCTCTTTAACTTTTTATATAATTTATTTTATTAAACATAAAACTAAACAACTCAGTCTGCTCATAAATATTTCTGCTTAATATGTAATTTCCAAATTGTTTTTAAAACAGAAAATAATTTATTAAATACTAAATATTATATACATGTACTGAATATCCCTTTAACATTTTAATGATAATTGTTATAAAATTATGCTTTCCTTTTCCCTCTATTAATTTTGTAAGCGTGGGAAGTAGTGTTTGGTGCATTTGACATTTCTTCTCATTCAAAGACTGCTGTAGTTGACATGTGCTGATTTAACGTTGTTTTTTTTTCTCTGAGAACATTGTCTCTTTCATAACTTTGCTAATATTTTAATCATAGTATCAGCTATGATACAGTGGTATAGTCAATGGAGAAATTTGAAATTCCCAAGTACCTTGAAGGAGATTTTTCTATAAAACTCCGACATTAATATTTTATTGCAACAATTTAATCTGATAAATGCTTACAAACGTGCCAAAACATTCTTAAGCTGATGAGTGGGTTGGAATTATTTCACCAAGAAAACTTGTTCTTGTTTGTTCATTTGATAATCTGCTTTAAACCCTAGTGGCAAATTGTTTTGCAACTGGCCGTTCAAGGGCGGTAACCCCTCGAATTCTCACTTTCGTTCATTGTTTGAGGCGTCTTTTTTGAAACTGATCACTACATAACCAGGCTCTCCTTTCTACTTTTTGGCTGTGTGGGGAGGCTGTGTCTGCTTGATGTGGCCATTCATGATGTGCATATTTCACTTTTTTATTTAAAAAGTTATATCACAATTACGTAAAATCTTCCAAAAGGGAAGTCAGTTATATAATTTATAAATAATACACACTCTTTACTTTCGAATTTTCGAACACTTGTTCTTTATCCAAAAAAAAATACAGAATTTTTCTTGATAAAGAACAAGTGTTCGAAAATTCGAAAGTAAAGAGTGTGTATTATTTATAAATTAAAAAGTTATATACAATGTCGTAAGTTCTTTCCTTTTTTCGTATTTATTTATTGAAAACAAGTCAAATCAGAATAGCTTCAAAATAACGATTATTCCTGATACTCACGACCACGTACTAACTTATTGTTTCCAAACAGAATATTAAATTCACAAGCAGTGTAAATGAAAACAGACAGAAATAATTCTACGTCATGTTGAGATTTCTTTTCATAAGAAAGCGCGTCTCGCAGCGAAAGAACTTTACTATGATTTAATTGGCAGCGACGGTCCCGGGATGAAGTTCAAAACTTACGGGAAACCTTAATCAATTCTGATGTCTGTTTTAACAACAGAAAATCATCATTAAATACTTACAGCTATTGAGCTGTATTGCCGTGAAAATTACCTGACAACAAAGAGGAAGACGCCGCAATGCGACGAAACCAGGTTTACTTCTTTAATTCTAAGCGCAAAAAGGGGCATACTTATGACAAAATACAGTCAAGTGTTATGAAACTATATCATGATAAAGGCTACTGTGATGTAAGGAAACTGAAATCCAATTTTATAACCGGGATGAATAACTTTTTTTATAACTCCCAACAATAACAGAAAATTCGTGGGTTGAGTGCAAAAAGTTGAAACTGCCGTCTTTATTTATATACGTTAAAAATTGTTTTCCACGCAAACCACCAAGTGGCTTGTACATAACTACTGTTGTATTTTTCATGTATATGAATTTCTTCCAAACTCGAGGCACCTGTTTTCTAAAGCAGAACAGTATTCTCAGATCTTTCTATTGTGATGCTGTGCACAAATCCAACCAATCGGATTGCTGAGATCTTAGACAGAGTTTTATGCTTAGTTGTATAACCTTGGGATCTGGATTTTAATTTAAATAGTCGACATGCAATCTTTCTCGCTATAATTCAGTCTTTCAGACCCAAATAATTTTTTTCCAAAGCTCTGTGTAATGCACGTCAAGTATATCGTCTGACATTCCTTTCCCTTTTGTATTGAAGGGTTTCAATAATAAATCTGATTATTACATGCCATTTTCTCAGACATAAAGCATAGCTCGGCAATACCGGGAACTTATTATCGTTTGTTTATGTGTAATTAGGTCTGGCAATTCAGAAAAAATATTTTTTCTCAATCAGCAATAAACATGTAACGTAATAATATGAATCATATTGTATATTTGGGAAATCAATCAAAACAGAAATATTCTGCAAAACAAACATGTAGGCAATTGCACTGCAAAAATAAAGTATTTAAATAATTTGAGAAATATGTAGCCAGTAACAATATACTGTATATACTTGCACAGATGATGAAGCAGGATGTGTAGATAATCGTGAAGAAAGGATTTCTTCCTGCGACCATTTTTACCAGAGTTATGGCCCTTTGTTATATTCATTAATTAAATCTTGTGGCGTCAACTCCTCCAAAACTATAAGGCAGATTTCTTGCGAACTTGCACAGATGATGAAGCAGGATGTGTAGATGATCGTAAAGAAAGGATTTTTTCCTGCAACCATTTTTACCAGAGTTATGGCCCTTTGTTAATTTCAGTAATTAAATCTTGTGGCATCAACTCCTCCAAAACTACAAGGCAGATTTCTTGCAAACTTGCACAGATGATGAAGCAGGATGTGTAGATAATCGTGAAGAAAGGATTTCTTCCTGCGACCATTTTTACCAGAGTTATGGCCCTTTGTTATATTCATTAATTAAATCTTGTGGCGTCAACTCCTCCAAAACTATAAGGCAGATTTCTTGCGAACTTGCAAAGATGATGAAGCAGGATGTGTAGATGATCGTAAAGAAAGGATTTTTTCCTGCGACCATTTTTACCAGAGTTATGGCCCTTTGTTAATTTCAGCAATTAAATCTTGTGGCATCAACTCCTCCTAAACTACAGGGCAGATTCCTTGCAAACATGCACAGATGATGAAGCAGGATGTGTAGATGATCGTGAAGAAAGGATTTTTTCCTGCGACTATTTTTACCAGAGTTATGGCCCTTTGTTTTTCTCAGTAATAATATCTTGTGGCATCAACTCCTCATTTACTTTTGGACAGATTTCTTTCTAACTTGCACACATGATCAAGATGGCTGGGTAGATGATCATAAAAAAAGATTTTTTTCTGCTGCCATTTTTACCACAGTTATGGCCCTTTGTTTATTTCACTTACAAAATTTTGTGGCATCAACTTCACATTTTCTAATTGGCTGATTTCTTTCAAACTTGCACAGATGATTAGACATGATGTGAAGATTGTTGTAAAGGACATTGTCTTGCAACAATTTTCACCACAGTTATGGCCTTTTGTTTATGTTAGTTATTAAATTTTGTGGCACTTACTCCTCATTTACTAATCATGATCACCACATGTTGTTAATACCTGGTACAAAATTTTGTAACAAATGTTATTGCAGCAGTGGGGGCATCAGTGTCCTGTGGACACAGTCTAGTTTTTAATTACAAAGTAGGAAGAAATGACCAGTCAAGCTGATTGATTCTTGCATCCTTGGAATAAAAATATAATAGCCATTGAAGCATCAACATTTGATATATTCAAGGACAGATCCAGATGGGCTTCAGTAGTGTTGCTCGAACACAATTTTGGGGCAGCAATATTTAATTTTCATGGGGATTTTGAACAGAAAATAGAAATTATAATGTAAATACACAAAGACTTTTCAAAACAAACCCCCTTAGCATACTTAGAAAGATCCAGACTGACTCCTGGTCTGGTTTGACTGCAGAGACCATATATTGAGCGTTCGAACTCAGCATCTGCAGCAAGTTAATAACATCCAAGTCCATGTTAATTAACTTACATAATTGTTGTAACTGATGTTAGTCTGTGCTATGCACATCAGAGTTTGTCGGACAGTTCATATAGTGTTTGTTTTATATAGTTTTATTATGTGCTGACACCCTGTTACAAAAAAACATAATAAAAATATTGTTTAAATAAATGAGGATAAATATATTTAATATTGCATCTTAGTTTAGTTTCTAGTAAATTCCGCTTGTTTAGCCGCGTTAAAAAATCCCCTGGAATTATATCGGAATCCCCTGGAATTTTGAACCAAATCCCCTGGAATGATTTCCAGAAATATGGCATGTATGATATACATGTTATATATTTTTAATTAATGCCGTATACCGGTGGTTTTATTCTGTAACCAACTGCAATGTACATGTAACACATTTATATCATTCTTGCTGTATATTTAATTAATAAGTATATATTAACAATCATACTTTTTTATATTCTATAATGCTTAATTGTTTGATGAACTTTTACACTAAAGAACAGGCAATAAATTACCGTCACATTTAACGATGTCCTTGTATTATTTTAACCCAGACACAACTAGTATACATTTGAGCGATCTGGCAAAACATTCGAATATTGGAAACAAAGATGAGTAAAACCACTGTTCTTGGAATGTATCCAGTTTATTCATTTGTATTGAATATTCATTTACATTTTTATGGGTGCTATTTGATACTTTAATTCTCGTCTCATGTTTGGTCACATTAATCATATTTCTCAAGATTTCTGTCAGGTCAAATTTTCTACCCAATAATTTCAATGAGAAAATACGCAGGATTAAATAAATGTATGGGACAGATAAAAACGAAGTTTGTTGTACAAAGTTGCTTTTCAAACACAGAACAGCTTTCTTATCCCAGTTGCATTTTACGTTCGGTCTGGAAGTAAAACGAAAAAACATTGTCTTGTTTTATACCCAACGAACTGCAACGATTTGCAAGTTGTCTTTCCTGGTTTCTAATATTCGACTTTGGCGTTCTCTGTGATAGGCAGGATTTATATTCTAAGATCCCCTGTCAAATTTCACTCCCTTACGCTTACATAAAAGTTCTTAACTGCTTTCAGTAAAATAACCCGTTACCGATGTCATGCAGTGATGATAACGTATATCAGGGCTATCCGATCAACCTTTTGGGGGGGGGGGGGGGGGGGTGCCCCGGTTAGCTCAGTTGGTTGCGTCGTCTGAATTGTAGGGCTAGGCGCTGTCGCCATGACTGTGCGAATTCGCTTCCAGGTAGAGGCAATATTATTTTAAACTAGTTAACTCGTTAATTTGTTTTGTGAGTATTTTATTGCTGTAATATCCGTGTTCTGTATAGTAATTTTTAATTATTTTTTTTGCTCTTCTACGAATGGATGTTCTTTGTAATAATATTATAATTGACACATGTGATTTCGTGCATTTCTGTGGAAATTTGGATTTAGATATAACAAAAAAATGACATTTCTAGACATTTACGAGTCATTGAGACGGACAAATATTTCTTGCGATGAATCTTCATAATGCACGTCAAGCATATTATCTGACATTGGTTTTTGTTATATGACATTGGTTTTTGTATTGAAAAGGTTTGATATAATACAATCTGCTCGTCTTATTACATTTTCTGAGACATAAAACATTACTCAGCATTCCTGGGGACTTAAATAACATTTCTAAATGAATTTTACTTTGAGTTTGAGCAGTTCTGGTTAATTATGTACACGAACTGCAATATGGATTTAAGAAAATCTATAATTCCTGCTGACTTAAAGAAACTTCAATCTCGTAGTTTCGTTTCATGGCATTTCGTTCAATGTTAAGTGATTCTACTTTCACTTTGAACCAGGAAGTAAGATTTCCTTGAATTTCTTGAAAACATTATTTTGACGAATTGGCACTAAACATTGTAGACCAGCACATATTTATTTCAGGTATGAGTTGCTTTGGTATATTGTTCATGAATTTCAGAGTTCTCATGCAAACGGTTTTTCTTTTGTTTTAGTATGTGCTTGGTAATTAGAACATGAATTAGACAAAACTGAGCTTGCAAACATTTACTACATCCATAGCTAAATACATTTCTTTACTAAAATCTAGGTGACAATAAGTATTTTCCCCAAAATTCATTTTTTTGAAATTTTAGCCTGTTTTCGCCATTTGCAATGTTTGCGATACCTTAATATTCTCTTCTCATTATTGTGTGTGACCTTGGGCATCGTTTTTCTTTTGTTTCTTTACTTGTTCATTGTAATGTCTATTTTAGCTGGCGTTTGACCTAGTATTTTACCAATGACGTGTTGTAAAAAATACATCAACTAAACTATTTCGATCGGTGGGTATTTAACAGTTGCATCTCAATAGTCCGAGTAGATAAACGTCGCCTTTGAATCAAAAATTAAACCGGTCTGCTTTATCGCTCTGTATTTCACTTATCTTTTTAAAAGATACTTCTTGTTTAAACTGATATTATATTTGTCAATGAACATTCACGGAAACGAAACGATCTTTGTATCACACATTCCACATTTGAATTATGTGTATCATTTTATCATAGTCCAATTTAACATGAACGAAAAATTAGAAAAAAACTAAACCACTTAAATACAGTTTAACCTGCCTTAGCAGCCACCTGCATTCAGCAACCACCTATCTTAAACAGCCATTATAAATATGCCCTAAACTGACATGATGTTCTAATTTTTGCCTGTCTTAAACATCCACCTGTATTAAGCAGCCATTTTCTGTCCCTTTGTGGATGCTTTATACAGGTTTGGCTGTATTCTTTTTGCTTGTACTGTTCTAGCAGTGTATTGATTCGTTTCCTTCTCGAAGAGATAATAGCGTGTTAGTTAGATTACCATACTTAATTAATGCCATTGCTTGACGTAAATTAATCACATAAAGGCATATCATAACACTTCGGTAAGTATGGCGATTGTAGAAAATGTAGTCGTTTATTTCAAAGTATTTAACGAGCATTATAATTATGTAAACGATTATTATTTAAATTAATGTCATTGCTTGACGAAAGTAATATCTGAAATATTTCACATAAATGCATATCATAACAATGCAGTAAGTATTTCAATTGTAGAAAATAAAGTCTTTTATATTTTTTTTTGCTTTAAATGACCATTAAAATTAAGTTAACGCTTACATTCTTCTAATTGATTGATTCCTTATACGTCGTTCATAGTTATGAGCGATCTATTACGCTTAAGATACCGGAAACTTTTACCAAAATCCTCCTGGCGGACAGAACCTAGTCAACACGGAAAATGAGAATATTCACGAAGGCACAAATCATAAATTTTCAAACGGCATTTATATTGCGAAATGTTTGCTATTTATAATCAATATCAATAAATGTTGTTTTCTTTGGGAGTGTAGAAATGAAGATGAACTCAATAATTAAAATCAATAATTTATTAATGTCAAATGTGCTTCAAAATTAATATGTTGCAAAATAGGCATCATTGTGTGCAAATGTTCATTTCATGTTGGTGGATTTCATATAGTCCTTTGAAAGTCGTTGAGCACGATAATTATGTAATATATTAAAAGTACTTCTAAAATTTCTTTTGTTTTAATATTTCGGCCATTTTAAAGATGGGTGGTTTCGATATCCTAGCCAATAGAGTTTTGGATATTGATCAATCACACCAAGGATATATTTCCTCCTTTTTAAATTTTGCATTTGGCTTTGTCTGTGATATGCAGGATTTAAATTCTCAGCAGATCCCCTGTCAAAATTCCATTCTGTTTAGTTCCTTCCATTTTCTTGTTTAGGGCAAACCCATTCTTTTATATAGGGACTATACTCCGCTGAACATGGAATGGTGTTAATCTGAATACCGCTTTGAAGGTTCCATGTTTACCGTCATATGCATTCCATCGGTTAGGGATGGATCAAAATCGTACTGTTTATTGTTGTTAATACTGAGTTGCACTTAACCCGGGGCTAGGCGGCGTAGGCAGAACTATGCATTTCCATTACTGCCATTGAACAGGCTCAATCAAACCGAGACTGCAATATTTTTAATATTTTCATATTGGTCTTGTTCGGTGGCTTTCAAAGTTTTCCTTTCATCTATTTCATATTGGGCACCGACGTTGACATTAATAATGGATTTTGGTGATGTCGGGCACAAAAAAACAACAACAAAAGCTTGTGTTGTTGTTGATGTTATTGTTGTTGTTGTTGTTGTTGTTTTGCTTTAATAAAATAGATGAAAAGGGAACTTTGAAAGCCACCGAACACGACAAATATGAAAATACTGCAGGCTCGGTTTGATTGAGCCTGTTCATGGGCAGTAATGGGAATGCATATTACTACCCACGCCGCCTAGCCCCGGGTTGAGCGCAACTCAGTAACTACACCATTAAAAATAGTACAATTTCGATCCATCCCAAACGATGGTATGCATATGGCGGCGAACATGGAACCTTCAATGAGGGTTTTTCAGATTAATACCATTCCATGTTCAGCGGCGTATGGTCCCCAGCTAAAAGAATGGGTTTGCCCTAAACGAGAAAACAATGGGCGGAACTAAACAGAATAGAATTTTGACAGGGGATCTTAGAATATCAATCCTGCATATCACAGACGACGCCAAAGGCAAAATTTAAAAAGCAGGAAGTATATCCTTGGGGTGATTGGACAATATCCAAATCTATATTGGCTGGGATATTGAAACCACCTATCTTTAAACTGGCCGAAATGTAAGTTGTGTTGACATTTCTTCAAATCAATTCTCAACACCACTTTCTTTTCTTTCCAGCGTGGACAGTTAACGACAAAATTGTCATAATTTGCGTTTAAAAATTTTACTAGCACAAAATTAATGATATATTATGATTACACCACGTTTTGTTTTCTCAGACATATAATATCTTTAGGCAAACATTTGCATATTTGTCTAATGCTGTAACAAACATATTGAACTCGCTGAGTTATTGGCATCTATTTTTAGTTGATATTATATTATTGAACTTAATTGTGGACTTCATTAGTTGTTGATTTTTCTCTGAACATGAATATGAAATTACTATAATAAAGTTGCGCCTGCTTTAGCAGCCACTTGCATTCAGCAACCACCTGTCTTAAACAGCCCGTTCGAATATGTCCTAAACTGACATTTTTTCTAGTTTTTATCTATCTTATACAGCCACCTGTGTTTTCAGCCACACTAATCACCCCTTGGGTGGCTGCTTCATACTGGTTTGAGTGTATAATTAAATTGCTTTTTATTACACGAAAATCACTATTTGCTGAAAACAGTATCAATATGACCCAATTTTACCGAACCTGCAATATTTGTTTATGTGGTATTCGACATATTATAAAGATTCGCATGTCTTGAATCACCCAATGAGCATTCAATAAGTGTAGAACTAATTTTATAATGCACTTTATGCATGTTCTCTATAGGATTTCGCCGAAAGATAAATTAATTAATTTCTCGGAAAATCGGAATGTAAACAGCATCATCTCAATTAACTTTAGGTAAATACAACCGAAAAATTGCAAGCAAACTTTAGAGCAAACATTCTTTCATTAGCAGTATGTTTTCAGCCCGTTAATATGGCAATTTGGGAAACTAATAAATCTTAATTCCAAAACGATTACAGTTACCCAATAAGAATTCCATAAAACACAGTATTCAAATATTTCTTGGTCCCTTAAAACTGCGTCAATATATGAACATTTCTCAATCAACCTTTAGCAAAACAACAGCCGTCGACCGTTTTTACCAACAAATGCGTTACAATGAAACCTAAAATTAAAAATATGATTCTAATTGTTGTTATAGAGTAGTTTTGAAGTTCAAAGAAACGAGTAAAAAAGGTAGGCCAAAAAGTTGTATTTCATTTTACTTTCAGATGTGTCGTGTTCGATGACTTTCAAGGTTCCGAAAGAATCAACGAATAAACGATAGGCTTTATTCATTCACTTATCCCCTTCTGCTCTATTGACTTATTATTACGAAATAAACTTTGCACTTGTCCCGATGAATTAACTAACATGATTGAAAATGTTGCTAACAAAAACTTGCTGGGATTGATCCACGGATTTCAAAACAACACAAAGTAAAGAATTCAACATAACGTAGTTTAAAAAATTAAGATCCACGAAGTTAATAACGAACGAAAATGTCTAAGGGAAAACCACGAAATTGTATGCTCATGAATTTAAGTGCCACCACAGTAATGATAAATTTTATGCCTATAATTAAACTAAATAAATAAACTGTTTATTTGAGTAAATAATGAGTTGCGCTCCAACCCGGGGTTAGACGGCGTGGGCAGTAATACATATTCCCATTACTGCCCATGAACAGGTTCAATCAAAATGAGCCTGTAATAGTTTCATATTTGTCGTGTTCGATGGCTTTCAAAGTTTTTTTCATCTATAACATACCAAGAATTCCACGACTTGTTATCAAAGAATCACCCCCAGACACATTTTACACCACGGTAATGCATCAGCAGCCTTAAAATCTAAATGTTCTTGAAGAAAACCATCACAAAGAGAAAACTAAAAAGCTTATTACCTTGCATCGCTACTCATATACTCCATTATCTAACCAATCTGCTCCAAAACAGATGTTTTCAATTATTATTAATGCTTTTCACAAGATTTTCCTTTCGAAGATTTATTTTATCTCACACATTTCTTGCATGTTGTTTGATACATTTCAAGTAGCGAACAGACAGTCATATCATTTACCCTGAGATAAACATTGAAATGTAGTTTATTCACTCTCTCAATGAACATCTTGATTTATTGCCAATCAATGACAGATGCACAGACGAACTGTGTATGTCGATGAGCAAGATGCTTAAGTTAGTAAAAACGTGCTCCTGTAAAACATTGCTCACCAGGGTTTCTTTGGAAAACCCGGATTATCAGATTGGGGCGGTCGGGCGTCAACATTTCATTAAGTTTTTGGTTTAAGTTCACTTTCCTCACTAACTATTCAAGGTAGAGCTTTGTAACCTAACAGAGAGTTTTCTGACATCAAAATTACTAAGGCAAGTTTCATATAACTCTTGACGACTGTAATTTGTCATAGTTATGCACTCTTTTCATTTAAAATTTAAGAAAAAAACTTGGTTTCGTCGCGGCGCATTTTCTTGTTGTTGTTTTTTCTCAATATTTCGGTCCGTTTTTCATACGGTCATTTTCAAGATCCGTGCTACTATGATTTGGGGATGATGTTTTCATTATATAAATTTACCATAACTTATTTCTTATTGGTATATTAAAACTTAATAGCAGATATTTTAGGGATAATGTACAAACCCGGGAAGAGTTTTTCTTAGAAAGTTGAATTATTTTCAAAATCAAATAAAGCCTATTGCATTACAATGTTTAACACTATTCTAATCAATGTTGCATATATTAAGAATAGCAAACAGCTAAACAGATATTACAGGTGAACACATTTACATCCACTACCAATATTGACGACCCATATTAGCTAAAGAAACATATGCAAAACTGTTCAATACACCAACCATAATTTGTTGTTAAAAGTGAAAAACCAACTTGAAGGACCATCTTCATGTCTTCTTTTGGTTTCAAGGGAAAACAGTTAGCTGTATCTTTCAAACTTTGATATAAATACTCATTGCCAGCCGAATAAAAGTGAAGAAATTTAGTGTCCTAAGGCTGTGTTTACGTTTGAATTCTCAAGTTATATGAAACACCATTTACTTGGCACAGACACACACAAACATAACGTTTGCATCATATCTCAGGAATCACTGTTTGAAATCGTCTAGAAAAATGATAACGATTGTTATAATATTGTAGATTAGCATACGTCGTATAGGTATGGGTTTTTACATAATACATTTTGTCCATGAATTTCAGAATTCTGATCCAAAGGAGTTTTCTTTTGTTTTAGTATATGTACGGTTATTATAGCATTAGTTCGACTGAACACAAAATGCAAATGTTGAAAGCTTCATTGTTTTCCATGAAAATTCTAGCTGGCATTGAGTGTTTTAAAAACATAAGAAATTAACTACGTGTTTCTTTTTTAATTTCATTCCATAACCATACCATAAGTAAAATAAATAAAGAAAGAAATGTGTCTACTTACTAGTTACTACTTTTCTAATATTCTAACTTTTCTAATAATCCAGATGTTCTTTTAAAGATACAAATATTTCACCATAAATCCAATCTTTACAAAACTAAAGCTGTAATAGTACTGCTAAACTTCTTAAAATAATTGCCTGTTTATATTTCCTTGTGCTAAATCCCATGAACAAATTTGCAAAAAAAATATCTCAGCTATTCAGGATTCCCTTAACACTAGAGTTACACCACACTCCAACTCACACAAATTGCAAAAAAAAGAATTATCTCACTCGTTTCAGGACTTTCCTTAACACTAGAATGATATAGCGACGAAGTTATGTTGTTTCTGTATCTCAACTTGGAAATATTCTATCGGATTTTCCGAGAATATTAATTTGTTGTACGAAATGAACATAATCATACAGACTTTATTATTTTTGTACTGTTAGCTTTATAATTCCTCGTGCTAAATCACATGAACACAAATTGCAAAAATATCTCACTTGTTCAGGACTTTGAATGATATAACGACGATGTTGTGTTGTTTTTGTATCTCAACTTGGAAATGTTCTACCGAATTTGCCGAGAATATTTGTAGCACTAAATGAACAAAATACAGATTTTATGAACTTTTTGTACTGAAAGCTTGTTCTCCTTTCTTTCTTTCGAAAACTAACGCCCTTGTAAGTTACCAGCAGTATTCAAAGCATCAAGTTTTTTCACCAAGATACACTCTGTGGAACTATTTTACACGGCATTGGCTTTCTCAAATGATACCGCATGGTTTCATTTCTGTTAAAAGAATTCATTTACTTGACTATGTAATTATCTTATATTTTTTTGTTTAATGGTGCCTGGGAACGTATCGGAAAGAAAATATTTAGTATTTTCAAATATCAAAATTTATGGCATAAACCATAAATGACATTTTAACAAGATGAATGTGATGTAGTATTCATTCACATTCGAGTAAAAATATTTTACAGCCAAAGTTGATAAAATAGATGAAAAGGGAACTTTGAAAGCCACCGAACACGACAAATATGAAAATACTGCAGGCTCGGTTTGATTGAGCCTGTTCATGGGCAGTAATGGGATTGCATATTACTGCCCACGCCGCCTAGCTCCGGGTTGAGCGCAACTCAATATTTACACCAATAAACAGTACAATTTTGATCCATCCCAAACGATGGTATGCATATGGCGGTGAACATGGAACCTTCAATGAGGTATTTTCAGATTAATACCATTCCATGTTCAGCGGCGTATGGTCCCCAGATAAAAGAATGGGTTTGCCCTAAACGAGAAAACAATGGACGGAACTAAACAGAATAGAATTTTGAAAGGGGATCTTAGAATATAAATCCTGCGTATCACAGACAACGCTAAAGGCAAAAGGTGATTGGACAATATCCAAAACCTTATTAGCTGGGATATTGAAACCACCTATGTTTAAACTGGCCGAAATATAAAAACAAAAGTAATTTTAGAAGTACTATTAACTTAGTACATAAGTATCGTGCTCAAGTGTTACTAACGCAGTAAAATTCACTCACAACAGATCTTTAAATGTACTGATATATCCAAAATTTTGGCAAAATTTGTTCACGTTCAGTAATTTATCTGCATTATATGGTGAAGCAATTAAATATTCCACACTGAACTGTTTATAGACACTGTAAATTTTCCAGATAAACTTGCACATAAACTGCACTAATTTTAGTAATACATTTTCAAATGCATCCAGTCAGTACTGAATATTTCGTACCTTGCATCTGACTACTGTAGTACTAGTAGCGCTCTAACTGTAATAGTAACAGGAACATTTCACCATACATTTATTGCTCCGTAGCAGAACAGCTGATTGGATCAACGATTATCCACAGGTATTTAGACAGAACTTCCACGTGAACAAATCTTTTTAATATTCAAGTAATTCGTGTAATTATGTTGCTTTTTCTTAAACATGCTGATTTATTAGAATAGTTATGCAAACTTCTGTAATTAATGCGCTATTGGCAACTCGAGCCCCTAAAGAGCGATAACTAATTACATGTACAGAAAATATACTTTCTAACATTTGTTTTAATTCCATATCATCTTAAAGTTTGTTATTTTCCTTTATTATCCTTATTAAGCATCGTGGGCATTTCTAAGTAAAAACTCTCTTTGTGTCACTATTAGCCTCGTTAATCAATTATCGGTAATAGTCTAATAAATTAGTTGTGTATAGTGGCATAATTATAGTGTAGTTTTCTGGATGCTTTCCGATCGGAAATATCTGAGAGCAATATTCGGTGAATAGCTCCATTTTCTTCATCGATATCCGAGTTTCAAGAAGCAATTTAGGCGACTAAATGTTGCTTTATTTGCAAAGGATTATGATAAGCTTCTTGGATGTTTGCTGTTAGCAAACAAATTAATTGGTTACCAAATACTCGAGTGCGAATATTTTCAACCAGAGACGACCGAAACAAAATATGTTATGTAAATGGTCTAGTAATGTTCATTGGTGATTCAATTCACAGTGCACGTGCCTATGAAACTTGGACACCAAGTCGTCAAGAATGAAATGCAAAGAATAGTTTTGTGTTATATTAGCTCAAAAATCCTGGAAGGTGTTATTACAAACCTAGAGCACATTTACTTTTTATATAAACATATCAACATTGTATGCAAAACAGAAGGTGAAAACATTTACTTTACAGACAGTTTAATTTTTGTAAAAAAGATATCATAAACATTAATGAAAATAAGAAAGTATATCTAAATTTAACGGTATTGATACATTATTACCAAAATTTATCTATTAAGTAATATATGTTTAAGGAAAGCGAACAAGTTAAATAATGAAGATAACTGAAGCTGCGATACCCTGGTTATCACAGTCCGAAATGTAAATCTAACAATATCAAAGACAAGACAAAAAGGATTATCAATATATTTTCAACAGAAAGATTCGCATCAAGAAAGACATTTTCTTTTTAATGAATAATTTGCTTAATGACGCGTAATTGTTATTGACAATAGTTGAAATTCTAAGTTTTAAATTCAACAAATCGTCGAGATAATGCCAAGTGTTGTTTAAGGCTGTGATAATTACATACATGTATATAATGATTGAACACAAAGTCTTTGTCATATCAGCTAAAAAAAAACATTAGCAAGGGTGTATAATTAGTATCCATAGGAATTCCTATTATTTTTATATTAAAATTATCATCTATTTTAACAGACTGACCAAATCTTCAATAAATTTGTCCCAGTAAAAATGATAGTGATATGGTCAAGTTATGACAAATCTATTAGAAATAATTTTCATAAAACATTCGTAAAAATAAACTCTGTACTTATTACAATCAATAACAATTTAATCACACTTGCATACATGTATTTGCAAGCAACTTTTACGGTTATTATGAATATAAGACCAAATTACATTTCCATTTCAAAAAGATATAAATATTGTCTTAAGCTTAATTTCATAGCTTAAATATTTGTCTTTCACAGTTCCGCCAGTATTTGAACTCCAAGGCATTACCTGTATTATATTAATTATTATTATATGATGATACCATCAACACATTCATTCGTTCATGTTATCGCTCTCTATGCGGGGTAGGGATGGATGGAATCCTGATCTAAATATTTATCCTTTAATATATTTTTTAAACAATATATTGAAATGTATCCAAAAATAATTTAAGAAAGAACAAAACAATTACAAAATAACGGAAACGGTTTTTACAAAAGCTGATTCCACAGTATCAATTGCCAACTACGCCATTATCTATCGCTCTGCTCCAAACAGATGTTTTCAATTATTATTGATGCAATTCGAAAGTTTTTTTCCTCCGAGATACATTTTATCTGTTCATCTATTTATCTAAAGAAATTCTTGCAACGTGTTTGACACATTTTAAGTCATACCTTGTATGATGTTAAAAGCATTTAGATATGAATTATTCTCTTTTACAATATTCCATCAAATTGATATCTTGATGTGTTGCCATTCAGTTATGCATTTAATGTTATACTTTGTGAGAACTGATGTTTGTGTTCGTTTTAAGCTAGAAGGTCCGACCCTGATGATGCTCGTCTAACGGGTTATAACAATAGAAGTCGTTGGAAATCAACGTCTGGTACAAAAATGAGAGAACATGATACGACTATCAAAAACAAACGATACAAAACAATCAAACCTGACATTAAGCAAAAAGAAGAGATTTAAACCGTCCGTAAGTTTTTCCGTGTATCGAACGATAGCGCTTATTAAAGACGTTCTGTGACACTGAAATCAGACGGTTTACCTTCTCAATGCAGTCGATAAACTTGTAAAACGAACAGCTTTGTTTTAATAATTGCAAGGATCTTCGCTTTCACAAAATGAACTCTTTCAACGTTCTGTTCCGTTTAACGCCCCTAGAACTCAAACTACTTTTTCAAAGTAGCTTCTAAATTAAAATAAATTTCAAAAATCACAATAGGGGACGGGGTCTTATTCATCATTCTATATTGCAAGTGTCCGTAACCAATATCGGTATGCATTATTTTGCACCCTCTGTTTTTTATCTTGACTGAATTGAAATCCCAATTTGAAGATTCAAAGACATTTGCTCCATGTTATCTTGTTGTTTTTATCGTGTTTTTTCGTTGGCATGAACTTTGATTTTTTTTTGGAAAAATTTCTCTTGGCATCTAAATAAAAAAATTAAAATCCTACTAAATCAAGAACTATGAAAGCGAAAAAGATTTACATACATACATAAGGTGTTTATGTTGTCAACTTGCAAAGGAAACAGCCTTATATTTTCCACATATGCACCAATCGTTTCAAATAAATCTTTGATGATTTCACTTCATGCACCTGGTACACGTGTAACATTTCTACTTTTTTCGGTCTGCAATGCAAAACTGAGACAAAGGAAGACCTTTCTACGCATGTAACTTTTTAAACCAGGAAACAAATGTTATAATTTGATGTCAGAGAAATTATTAATATGAAAACATATGGTTTCTGGTAGAAAAGATGAAAACCACAACCAACAGAATCTGAACGCTCAAGGGCGTTGTTTAAAAGGAAATCGGTCAACTTCCGCTTTGCTACAGAAAGCCTCGGCGCTGTAATAGGACGCTTTACGACCGTTCTGCAGGGTTGAATAATTAGTGTGCGTAAGATTATACTTTATTAGCCACGCAAAAGCTATGTGGTTTCTCAAAACCTTAAAAAAACATACCTTTTTTCATTTTCATATATTTTCTTTATTTTTGATATGCTGAACCATTACCTATGTTCTGAGAGATAAGGAAAGTAAATTGCATTTGATGAAATACCTGCAAGAGGTGTGGGATGGGGACAGGTCAAGCGCCAATGTGTTTGAAAGGCGAGAGAACTACTCAGCAAAATTGAATTGGCAAAAATGGTAGCGTCCACTGTACACCTGGGATATGGACTTAAAAAGATTTAAAAAGTGATCTTTAAAATATCAAGAACACAAAATCTCTTAACTAAGAAAATAAAAACACTCTAGGTCAATCAACTGATTGCCCATTGCGTGACAATTTGCATTTAAACTTCACCAGAGACAAGAGAACGGACATGCGGTTTCTGTAACTTTAAATTCCTTTTAGTGTTTTGACATCACATTTCGTGATTTCAAAAGAAAATAAATTTTGTGAGAGATACATGTGCAACTATAATTGTTTCATATATTTATTTTCGCGCTAATTTTTATGAAAAATCTGTTTTTGTTGGCTCTAAGATTGACATAATCTTAGAAAAAACATCACTTCAGGTTAAAAATAAAAATAAAAGCGCAACTTCATCTTGATAAAAGTTCTAAAATTATTTTAAAGTTTTACTCATGTTTGTTGAAACTGACAAAAGTCGTTGTATTAATTACGATGACATTGTCGAAAGAAACCGTTGTTTTCTATTACGAATTTCAGCATCATTCTTATTGCAATCAGTTACAGGTATAAATCATCGTTATATTAATTATCATGATTATTATTTAATTTCTTCAAAACAACAACCATCTTCGCAATAATTATCAACAACAGCAACAGTAGCACTAGCAGCAGCTGAAACAACAACAACGCAAAACCAATAACAGTGACCGATTTTACAAATAGTTGCAATTCAAGACTGCGGTCTTTTTGTAATGACTCAAAGATTTTCGATTCTTAGAAAATTAATGGAAGTGCATAAAAGCCAACGATCTGACAGAACGAGAAATAAGGTGTGACTAATCTAACTAATCAAAGAGCAAATGCCTCTTAAATAACAGTCCTAGACAGGATTGACAATTTATACTGTTAGACTAGTTAGTTTTCATTGCATATGAATGAACTGGGTCTGGAGTGAACATTATGTGGTTTTTGAACCAGTTCCAGTTCACATATCAATAACATTAACACGGTGATGAATCCGGGATTTATGTACAAGTTGCCTTTCATATAAGTTTATGTCCTTAATCGCTGTTGAGGCAGAAACCAATTAACATCACCGACACACTTGTAAACCACACACCATGTATGGACACGCACACAAGCCGGTGCACACGCACAAGCACGCACTCGCATCTCAAACAGACGGACACACGACGTATTATCAAAGTACACATCATCGCGTATATCCATAATCATATATCATTTGCATGATGCATTTTGTAAATGGATTAATATTTATGGGTTCGAGATTTGAGTCATACAAGGGACATTTTTCGGGGTTGGGGACGTTGCGTAGAGGGAGGCTTTATTGTCAGTTCAAAGTAAAAGTCTTGGTATTTTCTATGGCTTAAAAGACGGAATTTTAAAATTGATTGTAAAGTGGGTTGAAAATTAACAAGTAAAGTATAACACAGATGTGTTATATGTGGACGACATTTAAAGGAAGTTTGATGTTGGGTGTAAGTGTTCATGCAGGTGATGGATTGTTTTGTAAACAAAGAAAGAATTAAGTGATAATATATTGTCTTTTATTGGTGAAGGGTATTGAACGTTGAAGGATGTGCGTGTGTATTAGTTGTGGAACGCGTTGTAAACAAGGAAGGGAGAAGTTTGAAATGAAATATACCGGAAATGGGGTTTATGTTGAAATTTGTTTACTGAACATTTACAAGTTTGCAGTAAATGTAGTGAATGATTTGAAAACAAACGAATTAAACAGTTTTCCTTTTTAATATAATGATAACTAGCTGGAAAAAAGTGGAAAAGATGGTTGCTATGGTAACATGCATTATGATGAAGAATTGCCAGAACTATATGTATTGATATGTATTCATTTTAGGATACAAAGTAATTTCTCATATTTTAAGGATTTACTACACTTCTCCATGCACGTTCATCGATGAAAAGAAAAGTATCAAACTTTCAATAGCGGTAAAATGCTTTCAATGAAACTTTGCACAAATGAATGTTAATTTTGTTTAGTTTGATAATTTTCTTCTTAATCGATGGTCGAATAAGGAGGAGTGTAGTGGATCAAAAGTTCGTAAATGTAACTGATTTTTCATTATTGTGATTGTTGATTTTCATAAGTAGAAACTCTACTGAGAGCTATGTAAGCCATTATTCCCAGTATCAAGAGCTGCTGAAGATAATGTTAGACCTTGCACTTTGTGGACAGTTACACCAAAATTTAATTTTCATGAAGGAGTTGTCAGGAAGTTGGAAATTATCATAGTACTAACCACATTACAATGAATTTGCTCTAGATAAACTCAACAGTACCTTTCACAATTGTCCTACCACGTATATTTTAATTTTATTGGTACTTTCAGGATGAAAATATACTAACTATCTATATTCAGACACAACATCTTGATCCTGTAAACCGGGGGAGGGGGGTTGAGTTACCCTGCAAAACCACCTCAAACCAAATTATTTTGAACAACAGAAAAAGAGGCACAAAAGGGTTATACAATCATTATTAACTTTAAAGACACGAAATCACCCCCTCCTTGTAAAATAAAACCCCACTAGAACCGTCAATTTTAACATCAGAAACATTTGTAAACGATGAACAGACTCACGCGCCAAAATCAAGTCACGTGATCGACAATATTTGTAAACAAAACACAATCTTCAACATTCTGCCAAGAATAACTATCTGAACAATGTCTCTTACTACATGTACAATCTTTCTATAACTTACAACAATAAACGTTCAATTCGCATATATTTTGATTTAAGGAAAACACCAACTCATCGATCTCATCTATAAATAACATTGAGCTGGTACTTAAAGCTCGCTAACAACCTATATATAAAGCTGGGCCACATGGTACTCGACATTCGCTGTAAACGTCTATTTGAAGCCGGGCCCATCATTCTTTTGGGTCGGAATAGATGTACGTTGTAAAGGTCGCCAAGTACTAGTACTAATAAGTTATGACCCATAATTCGTCCAGAAATTAATAGGAGTACTTTTTTCAGCAAATTAATGGACAAAATTAGTTGAAAATTTTTTTATCATGTTTGAAATCACCGCAAAGTGATAATCGAAGTAAATTATAATTTCTTGAATCTTAACCTAATATTTCGAAAATAGGACACACTTTTTGTGTCGCCCTTTCGAAAAAAATGGCGATACATAGGGATCGCTTTGTCCGTCCGTTCGTCCGTCCGTCGGTCACTCCGTCCGTCACGAAAACTTAACGTTGACTATAACTTTGCCATTTCTCATTATTTCTTCATGGAACTTTCAAATACTATTGCTTGTGACAACATGCTCATGATGAATCCAAATTCTTTAGTTCAAGGTCACATTTGATGGAGTACTTGAATTTTTACATGAAAACTTAATGTTGGCTATAACTTTTCCATTTCTCAATATTTTTTCATGAAACTATATATTGCTCAAGACAACACATTTGTGATGATAAAAAGTTGTTTCGGTCAAGTTGGAGTTATGCCCCTTTTTGAACTTGCATTTTTCCGACATTGTACCAGAGGGCGACACAAGTGTTCAACTGAACACCCATCTAGTTTAAATATATCTGCAGTACCAGTGCATTCCATTTTACCAGATTTGTCAGACTTTTTAAAAATATGTCTGAATAACTAATACTGAATTATGCATACAACTGCAGTAAATCATCTACTCGCAATACAAGCCACAAGTTTGTTGAATTTTCATAATCAATAAAGAAAAAATATATCCAAAATATTGCTTATTGAAAAGAATTTTCTGAAATTTATTATTATTTGCAATTTAAACAGTCGATACAATTTTGGCCATTTCCCGGATTTTAACTATCTTCCGCTTTTTTTTTTGGCAAAGAAAAAAAAACAAGATTACAGTTTATGGTCAGATCAGTGACAAAAGTAAAAAAATAATCACTGGAAAAACAACAACATTATAATTACAACAACTAGAAAATATTTAATTTTCTACCAGGAAATTAAATTTAAAAAATCCAGACTTATTAATGTTGAGACATGTGATTTCCGACCAGAAGGTCTCATGTGAAGTGAAGAAAAAAACATATCCAATCCAATTTATGTACTATACTTCAACAAGTAAATGTTATATGCCAGTAATTTAATTTAATTTAAAAAAAAAATACAAATTTGTTACGACATGATTTTTACCATTACAATAACGTAAAACTGAAAAGAAGAAACGCATTTTTAAATCTCACAATACTTTGGATATTAGCCAACTGCGCCCGTCTGTTTATGTTACAAAGTAAGACACTTGAAAAATTACAAAACGTTTGCAGCTAAAATTTAAAACGATCTTCAATAAACTGTTGTACAAGCGATTTGTATGTCTTTTATGCAACAAGACAATTTAAGTTTTTAAATTTTTATCATGTCTGAGTCATGTCTGATCAACCATTTAAAGCTTATTACAGTTTATGTTGTTAAATTTTAAAGTCAAAATCAAGTTGTATCTTTTTTATTGCAAAATTACGACAAATATTGCTGTATGACTCAGAAGTTTGGGGTTTTAAAACTTAAAAGACAATAAAAATACGTATTAAATTTTATAAATATTTGCTGGTGTGAAAGCCCATGATCCAAACTATGCTGTCTATGGTGAACTGGAAAAATTTCCATTTTAATTACTGTGGTATCATTTAATTACGCAGGCATCAAATTTCTCGCACACGACATAAATTACATGTTCGCACTGACATAAATTCGCGTATTTATATTATTTTCATAAAACCGCAATTGCTTATAACAATTTTGTAGAGCAAAATACAATTGAAAATAAATAAATAAATAACAATTTGAAACATGAAATTATTTCCAATTTATAAAATTGCAACATATCATGTAAATATTTCTGAGCTCATTTTTAGTATGTGCCCTTGTAATGAGTCACATGGGTTAAAGAATTCAACACACGGAACTTGCAACAAAAGAACGTTATTGATAACTTAAATATGGTTAATCAGCGAAAAGTTTTACAATTCAGCGATCGCCAAGTTCTCTTCGTGAGTATTGAACATCGGAAAATATTGTATTTGCCCATGTCTGCAATAATCCATTCTTGTTTATACATAAATAGAGTATCACGTGACTGGCTACATTTCCATAACCAGATCATATATGATGTCAAACAATTATGAGAGTTTTCTAAGCTGTGGCTTGAATTGTTACAACTAAAATCGGTTTTAACTAAAAGGTTATCAAAACAGTTTATGTTAAGAGGATGGGGGCATTTCTATGATAAAATACACTAAAGAGTTATGAAACATGCTCTCGTTGTTATTTTCAGTATCAGCTAAGCATATCAGCCAATCTTTGTCTATATATTAACGAGATTGTGAGCAAAAATAAAACCCGAATCTTAAGTAATAAAATGGCATAACTATGACTTAATGTTAGACTGTGTTTATCTGTGTTAAAATGCAGTCAAATAATATTGCCCCTACTGGGGAGCGAACCCGTACGGCGACAGCGCCTAGCCATGCAGTGCCAATTACGTTACTTATTAAGTTAATCGTGACAACTCAAAAAGATCGGATAACCCTGATAAATGTTATCATCACCGCATGACGGAAACCGATTATTTACTGATAACAGTACTGACAATATAAACGGGGAGACTTTTAACGGTTTTCCAAGTTTCAAAGCTGGATAAGAAAATAATAGATTTCGACTAAGCAAAATTCTTAAGACATAAAATGGCGAGGAATTTACAATAATACCACTTCTATCCTAATCAGACAAGCCAAGACATAACACATCAACCAAGACATAAAACCTAGACTAGTTATCCGTCTCCAGTGGCATTTTAAGGTTAAAGTTCTGCAAATGTTTCAAATCTTTGGTAGCCTGATATTCTCACTATATGTCCAAGAAGAAAGCAATCGAACACGACAAACTACATGTATGTAAAAATATTGCAGGCTCTGTTTTATTGAGCCTATTCCTAGGCAGTAATGGAGATGCGTATTATTGTCCGGGTGCAGCGCATCTCAGTATTAATTAAAACAAGTACTGGTAAAATTTCGATCCATCCCAATCGACGGTGGGCATATGGCGGTGAACATGGAACCTTCAGTTCGATAGTTTTTAATTGATACCATTCCAAAGTCAGCGGCGTGTGGTCCCTAAACGAGTAAACAATGGAATGAAGATGGTCCCTAAACGAGTAAACACTGGGAGAACGACGGTCCCTAAACGAGTAAACAATGGGAGGAAGATTGTGCCTTAACATGTAAACAATGGGAGTAAGTTGGTCCCTAAAAGAGTAAACAATGGGATGAAGATGGTCCCTTAATGAGTGAACAATGGGAGGAAGATGGCCCCTTAACGAGTAAACAATAGGAGGAAGATGGCCCCTCAACGAGTAAACAATGGGAGGAAGATGGTCCCTTAACGAGTAAACAATCGGAGGAAGATGGTCCCTAAACGAGTAAACAATGGGAGGAAGATGAACAGAGGGGGTCCTAGAGACATATTATTATATCCTGCATATCATCGAAAACGTCAAAGACAAATATTTAAAGCAGGATGTATAACCTTGTGAAGTACTAGTAAACAACATCCAAATCTATATTGGCTGGGATGTTTAAGCTACTTATCTTAAATTCTAGCCGAAATAAACAAGTCATTTAACCCAGACTAGGCATCCGTCTTCAGTCGCATTTAAAGGTTAAAGCTCTGTAAATGTTTTCCTAAATAATATGAAGGCTGCTTGATATTTTCCCAAAGGCTTGCAATCCAAATCGGGTACCATTTAATAGCCGGTTAATTACTATGCTTTCAAAGCCAGACATTCTAACTGTCCAAAGCGACTTCGAGGAAATGTATAGGTCCTTTATCAATTAGGAGTGATATGTGAGCTTAAACAAGAAATATCTTTAAAAAAGATAAACGGCGTTGATGGAGAAGATTTTTATATGTAATAAAGAATAAAATAAAGAGCGTGCACAAATTTCGTCTGGTGATAATACGTCGATTAAAGAAGAATGTCTAACATTAACTGTACATTTATTCAGTTTCAATAAAATACCTCTTGTAGAGTTAGTACTAATGACTAATAAATGTTATTAAAATACAATAAATGAAAATAATAACAACTTGTTACAAGAGCGAAATCTACCAACTTTTACGTAAATTAACTTGAAAAAAGTGTCCCTCCCGAGTATTGAACCCGGGGCCTCCGCTTGAGAGGCGAGTGTGATAACCACTACACCAAGGCGATTTAAATGTCTTGACTTGCAATTAACAATCAGTATTAAAGGAACTAAGAAGGAACCAGTAAGAACCAGAAACATCAGCACTTCTCTGTCGTTTTACACTGTGTATTGTACTCGAGTGTTTACCTGTCACCCATGAATATTCCATATAAAATCGTATTCAAGCCATCAATTGACATAACTGGTTATTTATACCGTAAATATCTTTTTCTCCAATACAATTATCGCTTTTAAAAACGAAAATGCCCGAACATATAAGTGCCATGTAAATACTAACACACAATATAAAAATCGTTACGGTAATCATTAACGAGACCCACTAATAACCAATCAAAATAATCTATTTGATTTTCCCGCTGCATAATAAGTTTTATTTACAATATTTCATTGGTCGAAAAACTAGGTCAAAAGTGAGCTTAGACAGCTAACGCCGAAAAAACGGAGATATGTTTACCAGCAATGTGAAATATGAAAACAGCATGAGTCACTAAAAGGGTGTTCCTACCTTTATTTATCATTTTCACAGTTTATAAACTGTAAAAGAACTCAAAGAATCTTTTTTAAAACTAGACTGTGTCCTCAGGACACTGATGCCCCCACTGCTGCAACAACATTTGTTACAAAATTTTGTACCAGGTATTAACAACATGTGGTTTCATAATTAGCAAATGAGGAGTAAGTGCCACAAAATTTAATAACTAACATAAACAAAGGGCCATAACTCTGGTGAAAATAGTTGCAAGACAACATCCTTTACAACAATCTTCACATCATGTCTAATCATCTGTGCAAGTTTGAAAGAAATTAGCTATATAGAAAATGTGGTGTTGATGCCACAAAATTTTGTAAGTGAAATAAACAAAGGGCCATAACTGTAGTAAAAATGGCAGCAGGAAAAAATCTTTTCTTTATGATCATCTACCCATCCAGCTTGATAATGTGTGCAAGTTAGAAAGAAATCTTTCCAAAAGTAAATGAGGAGTTGATGCCACAAGATATTATAACTGAAAAATACAAAGGGGCCATAACTCTGGTAAAAATGGTCGCAGTAAAAAATCCTTTCTTCACGATCATCTACACATCCTGCTTCATCATCTGTGCAAGTTTGCAAAAAATCCGCCGTGTAGTTTAGGAGAAGTTGACGCCACAAGATTTAATTACTGAAATTAACAAAGGGTCATAACTCTGGTAAAAATGGTCGCAGAAACAAATCCTTCCTTCACGATCATCTACACATCCTGCTTGATCATCTGTGCAAGTTTGGAAGAAATCAGCCTTATAGTTTAGGAGGAGTTGACGCCACAAGATTTAACGACTGAAAATAACAAAGGGCCATAACTACGGTAAAAAAAGTCGCAGAAAAAAATCCTTTCTTTACGATCATCTACACATCCTGCTTGATCATCTGTGCAAGTTTGAAAGAAATCCGCCTTATAGTTTAGGAGGAGTTGAAGCCACAAGATTTGGGGACGTACGGACGTACGTACGGACGCACAGACGAGTGCAACTCTATATGCCTCCCACTTTTTGGGGGGCATAAAAAATAGCTAGCCATCGAAGTTAAACGTTACGCTTGGACGTTTACAAAGCAAGCTCGCCTCTTAAAACGGCGAGTTCTAAGACAGTGACACGTGTACATGATTTAGAGCGCCGCATGTTGCTACGAATTCCAGACATTCGTGTAAATTGCCTGCACGTGTTTGAGTCTATATCATCTAAAGATTTGCATTTCTTTTTTTATTTGTTTGTGTTTTTTTTTCAATAAAAATCATTAATGGGTAACAATGAGTTGTCTGTTTGGTACATGACCAGCCGCAGTCTCCACTAGAGGGCACTCCTGCGTATTTGTCGGCGATACAGAGGCGTAAAAACAATCCCATGCGTGGAGATTGCAGAAAAAAATTCCAACAATCGAAGACACCAGACAAGTGCTTTTGATCAAGGTCAATGATTCTAATGACTGGCATTTATTAACTCACAGGCGCGAGACACAAAGACGCTTATATATGAAGACCAAATGAAACTTCCAAGCCAGACAAAGAATGGAAAGAATTGTTTTGTTGAAAAAAGGCTATATGTGACTAGCTTTTCACACTGTTTCGCGGCTTTGAATAGTTTATTTGAAAAATCTGAGAATTTAGCAAGGTAAATCAATACAACCACAACATTTACCTACGTTTTTGTGCCAAACCAAAAACCCCGCTAGTCCGAATAATTTTGTGAATGCTTACATGTATAAATAGACACCAACCGACTTACTGGTTGAAATCGGTTCACTTACCTGATATTCCTTTCAAATGCGATTATATTGATTTATAGACATAAATATCCCAGCATTTGAAAAGATACTGTAATGCAATTGAACAAATCATATTTTGGCAATGGAGTTGCAGCACTTTTTAAAATTTTCTGTAAAGCAGTACTGACGTACTGATGGTATTACAGTACGCGTTATAGTACCAACCACTGGGTCTGCGCCGCCCTAGACCGATTTGACTTTACAAATGATCATTAATAAACGCTGATCAAAACTTATATTATCAAGTGTAACAATTTCATTTTGTAACTTATAATATCGGTTGTGGTTTAAGATTAAGAAAAAACGCTCTTAACGTATTCTGTAGAAAGCAGTGTTTTATATAAAGCCTACCAATGTTTGCAAAACAGTATTACATGTTGCCACCGTCATTTCGAAGGCTGCTTTTATTGTAAAGGCATAACATGCTATCAATGATCGCTGATACTCCAGTCGGGAATTAAATGAATTAAAGTAAGCGTTCAGACAACGAAACGTGTACATGATTTAGAGCGCCACGTGCACACATGATTTAGAGCGCCACGTGCACTTCAGGATTCTAGACATCCACTTGAATTCGCCTCATGTGTTTGAAAGCCTATGCATCTTACTAAAAATTGACAGTTTATTCAATGAAAGTGCTGGAATTCTTTATGTTCGTGACGATGGCAGACTAGCACTGGCAGCCTGGCAGCGTGAAGGTGGCAGCCTGGCACCGTGAATGCGCCAGCCTGGAAGAGATCGCAGAAACTTCATTCATGATAATTACCACACTGATATTAAAAAAATAAAAACCGTAATGTTGTAATTTTGACTGCATCAGCGACCCAGTCATCGAATATAACCGCGGTAAAAGACCAGAAATAAAACAAGTTTGAGGTAGACCATAATATGAATATCGAAGACTTTTGTTTGTTATTCCTGGTCAGTGTTAGCTATTTATTTACGACTCGTAAATGATTTCTGTCAACCAATACGCATTAACCCCAGATTACTCCGAGAATGTGGTTAAATGACATATAGCATTCAGTACTCCAAAACAAATAACGAAGTACGAAGTGTAATTGCTGCATACCGCAACTGATTAATACATGGAAACGTTGTCTGCTAAATCTACTGGAGATCTTCAGCTGGAACAAAGTCTGGAAAATTTATAGGACCGGTGTCTGTTCTGTTGTTTGTTTCTTCATGAGCTTAAGCGTTAATTACATTTTGACATCGCGTTAGCTAAGCGCGACGAATTAATAAAATCCCCGTAATTTAATAAGATGATGATAGGGTGCAATATTCTTTTGTCGTTTCTATAGAGTCTGAGGACGTTCATTAACCGGCTACAGAAAACGTACTTGCCCCGGTCAAATTTGAAGGTAAGAGGTAAGTGGGCAAACTGTAAGCTTCATGGCACTTTAAAATATTTTTAGATGCTATATTTGCAGTTTCACATCTGTAGCTAGGATCCCCAAAAATTGCCTGACATGCTCTTTTTGACCTTGACACTTTCAGTGTGAGGCAGGTGCTTGGAAATGCGAAACTAATACATTTCTGGCTCTGCCTTCAGTTTAACTTGCAATTCTCAAGGGGCATACAAACAAGTGTGAGTAGTGCAAAATCTAGGTGGTTATGGTATATTTTAAGTATGATTTAATGAATCAGTAGGGATTTTACCATGTGTGAGTGGCAAGCATTTATTTTGGTTGTTGGCAATAAGAAAGCTGTGAACTGATGAATGTTTGAAATTTTGCCTCGTCGGCCGACCAGTTTTAGCGACCAGAATTTGAAAGTTAATGGTGCTTAAAAATCATCTGATATGTTTTGAATATAATTTTGCTTTGTTTTCATAAACTGAATGTCATTGTGATGTCAGTTATGTGCCCTTTCTGTTTCAGGTATGTTCTAGTAGGGAGCAAGTGGACTTGTCGTGTCGGCTGTGATTCTTTGGTTTGCGATATATCAGAATAACCGTTTACTGCCGCCATCCTGATGACCGACATATTATAATCGACCAAACGAGCTTTCTACCTGAGCACCGGTTAACAGTGATGTAAAGCAAAGATCACGTTCCAGACGGAATAGATAATTAGACTCTTACTCAGTCGTTATTTATGGATAGACTCTTACTCAGTCGTTATCAATAAAAACCTAGAGGCCTCTTATTGGCTGTTGAAGGACGTCACATTTGGAGTCTGTACCTATTATTTAATCCTCTCTCCAGCTTCTTATCAGCTAGGCTTATTACTCATAAAGATATTTCCGACAACGAACAATAAACATATACATGTACACGGTTTTTGTCTAGTAAATGTACACTGTGTATGATAAACAAAAGATGTACAGCTTATGAATTTATTAAACCAAAGCAAATAAAATGTGTAGAGAACACTGAAAAGAGATTAGCTACTTATTTTGCTTACCATGAATCTACGAACTTGTGCAGCGTTTTGTGAAACTCGTGGATCAGAGGTATCCCAGGGAATGTTTTACATGGTTTAGCTAGCTCGATATGGATACATCCGTCGGTACTTTCTTTATAATTTTGCTTAACTGTTATCTTGCATTTTGCCACTAATCAACTGGTTGCTAAAGTTTTATAAGGTTTTGAATGTAAAAATTATATTTTGAACACCAGAACACACAGTTTTGCAGAAATCTTAAATCGGGTAATGAAACTGAAAATAATAGACACTACAAGTTTAAGCTTTACTTAGTTGTAATTTGGTTTTGAATCAACAAAATAATCTTTGGAACATGCGAACACACATACTTCAGCAGTAGTATCAAATCGGGTCATGAAACTGTCAATAATAGACAATACAAAATTTTGCTTTCCAAAAAGCTAGTCGGTTATTAGCATAACCTTTTAACAAAAAAGACGGCGCTGTAGTGCATACTTGAAGTTGCTAATTTTAATTCAATGCGTTAGATTGTTATTCGAAGTCATGAGACATACTAAGTGAATACCAACATTCTAACGATATTGTTCTAGATCAGAAAGAACAATTTTATCATACCTGTGAGTCCCTGACAGACTGTTCACGTTTTTCTCTCCCACCCTATGACTGTGAAAAAACTTCTTTTTTAACATATTCTGAAGCTTTTGATATATATTTACAGCTTGATAATCGTTGCTTTCTAACACTTTCTGACACAAAAATATTGTTTGACAAACTTTTCCATTTAGGTTTACTTCCAAGTAATTATTAACTTGTTCGCAAACAGGGTTAGATTTATCACCAGCTTAAATACATCTCATTCAAAAGAGGAAATACCTATAAGTAAACTTACATTTTTGTATGGCATCCAATAAAATTTGCTTAAAATTCAAACTTTTCTGTCGTCTTGTTAAAAGGATGTGCTAATGACCGACTAGCTTTTTGGAAAGCTAAAACTTGTCGTTAGGTAATTTACGCTTCAAAATTCAATCAAATGTCAGAAGAAAAATTGTCTTTGACAGTCAAGTGTCTACGTGGTAGCCTTGATCTCATCTAATATACGACGTCGAAAGTTTCATCAATTTGACGAATGTCAAACGAATTCAATACAGTCTCTTTGAAAAGCCTACTTGACAAGTCTAAAGCCACGCATATGCTAATTGGAGTTGATACGATGACTTCAAGCTTACATCGATGTCCACTCATGAATATTCAAATTCGTCCTCTAGAAAAAACAGGAAATAAGAAGATTTATTTGCAGTCTGGGGAATAGGTCAATTTTGCCTGATCAGTTGTGAGGGTGTTTTTTCACGCATTTGTTTATCTAATGCAAATTTTTCAATGATTTTGGAGATACTGTGAATAATAGTTGTTTTCGAAGAATCGCCGTGCGTGCATTTTCGTTTCACGGTAGGTATTGGTTTTCTGTTTGCAGGGCAACCTTAAAAAACGACACGTGGCCAATAACGAAGTTAGCAGTAAATCAAACAAACTTTTCTACCAGCCGTTAAAGTATATAATTTATCACAGTAAACACACTAATAATTCAGTTGCAAAAAACATTCAATTACTTGGACATTTTTTATTAAATTAAATTTAATTAAAATTGCAAATTCAATTACCCCAAGTCTGGAAGTGCCCTTCGAAAAATAGTAACGGCAGCGTAAGTTCACAAAAATATTCTGAACTAATTTCTCCTTATTTTAAATATAAAATCTGTGAGAATCTTTTAGAAAATAAACATCAATATAAAAAGCAGCATTATAATATTACTAGTGGGTAATATATTAAATGAAGAAATTTTATGCTGTTTCAACTAGTAACACTAAGTACTTACAATAAATCCGAGACTTTCAGCAGCAGCAGCAGCAGCAGCAGTAGCGTCAACACCACAATCTCCATACACATTAATGTGTTACATGATCTTCAGATTCAAACAATATTAAATTTTCATCCCAACTTGTTGGGAGTTTCCCGTAAAAGTAATATTTTTGATGCAGACGATATCACCGGAAATGAGGCGGGAAAAGCGTGCATATCGTGTTCTTAGAATTCCTCACCAGTATTTTGAACTGATGGTATTGGAATCCCTACAAACCATATACAATTTATATTTTTTCTAAGATCGTCACTTTGAAGTGATACATTTAAACCCTTATTATTAAGATTACCATAAAATTAAGACCACCTCGATATCGAGACAACTAGTGCAGTGTCCCTTGTAACAAACAGTTTTGCGATTTTCCGCCCCGAAAACAAGATCGCCTCACTATGAAGTCCACTTCTGTCCAGTCCCTGACACTGTACATGACTATTTACTTTAAATTCATGTGTGAAATAAAGCGAGAAAATGTCACTGTGCCGAAAATGTATTAAATCGGATTTGTTGTCCCCTGCTTCTCATCCGAAAAAAAGATAAAGAACAAGAAGGTCCATGGGACCCTGGGTCGCTCACCTGCTAACATCTGTTCAATGGTTCGGACAAAAATTAAGACCACTAGAGTGCGGACAAGCTTTTTCTAAAATTTGACCTAGTGACCTAGATTTCAAGGTCACATGACCAAGTTTCGAACTTGACTTAGATATCATTGAGATAAACATTCTGACCAAGTTTGAAGAAGATCACATCAAAATTAAGACCGCTAGAGTGCATACAAGCTTTTTCTATAATTTGACCTAATGACCTAAATTTCAAGGCTACATGACCCAGTTTCGAACATGACCTAGATATTATTGGGATAAACATTCTGACCAAGTTTGAAGAAGATCTGACCAAAATAACGATTACTAGAGTGCGGACAAGCTTTTTCTATAATTTGACCTAGTGACCTAGATTTCAAGGTCACATGACCCAGTTTCGAACTTGACCTAGATATCATTGGGATAAACATTCTGACCAAGTTTGAAGAAGATCGGACAAAAATTACGAACACTAGAGTGCGGACGAGCTTTTTCTATAATTTGACCTAGTGACCTAGATTTCAAGGTCACATGACCCAGTTTCGAACAAGACCTAGATATCATTGGGATAAACATTCTGACCAAGTTTAAAGAAGAACATACCAATATTACAACCGCTAGAGTGCAGACAAGCTTTTTCTTTAATTTGACCTAGTGACCTAGGTTTCAAGGTCACATGACCCAGTTACGAACTTGACCTAGATATCATTACGATAAACATTCTGTTCAAGTTTAAAGAAGATTGCACTATAATTAAGACTGCTAGAGTGTGGACAAGCTTTTTCTACAATTTGACCCAGTGACCTAGATTTCAAGGTCATATGACCCAGTATCGAACTTGACCTAGATATCATTGAGATAAACATTCTGACCAAGTTTGAAGAAGATCGCATCAAAATTAAGACCGCAAGAGTGCGGACAAGCTTTTTCTATAATTTGACCTAGTGACCTAAATTTCAAGGTTACATGACCCAGTTTCGAACATGACCTAGATATTATTGGGATAAACATCCTGAACAAGTTAGAAGAAGATCTGACCAAAATTACGAACACTAGAGTGCGGACAAGCATTTTCTATAATTTGACCTAGTGACCTAGATTTCAAGGTCACATGACCCAGTTTCGAACTTGACCTAGATATCATTGGGATAAACATTCTGACCAAGTTTGAAGAAGATCGGACCAAAATTATGACCACTAGAGTGCGGACAAGCTTTTTCTTTAATTTGACCTAGTGACCTAGTTTTAAGTGTCACATGACCCAGTTATGAACTTGACCTAGATATCATTAAGATAAACATTCTGTTCAAGTTTAAAGAAGATCGCACCATAATGAAGGCTGCTAGAGTGCGGACAAGCTTTTTCTACAATTTGACCCAGTGACCTAGATTTCAATGTCACATGACCCAGTTTCGAACTTGACCTAGATATCATTGAGATAAACATTCTGACCAAGTTTGAAGAAGATTGGACCAAAATTCCGTCCGCTAGAGTGCGGACAACAATTGTGGACGGACGGACGGATGACGGACGAACCCCCCTCACAAAAGCTCACCCTGTCACTACGTGACAGGTGAGCTAAAAACACCGTGATGCGAGGAAACCAGTTTTCTTCTTTAAATTTTAGAAGGGGGCATAACTATGACAAGAGATATGAAATTTGTCCTGATAACTGCTATTGTGATGTTCAATCACATGTTGACGCCCGCCAGCCTAACGACATACCCCAATCTAATAATTTTGGTATTACAAAGGAACCTGGTTTGAAAAATAAAATAAATTACTAAGGAAGGAAGACTGCTATGTTTTGCAAATAAAGGATTGCAATTATGACCTCAACTATACCAATATTGACGTGTCACGTTCTTTCGACCACCTCGTCACCAAGTGCAATCAAAGAATTGATCCGGAAGGATGTCCAATGTGGTTGTTTGAACACACTTTTAGGAAAAACGTACTTTATTATCCCTGCCGTCTGATCAGGATCTGCACTGTTCGCTTTTTTATTCATTAGGGTTATTTCTGACCAAAATGCGACCAGTGCAGATCCTGATCAGACGACACGGATCTGCTGGCTGATCTGGATCTACACTGGTAGCACATGCATAAAAATGAGTTTTTATGGAGGAAAGGGTTAACTACCCAAAGACTGCCCCAAACGAACCCCCTTTCTGAAATTCTTGCATTCGACCCTGATTGGACCAAGATCATACACTAAAATTGCAGACCAGCCTCAAATCGCAAGCATCTGATTGGCTGAAATGGAGACTAGCCAATCAGATGCTCATGATTTGAGACTGGTCTCTAGTTTTTGTTTTATGCTCTTGAGCTCAGGTCTTGCGAGATCACTTTACCGCAACTTATATAGCGAGCAGACCTAAGGACGAGGCCAGTGTAGCAGTGCTGAACACTGGCCTTCGAAAAAAAAAGCATGGTCGTTGGATGCAACACTTCGACTTATTGAGGTGAACACTTTCGTGAAGTTTGGTTGAAATCACTTGAGGAGTGCTAAGATCAAAGACCTATATGATATAGTTAAAGAAATTAAAAACACAACTTCTTTACACACAAAATTAATTTCGTGTTTAATATAGTTGCATTTCTAATGTTTTTAATTATATATAGGTCTTTGCAAATATGTGCTCCAAAATCCATATTTGTAATGGATGAACAGACAAATAATTCAAACACTGTATGTAGCCAACACTCAACCACCCGGATTGGAATAATAAAAATTATAATTAAGACTCAAGAGATCTAAACATTTTAAATATATATTCACCAATGTAAGTCGCTGTAAAACAATATCACCTAAAATGTAAGACAACACAATAATGCTCTAGTTTGAGATTATTTAACATCTTTTTATGGTACAACATAAATACCCCTTAGACCAAGCAAAGACAAACATTTTAAACCAACAATATAAACATTTATCTCGTTCAGGTTCTCAAAATTCACATTGCTTAACCCTTTCCTCCATATATATACGCATTTTTACGCATGTGCGACCAGTGTAGATCCTGATCAGCCGGCATATCCTTACCTTCTGATCAGGATCTGCACTGGTCGCTTTTTGGTCTGAAATAAGCTAATGAATCAAGTAGCGAACAGTGCAGATCCTGATCAGACAGCACTGATGTGCCGGCTGATCTGGATCTACACTGTTCGCCCATGCCATAAAGGTGTGTATATGGAGGAAAGGGTTAAACTGTTCCACAGTTCCACACAGACTTGTCATCAACTGTGTAAGACATTTTGTTTTTCATAAATTATTTTTTTTATGAAGAGGTTATTTTGATTAATAAATTTGGTACATCAAATTGAAATTTATTGTGAATTTGAGTGATCTTGTCCAAGTCCAAAATACATAAAATGCTTCAAATAACATAAAATGCAGCAAAAATAATTCATGTTCAAATCAAGTCGTATTAACTGTCAAAAATAATCAACCATAAGAAAAATCAATCGCTGTCAGTTAATATCAATTATAATTAGTAATTATCAAAGAAACACACATTCATGACATATGAACTATTCCAGTAACTATAACAACCAAACAGAATGCACCATATTAAATTCATATTCATAAATTCATAAAATCAGACTCAAATATATTAACCATTTCCTCCATATACACATTTTTACGCATGTGCGACCAGTGAAGATCCACCATCCGTGGCATCTGATCAGGATCTGCACTGGTCACATTTTGGTCAGAAATAACCTAATGAATCAAAAAGCGAACAGTTTAGATCCTGATCAGACGGCAAGGATGTCCTGATCTGACGGCACGAATGTTCCGGCTGATCTGGATCTAAACTGTTCGCCCATGCAATAAAGGTGTGTCTGTACAGGAAAGGGTTAACCCTTCACTCCATAGATAAAACTTCAATTGCATGGGCGATCAGTGAAGTTACCAATCAGCTAGAACATCCCTCCACATCTATACTGTATGCTGAGCTGTAAACAAACATTCTAAATCCTCATCAGACAACAAGAATGTGCCATCTGATCTGGATTTACACTGGTCACCCATATGACAAATAAGGTATCCATGGTGTAAAGGGTTTAAAAGAACACAGTGTCAACTAAAATGACTTCATCTAATAATGCTGAATCACTGATTAACCTTTTACTCTACAGATACGGCTTTAAGTGTGATGGCCAACAGTTGCAAATATTGCAGATCCAGATCAGCTGGCACATACTTGCCATCTGATAAGGATCAACACTGTTCATTTTCTTATTAGGTTATTTCTGACGAAAATGTGGCCAGTGGAGATCCAGATCAGATGGCACAGATGTGCTGGCTGATCTGCATCTTCACTGGTCACATATGCGTTAAACTCATACATATGGAGTAAAGGCTTAAATCTAATCAGAAAAGTAATATGTACTTGGAACGCAACAGAAAATGTAACATACAAAAGTATTTAAACACAATTACTTACTCTTAATCTCTATATTTTAAACTATCAAAACAATTAAACAACAGTAAGTAATTGGTCATAAATTGTTTTACAATAAAAGTTCAAAACTAAATAAATGCAGTTGGTTCTGACATTTTCAGGTAAATTTTAATTTGGATGAAATTTTCAAGACTACTGGTAACATACATATTGAAAAGGCTTTAAATGACTCAACACTTTGAAAAAAACTAGAATTATCACTGAAAGTGATTAAATACCCCCACATGTATGCTTGATAATTGAACTGGGAATGCTTCGAATCAATGGCATAATGTGTCCCACTTTCAATCCAAAGTGTCGTCTTCACATTAGCCACATATTCAGCAAGTTTCATCACAATATCTCATTTCTTCTAAATTTATTGAGCAGAAATGGTTTAAATATGTTAGTAACAGTGGCCTTTATCTAACTTTTATCTAAGAACTGTGTGCCAAACATTGTTTATGAGAAATCAGCCAGAAACCATTTTTTCTATTTTAAGTAACAGTGACCTTGACCCCATCAGGCCCAATTTCAATACCAAGTTTCGTCTTCACAGACACTACCTATATAGCAATTTTCATCACAATATCTCATTCTGAACCAAAGTTATTGAGCATACAGTTTATTTTCTATTTTTAGTAACAGTGACCTTGACCCCACAGGCCTTGAATCCCAAAAGTCATCTTCACAAAAACCATCAATACACCAAATTTCATTTAAGAATCTCATTCCAAGCTATAGTTACTGAGTGGAAACGAAGTTTTGAAGTTTAAATAACAGTGACCTTGACCTTGAACCCACAGGCCCCAAAGTCAAACCTAATCTTTATCTTGTTATGTTACATCTGTGTCCCAAAAAATAATTAAATCTATGAAGTATTTCATGAGTTATAGTCCAGAAACAATTTTTCTTTTTTAAGTTACAGTGACCTTGACACTGACCCCTCAGGCCCCAAAGTCGAACTCGACCTGTATCTTCTGATATTACATATATGTACCAAAAAAGGATTTAATCTGTGAAGTTTTTCATGAGTTATTATCTGGAAACCCTTTTTCTATTTTTAGTAATACTGACCTTGACATTGACCCCACCAGCCCCAAAGTCGAACTTGACCTGTATCTTGTGATGTTACATCTATTTACCAAACAAGGATTAAATCTGTGAAGTGTTTCATGAGTTATCATCCGGAAACCATTTTTCTATTTTTAGTAACAGTGACCTTGACACTGATCCCACCAGCCCCAAAATCGAACTTGACCTGTATCTTATGACGATATACCTGTGTACCAAAAATTATTTAATTCTGTCAAGCCTTTCATGAGTTATCATCTGGAAACGAAGAATCCGACCGACCGACCGACAGACCGACCGACCGACCGACCGACAAGCTCACTCCTATATACCCCCTCAAACTTCGTTTGTGGGGGTATAAAAAGATTTTCTTTCAATCAGTATCAAGCTTTTTGTAAACCTTAAATTGCTAAGAACATCATGTTTCATATTTGGGACCAGTAAAGACTCAGATCTGCCTTTAGATCCTTGCAATCTGATCATGGTCAACACTGTTCAGTTAACAAATTCAGTAAATAAATTTTTGTTAAAAAAAAACACGCCATGAAAAATGAATGAACTGGCTGAAATTAAAAGTAACATTAATTAGCCGGTTACCCCTTAAATATAAAGAAATCATCATACAGCACAATATGTTTTATAAGTATTTACAATATACTATTTTATATACAAATACAAAATAGTTTAAATTCAACAAACTGATATATCTGAAAAATGACCTCTTTTTACCACTAGGTCAAGGTCATGAAAAAAAATAATGCTAAAATCTCGTAAGTTTTCAACATTTGGCACAAGAATTTCTGAATAATAATGCTATAAATAGACTAGCGCCCAACTTGGAAGATGACAGCACGGTTGTCAACGGTAACTGTATAAGATTCTCTAAAATTTCATAATAAATCAAGTAGCACACAGTATGGTAAAAGTAGTTTACAACAAATTCTAAGCAGAAGACAGTACAGGCAACTAAAAAACCAATACTGTACAAAGCTTTGCTAAAATGTAACCATACTAAGATAAATGAAAGGTAGCACACAGTATGGTATAGAAATTTCACAGAATGAACAGTACAGATAAGTAAAACCTATACTGTACACTGCTATGCTGAAATGTTATTCAGGCACTTAACAATGTGAAGATCAGTGCAACCAAATATTTCTCACAAGGTAATCAAATTCTTTAAAGTCGTGAATACATTTCACAAGTTTTCAGAATAATCAATATACCCCGGTAGCTACAAATAAAATGTCACAAAATTTGACCCAAGTCAAATTTTCCAGTGGCGAGACTCATTTACTTTGCACATGATTGGCCAAAATTTACACACTCCAGAAAAATATTAATTTAGTTCTATATGACATATCGTACTATCTATCAAAATACAGTACTTTAACAACACTAAAGGGTTGTAACAATAAATACTTTACCAAACTACAGTGGCTCAAAAACTGAACACAATTCATTCATCCTTTAAAAACATGGCAAGCATCAATCTTCGATGGTATTTTGGGAAGAGCAAATTGTAATTCTGACAAACAAGTTAACCAATTAAGTTTAAACATTAATTAGGAAATTACAATTATTTAACCCTTTACTCTATTGATATGCCTTTACCAGTTGGGCAACCAGTACAGATCTAGATCAGATGGTACATCAGTGCAGTCCAAATAAGATCAACACTGTTCTCTGTTAGATCCATTAGGTTATTTCTGAGTGTAGAACCAGATCAGATGCCACAGATGTGCTAGCTGATCTGGATCTGCCAGGCTGGCACATGTGATAACAAGATGCATCTATGGAGTGAAGGGTTTCGAGTAAAGAGTTAAGGACAAGCATTTCCAGTAATCACGTATAAAAACAGGAATTAGAAAGTGTAAAATGTAATACATATTCCAAAAAATCAATAAATAAAATTCGCAATTGTAATTTGATTGGAAGAGCAAAATTCAAGTCAGAAACAAAAATTCAGTAGTCAAATTTGCAAATGAAATTTAATAGGAAGAGCAAAATTAAAGATAGAAAGAAAAAAATTCAGTAGTAAAATTTGCACATGCAATTAAATAGGAAGAGCAAAATTAAAGACAAAAAGAAAAATTCAGTAGTAAAATTTGCACATTTGCTCATAATCAGAAGAGCAAATTTAATGACAGAAAGGAAAATTCAATATTGTCTGAAATAGCAATTGTTAGGAAAAAAATATAAATTAGAAATAAGTAAGCATAACAATAAAGTTTGCAACTGTAACAACACAAAATATATCAGCTCACTTATTTTGAATAAAGTAATGTTGAGACCTCATTTCAGATTAGGATTTAACCCTTTCCTCCACATATACACATTTTTAAGCATGTGCGACCAGTGTAGATCCAGATCAGCTGGCACATCTGTGCCATCTGATCAGGATCTGCACTGGTCGCATTTTGGTCAGAAATAACGTAATGAATCAAAAAGCGAAGTTTAGATCCTGATCAGAAGGCACGGATGTGCCGGCTGATCTGGATCTAAACTGTAAGCCCATGCAATAAAGGTGTATCTATGGAGGAAAGGGTTAAACAGTGACTGTCTATGATTCCGTAATAGTCTGATAGGAGAAAGAAGACGACAATGACGACCATTCGTGTAAGCACTCTAGCTGTGATTATTGTTATTTTATTAAATTATTAGTAATGTGTTATAAGTGTTGTTTTTGTTTCCTGCTAACTTCATTAACCAGGTATCATTTATAAAGCAGGTGTATTTAACCGACTTAGAAATGTTATTAAAATAATGGAACGAGTTAAGCAGTAAAACTATAATAATGGAAAGTTACATTTTAGAGCGGCCATTACATAAATTTATTTAATTTTTCAGAACGTGCTTTTAACAGTGATGAAAATATCTACATGTGGTGGTTTTCTTCTGAACGATGGTGACACACTGTGTTCGCTGTGCTTAAAGGGTTAAAGATATTTATAATCTGATGTGAAGAAAGAAGACCACAATGAAGACCATTCGTGTAAGCACTCTAGCTGTTAGTATTGATATTCTATTAAATTATTAGTAATGAGCTTTTTTTTTCTTCCTGCCTACTTCATAAACCTGGTATCATTTATAAAGCAGGTGTTTTTAACTGACTTAGAAATGTTAATAAAATAATGGAATGAGTTAAGCATGAAAACAATAAGAATGGAAAGTTCATTTTAGTGCAGCCATTACTAAATTTATTTCTTTTTTTCAGAACATGCTTTCAGCAGTGATGGAAATATCTACATGTGGTGGTTTTCTTCTCAACGATGGTGACACACTGTCCTCACTGTGTTTTCCTATCAACATGTGGTGGTTTTCTTATCAACGATGGTGACACACTGTATTCGCTGTGCTTTCCTCAAGACCAGTTTTGCAATGGTACAATCAATTATTAACAAAGAAAGTTTGCAATTTTAATAGAGGAGAAAAATTTAATCTTGTGATAAGACCGTCAATCAATTAAGTTTGCAATTGTAATGAGGAAGAGCAAAATGTAATTCCAAGAAAAAGAAGACAAAAATGTAATTCCAAGAAAAAGAAGACACACTGTCCTCACTGTGTTTTCCTATCAACATGTGGTGGTTTTCTTATCAACGATGGTGACACACTGTATTCGCTGTGCTTTCCTCAAGACCAGTTTTGCAATGGTACAATCAATTATTAACAAAGAAAGTTTGCAATTGTAATAAAGAGGAGAAAAATTTAATCTTGTGATAAGACCGTCAATCAATAAAGTTTGCAATTGTAATAAGGAAAAGCAAAATGTAATCCCTAGATAAGAAAATCAACCAACAGAGTTCGAAATTGTAATAAGAAAGACCAAAATGTAATTCCGAGATAAGTAAGTCAAACTATAAAGTTTGTAACTGTAAAAAGGAAGAGCAAAATGAAATTACAAAATAAATATTAAGACAATCAATAATGTTTGCAATCATAATATGGAAGAGCAAATGTAATATTAATACAAAATAGTTTATCAAAACAGTTTACAATCCTAATACGACAGACCAAAATTTAATTATAAGTGAATCACAAAGAGGAAAGCAAAATCTATTTTAGATGTAAGACAGTGAAGAAAGTTTGGAAGAGCAGAGTTATTGAATGCTGATAGAGTATAATATAATCTATTTTAGATGTAAGACAGTGAAGAAAGTTTGGAAGAGCAGAGTTATTGAATGCTGATAGAGTATAATAATACTTTAAGTCATATTATAACAAATATTATATTTTGCTGTAAAAAACAAATATAGTTAACAATGAAATACGGGGCAACATAAAAAAAAACTATTAGAAAATTAGGAGGTGAATTGCAAACAATTGTACGTCGAAAAGTCTATGAACAACAATGGTTTATTTAATAAACCTTGTGAATTTTCAGTTGTAGCACCCTCAGGTACTTTGTCAGAATAAAAACTGATAGTTTGATGAAGAAATATGGCAATGCTTTTTTGACAAAATCAAATTACAAAAAGGGACATAACTCCATCAAATGTGAACTTGAACTAAAGACATTAGTTCCATTAAGACCTTTTTGTAATAAGCAATTTAATTTGGAAGTTTGATGAAGAAATAAAGAAATGGAAAAGTTATAGCCAACACTACACTTTCGTGGCAGATGGAAGGGCTGACAGCAGACAAAGCGATCCCTATGTAGATGTCTTTGCTTTTCTTTGAAAGAGTAACTAAAACTTACAAACAAAGGTGGTAATAAAAGACACTGGAAGCAAAAGGAGACTGAAAAAGTAAAAATAAAGTGTGCAAAGCTTTACCACTGTTAATGAAAGAGTATTAATAAATTTCTGGAGGTGTTTAATACAAAAAGAGAACATGCAAAAGTCTAAATGTCAATTATCAAGTGCATTTATATAAAATTGGGTGACAAAATAACATTTATGTAGCGGTGCAACTAAAAAGTGGAAGAACTCAAAACAGGAAATTGATAAAACAAGAAAACATGTGCAAATCTAGAAGAACTGAAATATTTAAACTAAAATCAAACAGTATAAGTCAACAAACTTTAACTTATGTAAGAATAGGCATTTGCTGCAACAAGAAAAGTAGAGTAAGTTTAAAATGGTACAAACTAAAAACAACTTATTATTAACAGAACGGAATAACTTGAGAACGGGGGAAAAGTAACTGTGAAGACGACTTAACCCTTTCCTCCATATATACGCATATATTGCGTGGGCGAACAGTGTAGATCCAGATTAGCAGGCACATCCGTGCTGTCTGATCAGGATCTTCTCTGGTCGCATTTTGGTCAGAAATAACCTAACAAATCAAACAGTGCAGATCCTGATCAGATGGCACTGATGTGCCGGCTGATCTGGATCTACACTGTTTGCCCATGCAATAAAGGTGTGTCTATGCAGAAAAGGGTTAAAAACTGTAAGCACTGAAAAAAGAGCTAGTGAATGCTAATCCTGTATAGACTAATTTGTCACCTTATAACAGAATGGTAATTTTAAAATTACTAATTGTCCCTTTCATTTAAACTATTTATCAGACAGAGTCTACAACTGGAAGAGTTCAAAGAGAGGCTAGGAAAGTTCAAACTGAGGCTTGCACAAATTCAAAGTGAGGCTAGCTATAGTTTGAAGAGTAGCTAGCTGGGATTCCACATGAATCTAGCTAAAGTTCAAACTGAGGCTTGCCAAATTCAAAATGAGGCTAGCTAAAGTTTAAAGAGCAGATAGCTGGGATTCCACAAGAATCTATCTGATGTTCAAACTGAGGCTTGCTCAAATTCAAAGCGAGGCTAGCTTTAAATCCAAGACAGACTAGCTAAGATTCAACAAGAATCTATCAAATGTTCAAACTTAGGCCTGCCCAAATTTACAGTGAGGCTAGCTTTAAATCCAAGACAACTAGCTAAGATTCAACAAGAATCTAGCTTATCTTCTTATTAATTCAGAGAGAGGGTTAAACCTTAAAAACTCAGCACAATAAAGGTATAACGTGTAGATAATAAGCAAAACATTAACAGAAAGGAAGCAATATCAATTAACAAATAAAAACTGACACAACAACTTTCTCAATCAAACATCAAAACAAACCCTCAGAACACAATGCAATATAATTGCAAAATCAATCATTTAAATATTGTTAAAATAGAATTTCTTACACATGTTTAAGGAAGAGTATATTGAACATAAATCTTGACTAGATTTCCACATTCACATTCATACAAAATAACCCTTTACTTCATATTACAGATTAATGATGCTTGTGTAGTGCAAAGATAAATAAGCATCTAGCTGATTTGCACTTAAATGTTTCATACTGCGTTTTCGTACTCTACAGAATCATACTTGTAATGTAAATTTTGATGTACGCATTTTTTTTTCAAAATAAAAAGCGTTTATGCAGAATGATTTTCGAGGGGCGGGTGGGGATGAGAATCTAGGAATTAATTTTCTATTGCCTAAGCTTGGACATTGTAATTTGGAATCCCTGTATTCTGCAGTTTGACACTATTTGCTACTAATTTCTCACACATAGACATGAACAGTATTGATCCTGATCAGAATACACAGATGTGAAGACTGGTCTGGAACTAAACTGGTTGCACATAGTAAATTTGCCATACACATGGAGTAAAGGGTTTAACCCTTTCCTGTACAGATACGCATTTTTACACATGTGCGACCAGTGTTGATCCAGATCAGCCAGCACATCCGTGCCATCTGATCAGGATCTGCACTGGTCGCATTTTGGTCAGAAATAACCTAATGAATCAAGAAGCGAACAGTTTAGATCCTGATCAGACGGCACGGATGTGCTGGCTGATCTGGATCTGAACTGTTCGCCTTAGCAATTAAGGTGTGTCTGTACAGGAAAGGGTTAAAAAACCTTTCTGCTTTTTTAAACTACATCCATAAACTTGACTGGTCCCATATACATTCACTAATTACAAACACTTACATTCAATTATATACAATGACATAAATATATAAACTATATTTTATAGCAAACACAATATGTAAAACAATTTCCGAGACAATTGTTCCCTTTTTATACTAAGACAGCATTGTCAACTACTCTTTATATATAAAATATACATATACAACACTGTCATAAACAAAAAACAATATTATTTAGTTTAAAATCGAGAGTTACTCAAACAATAGTTGCTGCCTGTCTTTTAATAAATAACTCTATCTTGTATAATAAACTATAAACAACTATCATTTTTAAAGGTCCATTGTTTTCACAAAATTTTCAATTTTTCTTCAGCTGTATAAATTTAGAATATTCAAAACTGCCTATTAAATAACTTGTGACAATATAGTCAACATGTTAACCTGTTCTTTTACTCAAATAAGAGTCTAACTTTGTCATTTTATGTGGCCTAATTCAGGATTTACACTGTTTTCTTCTTGGTCAGAAATAACCTTATGATGTTAAAGCAGTGTGTTGATCCTTATCTGACACTAGTGCTGGCAGATCTGGATCTATACTGGTTGCACATGGGGTAAATGTTGTATGAAGTAAAGAGTTAAGACAATGGTTAATGTTTAACACAGGCAGACCAGATAATGGAATGTAAGTAAAAGTATTAATGACATGGTGGAGCAAGTATAGCAAAATCTAACTACAGCATAGTTAGACTAATCATGCTAGCGTGAGACAAAATCTCAAAATATTAATATACAAGTACCAAACTTTAATCTTTTTCAATTAGTTTCTTCAAAGTTCCCCGATAGTAATACTCTATATCCCAGAGAGCCACTCCTCCTTCTTTAACATAATATGGCGAGCGAACTTGGCCGAATTTCGGTGGTATCACATTTCTTGCAGATCTTCTCCAATGACTGAACCTATCTCCTCCATTTTGAAGAGTCACTTCCTGCACTTCCCAAAGGAAGCTGTCCTGGTTTACTTTTAGGGGAACTGCCGTCATTCACCATCCTTCTCAGAAGGATCTGTTTCATCTTCAGGGTTCAGTTTCCTCTTCTTGGCTAAGTTTTCTATTTTCTCTTCAACAGTTGCTGAAATAAACAGAGGAAATTATCACCAACAAAACAATTTAAGCAAGCAAAATAAAAAAAATAAGCAAAATACGAACAGACTAGCCAATCAGGGAGAAGTTTTGTCATAATTTTACTGACTTAAGGAGTTGACTTATGGAGTAGTTTGCAGTCAACAGCATTCTTTCCCTATATAGTCTATACAAAATGACATCTCCCATAGCTCAAAGAAGGAAGGTGACTTTAGGGAGACCACTTCTCCCAAGTCTCCCCAACAATAGAGGTCACATCATGGGAAAAGGTGTCTTTGAACAGCTGACGTCAATCCTTGGAATGTCAAAATGTTTAGCAGACAAAGTTTATTATTATGTATTTTGTTGTGAAATAATAAAACCACATATAGGTTATGAGAAAAAAAAAAGATAAATTGGTAGTTCTTTCTAAATTAAGTAACTAGAGGAGTGTTCAGTTGATATGTCACATTCTGGTACTTTGTAAGGAAAAAATCTGTGTACAGAAAGGGGCATAACTCTATCAAATGAGACCTTTACCTTACGACTTTGGCAACATCACCAGTCATAAGCAATATAATTTGAAAGTTTATGATGAAATATGTTATAGCCATCATTATGTTTTTGTGACGGACAGACAAAACAATCCCAATGTATCGCCATTTCCTTGAAGGGTGACACAACAACTAAAATATCGAAAATATATTGAATTGTAACTGAAAAACATGGATTTGTTAAACTCAAATGAACTGGTCAAACTAGAATTATCACTGAAAGTGATTAAATACCCCCACATGTGTGCTTGATAGTTGAACTGGAAATTCTTAGAATCAATGGCATAATGTAACTAACACTAGAAACATGGACACATGTAGTAGTGACCTTGAACTTTACCCCACACACCTACTTTCAATCCCAAGCAGTCTTCAAAGATTCAACCTAAACAGTTAGTTTCATCACAATATCTCATTCCTCACTAAAGTAATTTAGCATAGAAAGTTTTTCTATCTTAAATTTAGTAACAGTGACCTTTACCACAGTGGCCCCACTTTCAATCCAAAGTGTTGTCTTCAAAGTAGATACATATACAGCAAGGTCATCACAATATTTCATTCCTTCTAAATTTATTGAGCAGAAACGGTTTGAATATGTTAATAACAGTGACCTTAACTTTTATCTAACAACTGTGTGCCAAAAAATGTTAAAATATGTGAAGCCTTTCACTAGAAATCATCCAGAAACCATTTTTTCTATTTTGAGTAACAGTGAACAGTAACCTTGACCCAGGCCCATTTTCAATACCAAGTTTCGTCTTCACAGACACTACTACCTACATAGCAATTTTTATCACACTATCTCATTCCGAACTACAGTAACTATTACTGAGCATATACAGTTTTTTTCTATTTTTAGTAACAGTGACCTTGACCCCTCAGGCCTTACTTTCAATTCCAAGTCGTCTTCATTGAAACCACCAATACACCAAATTTCATTCAAGAATCTTTTTCCAAACTATAGTTACTGAGTGGAAATGTTTTGAAGTTAAAATAACAGTGACCTTGACCTTGAAGCCACAGGTCACAAAGTCAAACCTGTATCTTGTATTGTTACATCCGTGTCCCAAAAAAGGATTTAATCTGATAAGTATTTCATGAGTTATCATCCGGAAACCATTTTTCTATTTTTAGTAACACTGACCTTGACATTGACCCCACCAGCCTCAAAGTCGAACCTGACCTGTATCTTGTGATGTTACGCCTGTGTACCAAAGTTTTAACATCTTAAAAATATTTGATGCCTTTTAGGTGTTATCGTCTGGAAAGCATTTTCTATTTTGAGTAACTGTGACCTTGACACTGACCCCACCAGCCCCAAAATCGGACTTGACCTGTATCCTATGATGTTACACCTGTGTACCAAAAATTATTTAAAGCTGTCAAGCCTTTCATGAGTTATCATCCGGAAATGAAGAATCCGACCGACCAACAGACAAGCTCACTCCTATATACCCCCTCAAACTTTGTTGGGGTATAAAAAGAAAAATACTGTGTAAAAAAACACAATAAAGAGATATAAAATTTACACCTGTGGTAACTATAATAATGTCAAACAACCCATATGAAGTTTCAATGGAGTAGCTTGACTAGTTACTGAGAAAAAGCAGACTTTAACAAGTATTTTCACCAGAGTGAATGTGGTGTAGGCAACAAAGACAATGGATGCTGCAAAAGCTTATCAAGAAGACCAGCTAGATATAATTTCCCAGTACTTTGTTACAATGAAACATGAAAACACATACGACATGACTGCCTCTCCATTAATGGTTTGTAAACTTTGAACTTCTCAGGAGCTATCCATTCTGCTTGATTTAACACTGGTGGACTGAGGTCGGACCATGGGGCAATGTCACATTCTGAAAATATCCAATGAAAGGCAACATGATGATAATTATAATCAAATTATATTGCTGTATGCTTTTTCATCAATGATTTCTTTGGTTCTGACACTTCCATGTTTAAGAATTGTAAGGGACACAATCTCATTTGCACATTATTGCATTCATTTTAAAAGTTGTCTCCCTTTAATTATAAACCCACTTCAGTTCCAGTCCAGCTGGGTTGAATTCAAAGCTGAACAGTCTCTTATTTGGCAGAGCATACATAACTGTTCTGGTGCAGTAATTAGACATTCTTTAAGTTACTGTTCAAAATCAGCTGCCCTAAAGTCCATATATCTGAATGGTTGATAATAAATTTTTTCCAACAAAGATTAAAATATTTGAAATATGAATCTGGTATGCAAGAATAGGTTGTCTGACCATCATACTATTATGCAAGTCACCTTTTTCAGGAAGGATTTCTACTGCAGTGTACTAATTGTAGTTATTGGTGCCCAGCTACTTGCATTTTCTGCTGGGCAATGTTGAGCAATTTCAGGCTGATCAAGGTCTCACTGGTAGCAAATGTGACACAAGTTGTAATGGGTTAACTTACCTGTTTCCACTTTGGCTTTATCCAGATCTTCTAACATCTTTTTCAACATTGTGGCTCTAAAAAAAATTAAGGTACATATTATAATTTTCCTAGGTAATGATATGTACAGCAAATTTATATAATGATATGATTTAAAACTGTGTATTATACTTATTTTTCTATATGCATGTCAAAACATCTGAAAACAGGTTTGTATGATTATCCTTGGTTGTGTTAGATTTCAAAATGATTTTTTACATGAATTTCTCTTGATTTTTGCATTAAACTAGACTTATCACTGAAAGTGATTAAATACCCCCACATGTGTGCTTGATAGTTGAACTGGGAATTATTAGAATCGATGGCATAATGTAACTAACACTAGAAACAAGAACACATATAGTAGTGACATTGACCCCACACACCTACTTTCAATCCCAAGCAGTCTTCAAAGATGCAACCTAAACAGTAAGTTTCATCATAATATCTCGTTCCTCACTTAAGTTATTTAGCATAAAAAGTTCTTCTATCTGTAGTAACAGTGGCCTTTACAACAGAGGCCCCACTTTCAATTCAAAGTGCGATCTTCCCGGTAGCCAGATATACAGCAAGTTTCATCATAATATCTCATTCCTTTTAAATTTATTGTGCAGAAATGGTTTGAATATGTTAGTAATAGTGACCTTTACTTAACTTTAATCTAACAACTGTGTGCCAAAAATTGTTTAAATATGTGAAGCCTTTCACTAGAAATCATCCAGAAACCATATTTTCTATTTTAAGTAACAAGGAGACCTTGACCCACCAGGTCCATTTTCAATAACAAGTTTTGTCTTCACAGACACTACCCATATAGCAGTTTTCTTCACAATATCTCATTCCGAACTCAAGTTATTGAGCATATAGAGTTTTTTTTCTATTTTTAGTAAAAGTGACCTTGACCCCACATGCCTCAATTTAAATCCCAAAAGTCGTCTTAACAGAAACCACCAATACACAAAATATCATTCAAGAATCTCATTCCAAGCTTTAGTTACTGATTGAAAATGAAGTTTTAATGTTCAAATAACAGTGACCTTGACCTTGAACCCACAGGCCCCAAAGTCAAATCTAATTTGTATCTTGTAATGTTACATCTGTGACCCAAGAAATAATTAAATCTATGAAGTATTTCACAAGTTATTGTCCAAAAACAATTTTTCTATATTAAGTAACAGTGACCTTGACATTGATCCCACAGGCCCCAAAGTCAAACTCAACCTGTATCTTCTAATGTTACATCTATGTACCAAAAAAGGATTTAATCTGTGAAGTATTTCACGAGTTATCAACCGGAAACATTTTTTCTATTTTTAGTAACACTGACCTTGACATTGACCCCACCAGCCCCAAAGTCGAACCTGACCTGTATCTTGTGATGTTACATCTTTGTACCAAATATTACTTAAATATTTGACGCCTTTCATAAGTTTTCCTCCGGAATGCATTTTTCTATTTTTAGTAACAGAGACCTTGACACTGACCCCACCAGCCCCAAAATCGAACTTGACCTGTATCTTATGACATTACACCTGTGTATCAAAAATTATTTAAATCTGTCAAGCCTTTCATGAGTTATCATCCAGAAAAGAAGAATCCAGATGACAGACCGACCGACCGACCAACCAACAAGCTCACTCCTATATACCCCCTCAAACTTTGTGGGTGGGGGTATAATAACACAATTAATCAGATTTCTAACATTTTACCATGAAGCTCTATGTTCTCCATACTTGGTTTTAAAATTGCCTCAAAATATACATTATTTGTTAATTTTTTTAACTTATTTATTTTACACAATTAATGAAACAAGTTTTTTATTAAAATAAATAAGCTCTTTGATGCTTCCTGGTTTAGAACCAGTACTCACATGGCAAGTGGACTGAGGAATATCATATCTAACCGGAATAAATCTCACCCAAGGTGGCATTAAAACCTATTACCTTGGATCAGATATCCTATGCTCTACCCCTAGAATAGTTGTATAAAAAAGATCAGAACTACATGATGAATTATTTCTGTATCACAATCTGAGTATTGCAGTACTCTGTTAAAACCTTAAAACTAATTCAGTCGACTAAAGCATAAACTCATTTCCTGGTCACCTACTTAAATAAAATTTGAATTGGTGCATTCTGAAAAATCCTAAGTTTACAGTTCTTACTTGATAGAATGTTCCGCCCACAGCTGTTGTAGATGTTTAATGTTATCCTCGTGCCAATCTGAAAAGTACAAAACAATCACTGTGGTCAAATGAAATTTAAAAGTATTTAAACCTTTAATCCATATAAACAGGTTCTATCACACATGCAAATATTGCAGATCCTGATCAGCTGGCACATCCATGTTGTCTGATCATGATCTACACTAATCTCTTTTACATTCATGATATTATTTCTGACCAAGATGTGACCAGTGCAGATATAGATAAGATGGCAGAGATGTTGGAGATTTCAATTCAAAAACAAATTTACAGCTTTGAAACTTTTGGCTTTACCTCGCTAAGTAAGAACATGAAGATGTTTAAAATGTCAAAAAAGATCATACCTGCCATATCCCCCGGCGGGGGGAAAAATCCCCCGGAATTTAGAGCCATCCCCTAGCCCCCCGGCGGGAGACGAAAATCCCCCGGAATTAACAAAAGTTAAGAAAAAAGGTATAAACATGCATTTTTGTCGCTCTCATCAGACATTTGTCTAAACGCCGAATACACCGTTACGTATCTCGGACTCCTAACGGTTGTGTCAAAACGTTCCGAATTCGTCTAATTAGTGCCACCGAGAGGATTATCGATTATTTAGTGAGAATTGACACTTAACAGGATTGTTTATTGGATAATTGATTGTTTGCATAGGTGTGAATGGAATCTCAAGTATACCGTCTGTTTTATGTACAATTTGCGGACTTGTTTAAAGATTGAAGTTTTTTTTATGATGTCCAAAATATGTGTGTATCCGGATAATGGGACACTTTCGGATACAAATTATTCGTCTTTTGACCAACAATTAACGTTTTGGCACATTTGCAAATATTTTTTTTAATTACAAAGTAGGAAGAAATGACCAGTCAAGCTGATTCTTGCATCCTTGGAATAAAAATATAATAGCCAAGCTGCAACATTTGATATATTCAGGGACAGATCCAGATGGACTTCAGTAGTGTTGCTCGGACACAATTTTTGGGCAGCAATATTTAATTTTCATGGGGATTTTGAACAGAAAATAGAAATTATAATGTAAATACAGAATGACTTTCCTAAACAAACCCCCTTAGCATACTTAGAAAGATCCAGACTGACTCCTGGTCTGGTTTGACTGCAGAGACCATATGTTGAGCGTTCGAACTCAGCATCTGCAGCAAGTTAATAACATCATGTTAGTTAACTTAAATAATTGTTCTAACTGATGTTAGTCTGTGTTATGAACATCAGAGTTTGTCGGTCTGTTCATATAGTGTTTGTTTTATAAAGTTTTATTATGTGCTGACACCCTGTTACAAAAAAAACATAATAAAAATATTGTTTAAATAAATGAGGATAAATATATTTTAAATATATTTAATATTGCATCTTAGTTTAGTTTCTAGTAAATTCCGCTTGATTAGCCGCGTTAAAAAATCCCCTGGAATTATATCGGAATCCCCTGGAATTTTGAACCAAATCCCCTGGAATGCTTTCCAGAAATATGGCAGGTATGAAAAAGATAAAAGATCATGTAAAAAGTTCAGACGCAGTGATATCTCAATTATTTTATCACATTAGCTCCAATTCAACGTCAGGGGAAAATCTTGGAGGTCTCGTAAAAATTCTCAGTTTTACTTACAAGCTTCATAAATCCACTCAAACTCATCTCCAAAATCAGCATCATACAGGCAAAGTGGAATATCTGAAATTGAACAAGATTTCATGCCGACCAGGTAAGAATTTATCCTTCATTAAGGTAAAGGGATTCATACATATCGAAAGGCCAACAAAAAACACAACCCCTTCTCCCAACAAAGTATGGTATTGTATTAAAGCATAATTTTAGAAATTTGAAAAACATAAATGTTACCCTTTACATGTATACACCTTTTATTGTACCAGCTAGGAGTGTAGATCCAAATCAGCAGCATATGCATGCCATCTTGTCGGAATCTGTTCACTTTCCTAGATCCATTCGGTTTCCGATAAAGAAGCAAACAATGTACCGGGTAGATTCAGATAATATGGCATGGAAGTGCCAGTTGATCTGGATCTATAGTGTTTCCCCATGCAATAAAAGGTGTCTCCATGGAGTAAAGTTATAAACCAATGAAAATACAGTGGAGATCCAATGTAACGCAATCCGTGGGGTTCAGACCCTCAAAGCCTGTTATTATCGGATCCGCGATATTCCAGGGACAAAGCAACTTGGGCCAAGAAACTTTGCTAATCGTAAGTCCATATAGCGGATGTATTGTTACCCTGGCTAAGAACTATAATACATGTACACAGTTATTTATTATTACATTTTATCGGTATTTGAAAAAAGATCATTTTGTTGCCATGTTGTTGTTTTTCTCTCTCGCTGGTGCTATAAAATTAGTACAATGGGAGTTTAACTCACCAACGTTTATACTGCGGGTTAATCTTCTAATGTGGAACTATTTATGTATTTGCAAGACCCGTACGCTGTCGAGAATGAAAACAGATTCTCAACACGTGTCAAATTTAGACACGAGCTTCTCAAATAAGAAGCCCATTAACAACATCAGACACATTTACATTGTATCATTTTATCAGCAGCAGGTGCGAAAAACAACCATTCAGTAACCATTTAGCGTCCTTGATTAGGTGACCCAGTGTTTGGACAGCAATTTAACAATTTTATGACAGTTTGCATGTTTAAGAAACGTAGTAAACAATAATAAACAGATCCTCAAGAAAAAAAGCTTTTTTTTTTAACGATTCTTGGTACGTTACTGAATGACCATCATTGCCTTTATCGATTAACGCGGTATTGACATTGTTACCTCCCTTTTATTCCCTTTCCATTATGCAAAATTTGCCATCGATCCACGGGTCGACCGCGTTATATTGGATTTCGCGATATAGCAGAGCTCCACTGTAGTGATATACTGATATTCACAAAAAACTTCAAGCCCACATACTGTCATATACAAAAACATTCATTTAGACATTTTTGGGGAAAAACACAAAATTAAAAAATAATTCCATACCTGCGGCCCAGTTGTATTGTGGTCTTCTCGGGTTCTTCTCTACATTGAGCAGCTCTTCTATCACCTGAAATATCCACACAACTTAGATTACTAAATGATGATAGGTGATACAACCTTCCTTAGTATTAGCATTTTGACTGACATATATGGAAAAACAAGTGAATCTGTGAGCTAATGCTCACTAGTGATACCCCCCCTGTGAGAATAAATGACTTTCAAAGTAATTTGCATTTTTCAATAAAGATGCCCTTTGGTTTATGTAATGCACCCATATAGTGATAAATTAATATGATGCCCTTTGGATTGTGTAGCATGCCTGTATATTAACAAAATCTAAAAAAAGTCGGTAAACAGGAAGTAGATGAGCAAGGAGCATGAAATCGCTTTACACCAAATGGACTATAGGATAAAGCAATATTCAAAATATCAGGCTGCTGCATGTTAGAGTTGCTTGGAAAACTGCGGCGGAAATTTTGTTATGGAAGAATGGAATCACAGACGGAAGAACGGAATCACTGACGGACAAAGGTAAAACAGTATACCTCCCTCTTCTTCAAAGTGGGGGGTATAATAAGGAAGCACAAGGAAAGTAAACCTATAAATTTTGAATTTATAATGAAAGAAGGATTAGGAACAATCAATATATTTTTACTCTGAGGTTCCACTAGCTGCTGAATCTCAGGGGTCATTTTTAAATAATTTTAGGGGGGATTCTGCAAATTAATGGCCAAAATACTCATAACATAGGGAAAAATACCCTTCAAATAAAATCATAGTGGTCAAGTTAAGGTTTAATGAAAATTTCAAGAGTCAAAGGGTCATCTCTCAAATAGGACCCCTATTGATTTTTGAATTTTCTTGCAGATTTCAGAAGCAATGTATAGCAAATGTTAAACTGCTAATTAAAATGCACAACTATGTGCATAACTTTACATCTTCATGACTTCTTATGTTAGCAACATTAACACTTGCTAAAACTGATTTATTAATGTGTGCAATACCCCGGTATAAGTCACAAAAATCATTAAGTGTGGATACCCATTAAACAGTTACCCTGTTGCAACATTAGCACAGGGTATGCAATATTATCACTGTGCACTAACTGCAATCTCAGTTTGTTGTTTGGTGTAAAGGATTGTCTCAACATTGTTAAATGATGGCCTTTTAAAGTAAATAAACTACATACTGTGAATTTATTTTTATGCATGGAAGATTATTTTTTCTTAAATCTTCCCTCTATTTTTACCTTATTATGGCATGTGTGAACAATGAAGAACCACATCAGCACATCAGTAACATCTGATGATGATCTACACTTTTTGTGTTTTGATAATATATGGTTATTTCACTGTCTGTTTTTATTTACAGTTTGGCATTTTTCCAAATAATATACAGACCATACATCTTGGCTGAAGGTTATAAAACTGAGATTGGAAACCAGTCTCAAATCTCAAGTATCTGATTGGCTGAAATGGCGACTGGTCGCCATTTCAGCTAATCAGATGCTTGATATTTGAGACTGGTTTCCATGCTCAGGTTTATAACCTTGAGGCATTGTATGACCACTTTTGCCTTTACCCAATGATTTGTCTTAACAACAGGATTTCTGTGACTGCCCATCTAGCTTTTTATTTTACAAAAAAACTTTAAAAATACATTGTCTCAAAAATATATAGGTTTCAAACTATTTTAGTAACATTAGTGGTAACTAACAAAACAGTGGTAGATCCAGAGGGGGTTCAGTGGGGTTGCTCAAGCGATTTTGGTCAGAAAATTGGAAATTATCATGTAACTTCCCTAAGACTGCCCAAAACCAAAACTCTTCCAGAAATCTTGCATCTGACCCTTCATTATAAAAACAGCAACAATTCATAGTATTAGTGTTAAAAATTGCTAGTTTAACCATTTCGGAAATGTTCTTTCCTTGATACAACTTATATTTTTTAAGTACGGAATATCAAATTCACCTCGGGTGTCTCCAACTGCTTCCCAACAAGAAACAAAATGGCGACAATACATCGTATCTGATGATAGAGAAAAGCTGTTCCGACTATCGTCAACTCGTACATCGTGTACCCGCCATCATCTGAATCATTCAGAGGCTTGATATCAGCACTGATTATCCTGCGTACATGGTTGGTGGTGTTCTCGACATTAACCTTGCAGAAATTGCGGAAATCATGTTCTCCTAGAAGCTTTCCGCATGCTTGATCCATGATCTAACAGGAAAATAGAAACTTAGCAACGAAAAACATATAATTACAGGACTCTCACTAGACTTGCAAATAAAGAAGAAGTTTTGTCATAATTTTACTGAATTATGGAGAAGTTTGCAGTCAACAGCATTGTTTCCCTATGTAGTCTATACAAAATGACTTCTCCCATAGCTCAAAGAAGGGAGAAGTCTGATCAACTTTTGGGAGACTACTTTTCCAAGTCACCCTCTAGTGAGAGCCCTGAATTAGAAATCATTTTGCAGACATACTATTTTTTCAGGTCAATATAGTATCCTATTCTTTTGTTTTTAATGATAAACTTTCAATCAGTACTTTGGCATCAGATTTAACTTATCTCATTTCCCAACAAGAGGACTGATTGTAGATGATCGCTCAAATTGAGTACAACTGCATTCTCAGCTTGTGGTTTCAGACAAGAAGATTTTTAAAGTGCACTATATCAGTCTATATGCAAGCTAAAGTGAATCCTGGGGCGGGGCCAATTTTCTCCCCAGGGAAGAGCATTTGAACAATATGTTGTAGAGTTCCACTAGAGGGTGCTAAATGCCAAATATCTAAGCTCTAGGCCTTGTATCACTGACAAGAAGATTTTTAAATACCCCCAAGTCTATGTAAAATGAAGTTGACCCCTGGGGCGGGGCCAATTTTGAACTGGGAATGCTTCGAATCAATCTTTGTAGAGTTCCACTAGAGGATGCTAAATGCCCCACTTTCTAAGCTCCAGGCCTTGTCGTCTTCAGACAGTAGCCACATATTCAGCAAGTTTTTCCTATCACAAGTCTATCTCAAATGAAGTGACCCCTGGGGCTAACGCCAATTTATTGACCCCAGGGAAATGGTTTGAAATATGTTAGTAGAGTTCCACTAGAGGGTGGCCTTTATCTAACTTTTATCTAAGAACTGTAGTGCCAAGCATTGTGGTTATAAGAAGATCATCCAGAAACCATTTTTTCCTATTTCTATAGTAAAATGAAGTGACCTTGACCCCATCAGACCCCTGGGAAATAATTTGAACAATCTTTGTAGAGTTTCACAAGAGGATGCTTCACAGATCTAAGCTCTAGGCCTATATCAGACAAGAAGATTTTCATCACAATATCTCCTATTCTTGGAACCAAAGCTTCATTGCAAGGAACATACGTGGCGAGTTTCATCAAAATTCTAGCCGTTTCAGAGAAGAACAGTGAAGCAATTGTTGACGACGCACGACAGGCCTTGACATCAGGCGGTCACAAAAGCTCACCCTGTCACTTCGTGACAAAAAAAGGACTGATTGTAGATGACACCAAATTGATAAACTGCATTCTAAATTTTCAAGAATCTCATTCAAATGCAAGCTAAGTAGCTGTTACTTAAAAAGAGTGGAAACGATATGTTTTGATCAGTAAACAAATTAAACAAACAGTGACCTTATCTAAAAGTATGAACCCTAAACATAATCTTCAGCTATCCAGTCAAACCTATTTATCTTCTATCTTGTTATATCAAGGGTGGCACGCAAGACTGTTGAAACTGCACTGAAATATATTTACACTTCAACTTTGTCCTCTACGATGAAAGTCTTATTTCATTAAATGAGTTATAATTTCTGTTAGTAAACAATTTTTCTATTTTATAAGGCTTGGCTACAGTAGACCTTGACACTGACCCCTCATTGGACGTTGCACAATGGTTTGACGTGTGAAGTCGCCGAGCACGCACATCTTGCTGATGAGTTGCCATCATTCACTGTGTACGTCAAAAAAGTTGCAGTTCCAATCTGTGAAGTTTTATCATGAGTTATTATCATGGAAACCCTGTAATATTAATAGTATTTATAGTTGTGCAAATACAGTGGAGCTCCGCTAATCCGCGGTCCGATTTAGCGCGAAATCCACCATAACGCGGTCAGCCCTTGGACCCCGTTTTTTTTCATAAGTCGTAAAATTCTTGACCATTTGTATATTTGGAAATGATGTTAACATCGTAAATACCGCGTTACCGATAAAAACAATGACGCTCGTTCATTAACGTATCGAGAATCGTTGAAACAATTGTGAAATGTTCCTTTATGATCTGTTGATTGTTTCCTAAGTTTATTAACCATTATCAAACTGTCATAAAATTTTTAAGTAACATTGTTGTACCTTGGGGCACACTGATCCCACCTACGCCCCAAAATGGTTACTGAATGGTTGTTTTTCCTGTATCTTACTGCACGATAAAATGACAAAGGTGTCTGATGTTGTTAATTGGCTTCTAATTGAGAATTATGCCTACATTTGACATGTCAAGCCTGTTGACATTTTGAGTTATCATCTGGAAACGTTTTACAGATATTACGTTATTGGTACATCAATTGTACTTACAATAATCCATGTTTACAAGCTCAATTGTCTCCTTTATATACCCCCTCAAACTAATCCGCACAATTTGTGGGGGTATAACAAAAAGTAATTTTATCTAAAAAAAACACTCATAGTATGTACATTTCTTTGATCCGCTTTCCATGTTAATTTCATAAACATAATTGACAGTTCAGCTATCCAGGTAAACATTGATACCAACCATATATTTAACTTCAAAGGAACTTGTCGGCTCGTATCAAGACTGTGTGGCACTGCTTTGAAATCGTTTGATCTACAAAACTGCACTGTGACATTTCACAATATTTAGCTAGGTTCAACTTGATGATGCAATAATACTGATAATATGATACTCGAGATAAAATTGGGATGTAATTTATTGCGGAATCATAATTGGTTAGTGTTTTAATACTTATTTCACATTCACGTTGTGAAATGTCGCGGTAGCATAATATAATTTGAAACTTCAAGGCTTGCAGAACATGACAGTAGAGTCTGTTAATTAATAAATAAACATTTAAAATAATGCATATCGTATCCAGAACACGATCTACCTGACCTCTCTTGTCAACAAATATATGCAGAAGTCGCCGATGACAAACGCACATTTTGCTGATGAGAATTGCATAAAGCAATAATTTTATAGCACCTGTTAGCCATAATAACATTCAACATGTGTCGTCAAACAAAGGATTGCAGTTTCCAAATAACGATAAAATGATACGAGTAATACATGTATGGACTTAGTATAGCGTAAGTTCTTCTCCAGCGAATTTCGCGGATCCGATAATAACGCGATTTGATGGGATGGACCCCACAGTACCGCGTTTATAGTGGATCTCCACTGTATAAGGATTGAATCAATATTTGATGGTGTTCGTAAATATTGTTGTAGCAGTTTCCATAATTGGTGAAAATATAAACAATATTTCACTAAAACAAATGTTGTCCATGTGTTAACATTACCTCAATGTTCAGGTTTCCTTTAGGAAAGAAGTACTTGTATGTTCTCTTCTTACAACTGAACCTGCAATATATAAAACAATATTGCTGAATGTAAGGTAACTGCAGCGTAAGATAATCCTGATAAATTTAGGAAAACAGCAGCTGAACACATTCCTGCTGATTTCAGCAGGATTGAGTTCAGCTGCAGTTTTCCTGATTTCAGAAGTATTGTCTGAGTATAGCTGCAATTTTCCTGAAATCACCAGTACTTGTGCCAAATGTGGATTAGGAAACTGCAGACTAATCTCATCCCTTGTGGGATTCAAACCCACAATTCTCCAGATCCAAGTCTGATACTTTACCCCTAGACCACTTCTTCTTCTTGGGAAGAAGTACTAACATTTGCCCAAGATCATAAAACGAAATCTGGGACCAGTCTCAAATCTCAAGCATCTTATTGGCTGAAATGAAGACTGGTCACCATTTCAGCCAATCAGATGCTTGAGATTTGAAACTGGTCTCTAAACTTAGTTTAATGACCTTAAGTCATCTCACCTGGAGCTGAACTCTGGGTCCACTGGTGCCCAAGCAAGTACTCTTATTTCTGGAGGTAGATTCCTGTTGAGAATATGACAGTACTGTATCTCGGCTGTCTTGTCACCTGTGAAAATAAGATCACATTGTTAAATGCTAAATAAAACTTTGAATAAGATATTTCAACCTTCCTTTGAAATGGACCAGTGCCCAAGATCATAAAATGACCAGTCTCAAATCTCAAGCATCTGACTGGTTTAAATGTTGACCAGTCGCCAATCAGCCAATCAGATGCTTGAGATTTGACTGGTCTCCAGAATTAGTTTCATGATTTTGGGCACAGTTCCTTCATAGTGCATAGGGATGTGTTTTGCAAATATTAAACATTTATGCCATAGATAAAATTTCAAATGCAATGGCAAAGAGTGTAGATCAGCTATGCCATCTAATAAGGATCTACCCTGTTTGCTTTTTGACTCATTACGTTATTTCTGATGAAGAAGACAACAGTGCAGATCCAGATTAGACAGCATGGATGGGCAGGCTGATCTGGATCTGCATTAGTCGCCCATTGATAAAAAGTGTATCAATGAAGAATCTGCTTAATTTACGTAAAATATTTATGAATTGTGTAGACACATTTCATTCTGCGCAGAAATGCAAGCTGATCTGAGTCTGCAATGGTCACTGATGTCACATAAGTTTTGATTAACCCTTTAATATAGATTAAATGTAACACTACAGTGCTATGTGATAACTTACAGGTTAACCCTTTACTCCATATATACACATTTTAAAGAATGTGTGACCATTGTAGATCCAGATCTGCCAGCACATCCATGCTGTCTGATCTGGATCTGTACTGGATAGAATTAACCTTAACGAGTCTAAAAGCAAACAGTGTAGATCCTGATCAGATGGCATGTATGGGCTGGCTAATCAGGATCTAAACAGTTTGCCCATACAATAAAGGTGTGTATATGGAGTAAACAGTTTACCTGTAAACACTACATAGCCACCTTAATGCAAGAATGGTATAAGTACCATTGAAACATAAAGGAGATATACTGTTATTTCACTTGGTGATGACATGTGAATGCATTTAGCTATCTTACCTGGTCGGTCAGCAGCGGTCCCTCCTTCCTTGACCTTGACCCCAACACCAGACAGCAAGTTAGATCTCAGATCTAGTGATATCACCTGACCAAATGCGCTCACACCTTTGTCTGTCCGACCACAGCGATTGTAACAACTAGATTCCCTGGAATTACAAAAGAAAAAATCACAGTAGCAGCATCCTTCCCAGAAAAGGTAAAAAATAGATATGTCTTATTTTTCTTAACCCATAGACACTCTATTATTGCGTAGGCAAACAGTGTAGAACCAGATCAGCCGGCATATCTGTGCTGTCTTATCAGGATCTGCACTGTTCGCTTTTTTTATTTGTTAGGTTATTTCTGACCAAAATGCGACCAGTGCTGATCCTGATCAGATGGCACGGATGTGCTGGCTGATCTGGATCTACACTGGTGGAACATGCATAAAAATGCATATATATGGAAGAAAGGGTTAATTGATGAAGCGCTGCCCTGTAGTGCAATTGACTGCCCGGTGGTAGTTTTCAAAATAACAGTAATGTTGGTATATAAAAACCTAAAAACCTAAAAAAAAGAGAAAAAATTGTTTCAGTGAAATTACTGGCTTTATTTCACTTACTAACGCCAAAACTAACATTCTCACCTATGATATACCTCCTTTGTGAGAACCTTAATTTCTGTATTCTTCCATTTAAGAAAAAAAGTGATATTTTTCAGACAAAAAAAACTTTACTTCTTTTCATTTATCTCAGGTAATCATTTATCAAAAGAGCATTTCTGCACTCATATAAGGTCCTGCCAGCATGAGAATTTCCCAAGTGTAACTTTTTCTTTAAAACTAAAAATTTTTGTGGGGCTTTTGGGATAAGGGGGATATTTTGGGGTGGGGTTGGGGTAGGGGTTGTGAACACCTGGTGCATTCCCATTCAATAATGATCAACCTTTCTTTTTATGTTATCATTCTTCCAGTCTTCAATATATAAAATGTCCTGTTCAATCCAACATACCATAATTATTTCAGGCCCCATGGTTATAAAACTGAGCATGGAAACCAATCTCAAATCTCAATCTCAAATCTCAAGCATCTGATTGACCGAAATGGCGACCAGTGGCCATTTCAGCCAATCAGATGCTTGAGATTTGAGACTCGTTTCCAAACTCAGTTTTATAACCTTCAGACCAGATTAAATTTATCACACTTACCTGGACTCTATTAGCTTCGTCTTCTTCAATGCTTCAAACAGGGCATGCTCTATTGTCTTATCAGAATCCTCCTGGCTAGCGTAACCTTGGTAATCCATTCCGAGATACATCACCTTCAGTGCTACATGACGAGTATTGTACCTGCAAAGACATGTGCAAAGTTTCCTTGTCAAGTCCTTTTCCTTCTTTAGAAACACCTGAGCTGGAGGTTATAAAGCTGAGATTGGAAACCAGTCTCAAATCTCAAGCATCTGATTGGCTGAAATGGCGACCAGTCGCCATTTCAGCCAATCAGATGCTTGAGATTTGAGACTGGTTTCCATGCTCAGCTTTATAACCTTGGGCACTGTTTACAGGTCCCTTCTTCTCTGAAAGTTTCTTCAAAATTATGCAGATTTTCCACATTGTTTGTTCATGGTTTAAACCCACAGTGGCAAATTGTTTTGCCACTGACCATTCCAAGGCAGTAACCCCAAAGATTCTCTTTTCATTAATTGTTTGGAGTGTCTTATTTGAAATTGATCTTCTTATAAATATATGCTAACATTTCCTCTTCATTTTTTGGCTGCTTGGGAAGGCTGTGTTTTATATGTGTGGCATATTTCATTTTTTTTACATCAGCTTTAGAGGCATTATCATACTTTTTCCAATCCTTCAAAAAAATGTTTATGAATATGATTTAAAAGTTGTAAAATGACTGAAGAAATTAGTGAAACCCCTTAATTTACAAGCCAACTGATTTGTGTGCTTGTTAATTAACCCCTTATTCCATTGGATATTCCGTTTGAAATCTAGTCACAGACAAGTCATTAATCGATACCTGGACAAGTCGCAAATACACAGAAACCCAGTGTCAAAAAACTTGATGGTCATAAACAGCTGATTAGCCTAATCAACAGCATGTGCCCATGCAGCGTATCAAACGTCCCGACCGACCACCCTTAGAGTCAATTAAATGTCGCATCACTTGCTTCTGTACTCCAATAAACTGTCTAGCATATTAGTACAGTATTTTTTTTGTATTTAAACATGGTTATCTGATAATTTTAAATAACAAAAATACAGCAAAACATCGTAATTTTAACAGTAATTCGCTTGTCCCATTGTTTTGAATTTGCCGGTATCACTCGTTTTTTACAAAGTACTCTTTCAAACAAGCATTCATGTTCTGAAAGGAAACTTGTTTACACACAAATAACTTTATTTCAATGGTTGAAGCCATAGAAAACAGGAACTTTTAAAAATTATGAAAAAATGCTCACTTTCTAAACGGATATTGTAGAACTTTTTGCCAATGTTTCTCTTATCTAGTAAGTTGGATTTTGATACATTGATGTCTTAAAACTGCTCAAATTACATGGAAAACTCGAGGAAACATCTAGTTCTCTTGAAAAAATTTCATTTTCATCATGTACAATCTAAATTTAGAAATTACAACCGGTGAAAGTGTAAGCAATTTCAGACAGCAATAATTTCGGATACGTTTTTTTCCACAATTATTCTAAGGTTTTTTATTACTTTTGTAAGAAAGTTATAAATTTTGACTATCACATAAATTGGCCAAAATCTCACCTACTTTAACACAAAATATCACTAAGTGACAGACAGAACTAATGTTGCACTTTTAAATTAAACAAGATTGTACTCTGGCTGTTCTGTTATCAGAGTTAGTCACATGATAATTCATTGATTCAGATTTGTTTGAAAAAGCATATTCACCTGTTCACCAACCTCTACCCCACCCAAAAACAAAAAAAAAAACACAACAACAACAACAACTTAAGTTTAAGTATGCTGAACAGTGCCCTTTTGCTAGCGAAAAACACATTATTGCCCCTGCCCCTTTTTGACAGCACCCTGCCCTTTTTAAATCCTGGATACAACACTATAGTGGAACAGGAGTTATCAGTCTTTAGTCTCTGATGGCTTTTTTCATGCAGATGATATATTCCAAGTATTAAAACAATAGGACAAGTACTTTCAGAGTTATAGGCAACAATAAGTTTCATATAAGAGTTGGGGGAATTCAGGACGCAGTTGCTGCTGCCACCTGACAATAGGATTCCTAAGTGTCTACCTGCTTTCACAGGAAACAAAAAAAATTAAGTTCACATTTACTTGTTAAAGTCAATCTCCCTCGCTGGTTTGGCTTTCCTCCTGCCGCTTACTGGCTGTGATGTGGACACATCCTTCTTGATCACGATGTTCTGTAGCTGTTTTACATGAGATTCCAACTGCCGAACTCTACACATCAACTCCTGGTAGCATTGAATAGTGTAACAAACAAGAACAATAACATCCAATGACACCAAGTATTTTATGTTAAATGTGCACGACAAAACATCAAAACTGCAGCATCTAAGAAGCCCACAGATCAAGAAAACTTTTAACAATTGTGTATATTTACGTTAACTATAACACAAAGAAATCAAATTAACCAGTTTAGTTTGTTTTTAACGCTTTTCTCCATGGGATCTGGCAGATATCCCATGGGTAACTAGTGTAGATCCAGATCTTTCATCCTCATCAGTGCCTGATCAGGATAAACACAAAGGTATGTGTTTTACAGAAATTAACCCTTTATGCTATGTATGACCACAGTATAAGATTTTAATTGCTATGGCGAAGAGTGTAGATCAGTTACCGGTATGTCTGATCACAATCTAAAGATATATGGTTGCTTTTGGTCTACCAGATTATCATTCTAACGTCAGTTATGTTAAAAATAAAACACTGTTTCAGATCTACATGTATATTTAAATGGATCATGTTTGTGACTTTGTCCGAATTTTGACCATATCCGAAATATAAGCAAGTAAGAGGAAGCTGAAGTTTTTACAATTACCTTCTTATCCATTGCAATTTTTATTTAAATGAATGAATTCATCTAATTTATTTGAGGATTTGCATTTATGACTCTAAATATGCCATACCTTTGATAAAAGATACATAATTTGCAGTGTTGCAATCATGCCCAAAAATTTGTTTACAGTGCTGTGAGAAATACTCATTGTGATTTCAGCAATTTAAGGTTGTCCTCTACATTTCGATCTGTTGGTTACTAATGGTATTTCCATTCTGTGTTGAGACAATGCTTAGACTTTTCAAAAGAATATTAAAAACTATGATAAAACAAACACTATTTATTAGTTTTATGTTTAAAGTATATAACATCACCTTCTAATCTAAACCAGATTTCTCAATACTATCTAGTTTGCAAAATGTTTCGACAAAATATTTCTTTTTTATTTAACTCTTTCCTTCATATATACACATTTTTAGGCATGTAGGACCAGTGATGCCTGATCAGGATCTTCATTGTTTGCTTTTTTGGTTAGAAATAACCAAATAAATCAAAAAGCAACGGTGCAGATCCTGATCAGATGGCATGGATGTGGCTATATCTACATCTTCACTGTTTGCCTATGCCATTAATATATGGAGGAAAGAGTTAATATATACACCTAAAATCTTAAAAGTGAGAACTTAAAAAAAAAACAACAAACTATTTACTAGCAGCTGTAACAAAGGTTTGCCTGCCCAACATGGCAACCTACATGGTCTAAAAATACAAGAAATAAACCTGAATTTTTAACAATATAATGTTTCCACAAGACTATGTTCAAACTGCTTTAATTAGTTTTCACCCCCAAATCTACTGCCCAGCTGCTTTAAAATAACAAGATACAAGATAAGCAATTAAACAGTTTTTATACCCATTACAATGTTGCCATTCGACTCATCAATCACGAACGGGATGTCACTTTATGACAGATTATAACCCTATATATGTACACAGGTATGTTACTTGTTAGGGTAATTTTAAATCGTGACTTTTCTTACTACCAACCAGATTTGCCCGAGTCGGTTGATTGTACAGGAAATACAAATTTATGAGCTGTTTTATGAGGCCTGCGCTTATTTAACATATGAAATTAAAATAGCCATTAATTATATTATGAAGTTCACGATACACATAACTAATTTAGGGTAGTTCATAGTTAAACTGAGCATTCACTTTATTTTAGCTCTTAAAATTTTAGCTCTTAAAATTAAAAAAGTACATGTAAGTGGTTTAAAAGTAAACAATATTTTAAGATTTAGAACCTAGAATGTGACCAGTCTGTCCCATCCATTCCAAATCTCTGGGTATGGCTTTAAGGGAGACTTGGGAGAAATAAGTCTCCCATATGTCCAGCCAAGGAATAAGTTTTTTTCCTAAAATTAATGTTTCATACAGAAAGCCAAAATCCTGGTTGATTTCTCCCTTAAACTGGTAAAACATCTCCCGGTTCCAACAATCCAAGCCAATTCCTAAAACTGAACCCACCCAAATCCCAATGGTTAAAATAATGTTAGCAACAACACAATGACATGTCCATAAAAAGGAAACAAAACGTTTTTTCTGTACATTTTTCCTATTACATTTGAACCTTTTGTCAAAATAATGCTTGCATCTTGTTGTGTAAGTAAATGCATGTTTGGATCTGACATGGCAATATGACCATTTTTCTCTCCTTTGTGAAAAAAACAGGGTTAGTGATAATAAATCGGGAGTTACCTTATTTTTGCAAAAAGATGAAGTAATCTATTTCAACATTCACACCAATAAAAGGCAAAATAAAAGAAAACGACAAAATAACAAAACAAGCTAGCAATTACCTTTTCATTTTCAGTGAGTTTTTCCGTGTCAAACAATGCTGACGAATTCAAGATATCAGCATGTCCATTGAGTACATTGTCTCCATTTACAACTTTCCCTAAGAATTGCTCCTCTTCTTTAAATTGTTTCCCTTCATTCTTTTCTAGGAAGAGTTGTTGCCCCTTTTTCCACTCTTCTGCAAGTTTAAAATACTGATAGTGACTTCCTTCATTTACATTTTCCTTTTCAACTTTCTGCTTCACGACTAGATTTAATGGAGCCACTCCATCCTCTTGTTTTAAATCAACGTTTAACTTTGTATTTTTCTCCAGTTTATTTTTAGCCTCCTGAAATTCATGACTCTGAAGAACACGATTCAAAGTCTGAAATCGCTGGTAGGCTAGACTAGAAATTCCACTATTTTCAATACTGCTTGAAGTGACTGGTGATGACAAAAGCGATGATGTCATAAAAGCTGATGATGATATCACTGGAATGTTTTGATTCTCTTGGGTAAAGTATTCACAGTCCATTTTATCGTCACTTAAGTCTAATATCTGACCTTCACCTTTAGGTGGTACACGATTAGTATGAGAGCTTTTTCGACATTTTGCTCGTTCCATAATCCTGTTATGAACCTGACCAAGAGTGTCCTCTTGTGCTTGCAGTTTGCGACCTGCTTCATTTTTAATTTTTGCTTCTATCTCCATCCCTTTTTGAATGCCTGATAAATTCAGACATTGATCACGAACCAGTGGTGATCTCTCTCTATAATGTTTATTCCTTGATGGTGAAGGTCCATGACCTTGACCTCTGGAGGGTGATGGTGAGTGTCCTTGACTTCTTGAAGGTGAAGGACTGTGACTAGGATTTATCATCTGACTAGAAGAAAACTGAAACTGATTGGGCAAGGTCATCAATGGCAAACCCACGGAAATTGGTCCCTGACCTACGTTAACTGGAATTTGACCTTGACCTTGGCCAACTGAAAACTGACCTTGAACAGGATCTTGAGGTTCCTGTTTGACACTGACTAGAAGAGGATTCACAGCACCAGGAATAGCAGCACCTAAACCTAAATTTGTCATTGTTGACATATAGTTCAACAGGTTCGCCTGAAATATCTGGGAAGCAATATCTGGGTGAAAAGCTGTTGCCGTAGTGACAGGAACTGTTGCTAAGATACCAGGTGTAGCCAAATTTCCCTCAGAGAAGGCATTCACAGAATCCTGTGAACGATTAGGCATCACATTCTGAATAGAATCTGAATTTTGTTCCATTAGTGTTGAAGGTGGAGTCTGTAACGGCGATTCCCTTGAAGGGGAATTGTTTGGCATCAAGCCAAGAACATAATGATAGCTTTGGGGACTATCGCCATTTCCGACATCTGAGACAGAATGACTTTGTCCTCCTTTCAGCTGCTTTAAAGATCTATCTGGAGAAGGAGTTGTTGACTTCGGAGCCAGTTTTTTATGTGTTGATCGAGGAATGTTTGCCGCCCGAAACTTAAAACCCCCATTAGACAAATCCATAACAGTTGAGTCTTTACTGGTAGTTGATGAAAGATTTGAAGCCATTTCTGAGTTAACTTTAAAGTCACAATCTTTTCCGTTTAGCTGATCATGACTGCCAAGCTCTTCAACGAACCAGAAGTTTACGTAACCAAGTCTCTGAGTGAGCTTGATTCTGTAGGAGCAGCGATGCCCTCGCATTTTTGTCTTGTCACAGCCTTAGAGAAATAAACAAAAGTATAAAAAGCAATTAATTTTCATGTTAACATAGACACATTTTATATTAATTTAAAATACTTCAGTTGAATCCTGGCTCCAAGATGATAAAACTGAAACTGGAAACCAGTCTTAAATCACAAGCATCTGATTGGTTGAAATGGAGAATAGTCTCCAGATGCTTGCCTCCATAATAGAGATACCAGTTTTATGATCTCGGGCGCTGGCAATTTTTGTACATATTTTGAGATTTTTAATTTAAAAACACCATTTTTTTCTTTAAAATTTGTTTAAAATGTGTTCACTATTTGAAAATATATTTTTTTCATGCCAAATAAAATGCAGGAATTTTACAGGCAAAATCCCCGAGCTTCATGAAATGTCATTAACCAGCTATTTAAGTCAAAATTTTTCATGATATGACAAGTACAATGTATTTCTGACCAGTGTTGACTGGTTTCCTTGGAAAACAATATGGTTATTTCACGTTCATCAGAAATAACGGTAGCTTTTTTAACAATACTGTCATAATGAACTTTAATGTATCATCAAAACACTACATGTCACCTTAGTGCAAAAACAGTATAAGTTATATTGAAATCAGAAGTAGTTATAGTGTTTTCGCACTAAGATCTGAAAAGTATCATCACAACACTACTCATCACCTTAGTGCAAAATTATTATGAGTAGCACTGAAATAAGAAGGAGTATTAGTGTTTTTGCACTAAGATCTTAACCCTTTCCTGCATATAAACACATTTTTATGCATGTGGGACCAGTGTAGATCCAGATCTGCCAGCACATCTGTGCCGTCTGATCAGGATCTGCACTAGTCGCATTTTTTGGTCAGAAATGACATAACGAATCAAAAAGCAAAACAGTTAAGATCCTGATCAGACAGCACGGAATTTGTGCCAGCTGATCTGGATCTAAATTGTTCTCCCATGCAATAAAGGTGTAACTATGGAGGAAAGGGTTAAGTATATAATCAAAACACTACCTGTCAACTTAATTCAAAAATGATATAAGTACCATAGGAATAAGAAGTAGTTATTTCATTTTTGCACTGAGGTAACTTACTGATTTTTCAAGCTAAAATATTATGCAAAGCTGCTTTAACTCTTTATTCCATATATAGACCTTTTATCACATTAGTGACCAGTTCAGATCCAAATCAACCATCATCAGATCTGGATCTACAATGTTCATCTCCTGGTCAGAAATAACCTTATGATACTAAAAGTGATCAGTTTAGATTCTGATCAGATTGCACAGATGTGCCAGCTTAAATCAGGATCTACCCTGTTCACCCATGCAATAACAGCATAACTAGGGAGTAAAAGGTTAACAATAGTCTCATCATGAACTTTCAATGTATCATCAAAACACTACAAGTGCAAAAATGGTATAAGTACAATTGAAATAAACAAAAGTTATACTGTTTTGAACTAAGGTAAGATACCGCTTTTTCTAGTTAAAAAAAATGCAGTGCTGCTTTAACTCAAATACAAACCATCTGTGAAAAAGCCACTGTTATTTCCTCCATCCCACAATTAATCTTGTCTGTTTCCTATCCGTTAAAAAACTTGTTTACGCCAATTTCATATGACAGACTTATTTCACAGTTTATAGTAGCCGCGGGCCAAATTTACCCAACGTTGGATGCCTAAATGAATCTCAGTATTGTTTTATTCATATCATAACATCACCTTACTTCCGTTAATGCTTTCAACTGTTTTTCTGTTTTGAACATTGTAAAATATGTCAACATGGTTTTACAATGTTGTTGCATTCAAGAGGAAGTGTGAAGTACATGTAATTGAATCTTCTGACAGACTGAAGTACGGGATTTGTTAGTACATGTATCTGTAAGGAATCTAGCGAATGCACATTTTTGGGTAACTGCTCTGAACCCCACCCTACCCAACCACACCGAAGGCTGCTGTTTTCAAAACCCTGCCCAACTGTTGTACATGAAATAGAATCTGCTTATAAACAGAAATACATGTATGAGATATGTCAGTACATGTATTTGTAAGGAATCAAGCACATTCATACTTATGGGTAGCTGGTTCAAACCCCTATAAGGCTGCTGTTTTCAAAATCTCTGCCAGACTAAAATTTAAACCCTTAACCCTATCACTGAATATGAGTCGGTGCATTCAGTGTACATTAAGGGTTGTTTGCAGATTTTATTTTAATGAATAGCATAAAGTGTAGACCCTGATCAATGAATACATAGATTCAGAATATAAATCTCCCTTAACCCTTTCCTCCATTGATACACCTTTATTGCCTGGACGAACAGTTTAGATCCAGATCAGTCAGCACATTTGTGCCATCTGATCAGGATCTAAACTGTTCGCTTTTTGATTCGTTAGGTTATTTCTGACCAAAATGCGACCAGTGCAGATCCTGATCAGACAACACGGATGTGCCGGCTGATCTGGATCTACACTGGTTGCACACATGTAAAATGCGTATTTATGGAGGAAAGGGTTTAACATTATGGTTTGTACTACTGTGAATTCATTATTATTTGTGGGGTACAAAATTTTGTTGATTTCATGGGCAGGCATAAAATTTAAAACTCAATAGAAATATAGAATTATTAAAAAATTTTTTACAAAATTGAATATAACACATTTAAGTACCATGATCGAGTAAAACCTCGCTATAAAGACCACATTTAGGAGTTGCAAAAAGTGGTTTTAGTAGTGACTTAGTTTTTTTTAAGGTAGAAACTAGTGCAAAACTGTGAAATGGGACACACTAAGGTCTTATTATCAAGGTGGTCTTAACTTTAGGGTGGTCTTAATGGAGGTTTTACTGTACCAAAAGCCACAAAATTTAATTCCCACAAATATTAATGCATTTACAGTTCATGTATGTAAATAAATAATTTTTAAACTCACCTGGGAGACAGATGCCGTATCCTCCACATGCTCGTTTACACGCTGAGGTTCCGCTACAGTACAGGGTCTCTCTTGCAACCACAATCTGCTTAGCATTCTTTGCTCGCCCTGCTCGTATACTGCCGTTACTTAGAACCATTCTACCGAATTCTGTATATGCAAACTGGTCGTCTAGGAATGTTTCCCCTTTTGTCATGTCCACGTATATCTTATGAACTTCTCGACCTTTTCTAAGCATACATTTACGATTAAATGTTGGAAGCGCGTCAAGATAGTCTTTCAACTGTCCACACGGCACCATCGTGCCTTTATAGGGGGCTTTTGGCTTGTCATTTCTTGGAAGTATTAAATTACTCGTGGAAGTTGTAAAAACATCAGAAGAGGAAGAATTTTCATTTGAAGTTAAAGGATTATAATCTAGAATTTCTTTCATATTTGGAAGAGTTAGTCTGGAAGCCTCTGGGATACACAGATCCTCTTTGTTAATTGGAAGCCTCATTTTGGAAGCTAAAGCATCTGGGTGACTCATATCATTGTTTTCAAGATCAGGAGCTATAATTTCAAGTCTACTGCTGTCACCACTGTCCGACATACTCGGTGAATTCCCGATCATTCTTTCCAACAAACTTGAACTGTTTTGATTTTGATTTTTATCTGTTTCTATTACATTTGTAGATTCAGAATCACTTTTGTCAATACTTTCATCAAGTATTTCTTCGATAGGCTCTCTATCACTTTCAAGTTCTATTTCATTTTCATCATCATTTTTAGCACTTATAGATTCATCATGTAAGTTTGGATCATGATTACCAATGACAAAAGTTGGAAGCTTGTTTTTCAAATCAGCACCATTTACGTAATTGTTATTATCTTCATTGGAAGATTTTTCATCCGTGTCTGTTTTATCATCCGTGTTTGTTTTATCCTCCGTGTTTGTTTTATCCTCCGGATCCATTGTATCATTTGTAGAATCCATGTCAATATTAAAATCTCCCGCATGTATATATGATGTTTTCTTGGAAGATTTTACTGGAAGAGGCTCCTGATTGAAATCAGAACAATTATCACTAAGATCTGGCTTTTAAATTTCTTTTTATTAAAATATCTTGTTTTTAAAAGCAATGTAATAATTAGATCTACCACTGTTTCTATAGCAGATCAACTTTCATTTCTTTCTAAAAAAAACCTCAAGCTCAGTAGTTTGCATCATAATATTTAAAAAAAAAAAGACACAATTTTTAATCCTTTATAACTTTTAATAAATAATAAAGAATGAACAGTTTTTATTTTTTGAAACATTTTTTCATAAAAATATATTTTAATAAATTTCTTCTTCGATTTTTGTTACTTTCTAGAATGCAAGCAACACCACATCTTCATGCAACAGAGGAAAGAATAGGTATTGTTGTAATATAAAACCTTGCTATCGTAACTGGGTAAAAGCATGCATTAATCGGGTATAAAAACCCCAACCGGCATCCATTAAATTCTAATCAATTTCAAAGCAATAAGTGAGGTTTTAACATAAAGCACTTTTATAAGGGTATAACAATTTCCTAAAAAGGCAACGGATTATATTCAAATCAGGGATTTTTATAGTCTCGAGACTTATGGGTGACTGCCGTCATTTGAAATGCTTCTCTATCTAACGATGAAATATCTATTATTAACATTTTCTATTCAATAGGGGCAAAGTTCTTTTACTTAAGATGCAAAATTATTTAAGGCTTTTGACAACACAAGGATTTGAGGATTTTTTTACCATTTCGCCGTTGAAATTGATTGAACATAAATCAAAAACGAAGATATTACATAAACAATAATAATAAATTAAGTCTAAAATTAAAATGTATATTTCTATAATACATAAAATCTTCCAAAAACAGAAATAACTCTATGTAAAATTTTTACTCTTTAATTAAAGAGACTTAAATTTTACAAAGAACTATATTTCTATATCTTAATTCAAGAGACTAAAAATTGTAAGTAGATGTATAGTTTCTATATCAACAAGGTTCAGTTGTATATTAGAAGTATAAAATAGTGCAATTAACAATGAAAAACCAATAAATTAGTTTCCAAATTTTATTGTCAAAAAAAATATAATAATAAAATACATCTTCTTTCCATTTCAACATTCCTAAGCCGGTACCAACACTACCCGGGTTACATTCAAACATCACAAGTTGAGGGTTGTCAAAACAGTTACCAGTCAGAATGAACTGAAAGTACTAGAAACCTTAACCATTTCTTAATCTTTTCTTCCATATGATTTATACACATTTTATTGCTTGTGTGACCAGTGTAGATCCAGATCAGCCGGCACATCTGTAAAGTCTGATCTGGATCTGCACTTGTTTGCTTTTTGATTTATTAGGTTATTTCTTATGAAACAATAAACTGGGCAGATCATGGATATGCCACCTGATCTGGATCTACAGTGTTTGTAAATATGATAAAATTTGTATACATGGAATAAACGGTTAAACAATAAAATACGAATTTATATAAATCCGATTTATTTTTCATCAACCTAAAACTAAACCATGTACTGATTACTATTATGACTACTTATTTCTGTAAACTGATCGGGTAATTTTGCAGACAACCCTCAGAAAGAAAACGTAACAAAACAAGATGCAAGCATAATGAAAAAGGCGTATTTCATTCACCAGTAAACATTACATACATGTACTTTGTACCAGGCAAACATGCACTGAATCATGAACCATTCCAAAAAGGGGCCAAGGGAGTGCCAACCCATGCAATATCTAAAATAATCTGAAATCTATGTTTTATATAATAAAGTCATATCTAACATGATTATACATGATAACCATTAACCAGGTCTTGTTTGCTTATTTTGGGGGCCAGTAATGGGCACAATTTGAAAATTAAAAACTCTTGTTGTTGTTGTTGTTGTTTTAGATAAGAAGAAAATTCCCATCTCTAGTAGTAAATGGATTCAAAAAAAAATTATATTTGATGAAATTGTTTTGGCAATGCAGCTGTCATACAATAAACATATTGTTTAACTGAATAAGGCAATCCATTTATATGTCTATGTGAAATGATGTTATTTCACCATATTAAGGGACTGACCCCTTTCTAAAAACAATAAGAAACATATCCAAGACATTTCCATTAGATTATTTAACAGAGACAAATATTACTCCTTTCTCAAACCAGCAGCTTATAATTATGTACACACTGAATTCCAGGATACTAATATACATTTACAGCTTATCATGTGCTCTTACATATTCCATTAGACATTTTTGTAAAAAAACAGGAGTTATTTAAATTTTTCATCTAAAACTAAGTATCTTTGTTTTTCTTGTATAGACTGAACACCATAAATAAACAGAATAAAGAAAATATACTTTATAATGATTCATTTTATTTCAATCATGCAAACATTTTGCATATACAGATATTGAAAAAAAAAAATCCAGGATATGGCAAATATAGAAAAAAAACTTGTTAGAGGGATAACAAAGTCTGATTTCACTTTTTTCTTTGTACTTTATACATTACTTATATTTTTACACGATTTTTATATTTAATTATAAACAATGTTTGATGTTTAATGCAAATAAATTTTTCATATTGTATTTTCATTTGTTTCAACTCTAAAATTACGTGTATTGATTTCCTGAAAACAAAACTGAATCAAAATGCCACATGTTTACAGCATTTTGGCAGAGAACTAAATCTCTCAGAAACTGCGGGTATTTTTCGATCAATACCCTTAAATCCCACAACTGCTTCAAAATTAGCAAACTCCAGCGGAACAGCTAACCCTGAGTACGACTTTTGCAATCAATATCTCAATATTTTTCTCCATTACCACGGCAACCATTTCCCAGAGATTCTTGGTTAGATTGAGAAAATTAGAATAATGGGGTACGCTAGTAATACCATCAACTGAAAACTAGCGGCTCCTGAAAATGTCTCGATATGGAGAATGCCCGCGTGTGACTTTGTCATTGCTTTTTGCCGCAGTATCCAGAAAAATCCTAAATGATGCAAAAATCCATAGGAATCTGGAAGTGAATAAAACCGTTACCATGGAAATGCTGGGTATAGAGTAATTCTAGAGGCTGATTTACCAGGACTTTTTCTAGAATTCACCAACCAATGATTAAAAGCACCATTACCGTAAAAGGTCACTTAAGGAAATGCGTTTTGTATCTAGCAGTTTTATGACATACGTGGTATGAAACATAAATTGCTTTGATGTTAATTTAAACAGTATGTGTCTTTTTAATGACTGTCATACTATCAAACACGTTTTACAACCAAGGTATTTTATTTTCTTGCCCTATGTTCTTTATATTGTAAAACGTAAAATTGATTTTCAAACAGAGTGCTTCCATGTAAGTTCGTCCAGTGCTGCAATAACTTCATGACATTACCAGCAAAATGTCTGATTTTCATACAGAATGCAGCCATAGGAGTTTGACCAGCGCTGCAGAATGTCAGTCTACAGACTGTATGAATTTTTGGGCACAGTTGAACAGAATAAATAACTGACCAAGCTAAGCAAAAGTGTTTATGGTCTCAGGAATAGGTTTAACATTATATTTTAAATTGTTTGTACAATTTAAAGATTGCTGTATGATTAAATTTACTTAACTTAATGGGTACAGCTAACATATCAAAAATCGTCACCTTAGTGCAGTAACGGTATGAGTATCATTAAAATAAGATGAAGTTAAACTGTTTTGGCACTATGGTAACAAATTATGGTACCATTGTAGATCCAGATCAGCTGGCATATCCACACAGCATGATCAGGATCCACACTGTTGTTTTTATAATCATATATTTACATTCCTATTGATTTCTTCATTTAAAAAAATGGATTTGCCAGCTCTCGCGTGCACGTCAAATCTGCATGAACCGCACCAAAATAAGAATCATTCCTTAAGTATTAGATAAATTTATACCAAGAAACAACGAACAGTACAAATTCAGATCATCCTGCTTAGCTGATTTAGATCTACACTGTCCACACAAAGGATGTAAGCTGTGCCCATGCAGTTAAGCATTAGTTACTTATTAAATAGCACAATAAAAGACTGCACTGAATTCTTAGATTATTTTTCAAAGTGACTGTTAATACTGAAAACTTGATCTACACATTAAACAATATTCATCTATTTACAAACTAGCATGGCACCACATGAGTGCAAAAACGGTATAACTCCTTCTTGTTTAATGTTACTTAAACCATTTTTGCACCAAGATGGTGATAAATGTGTCTAATATTTAAAATACAGCATATGGTGTGAAAATAGGGTAAAAGCTACCTTCAATTAATTGTATTAAGTGTGCCATCCATTAAAACAATGGAGCGACACAGTAATATCACAGCATTTAAAATACCCGATCCATCATTCGAATTAGAGTACCCAGATAATTTATTCATTGTTTTAGCAATTTAATTCACTGTACAGAGTATTATATTTGACATTTTGCTGGGATAAAATCAAGAACGTTGTACAAACAATGCATAGTTTCGGTGAAACAATAGAGACATAATAAGGATACTCATATTAGAAAAGCATGGTGATGGCATAAAGTAGAAGTAGGGGTCAAGGGATGTGAAATGCAGCTTTTTTACCCTTTCTTCCATATATATATATATATATGCCTTTAAAGCATGAGTAAACAGAGTAGATCCATGCCATCTGAACAGGATCTGCATTGTTCTCTTTTTGGTCAAAATAACCTTATAAAAACAAGAGAACAGTGAAGATGTGCAGGTAAATCTAAATCTACACTGTTTTTTATGCCATACAGGTGTATATAATGAGGAAAGGGTCGGTAAAAAGAAAAGATCTTGGCAGAATTGCTGCTGAGTAAAGCCCCCGATTCCCAACAGTTTGCGGGCCCTCAAGCATGCATTGCAAGATACATACGTTATCATAGCTCCAGTCGAAAGAGAAAATTTTTGAAATTTTTTTAATAACTATACTACAATGTAAATTAGACATAAGGGTAACAACTTTAGCTAAGCTTTTAACTTGAACAATTTAGGATGAGTCTCAATCACCTAAAACAACAACATGAACTGTTCTTAAAATATGGCTGTAGATTTCTAAAAAACATTTCTACAACTTCACAATGTAAATTAGTGCCACAACTCTCTCCTCGCAGTCCTATCTTTTTATGAAACAACAAGGCTTGAACAATTTTTTAACAGGCAGGTTTAAAGATTTTATAAGTTTTTCCAACAGGCATATCCTGGACACATCGTGGAACCAAGGTTATAGAATTGAGAATGAAGACAAGTCCAAGGTCTCAGCAATCTGATTGGCTGAAATTGAGCACAGTCTCAGAACTGACCAATGGGAAGCTTGAAATTTGGAGCTGGTTCCCAGCTTTTATTATAACTTAAGGGCCTGATTTGCTCTCCCCAAAAATATTTTTACTTGTGTTATATTTGTGGACTTTTACCTCTGTACTAACGATCTGTGAAAAGTGTTTTCTAGGACTTTTTTATTTTCAATTCTTAAGTATTTTAACATTTATGTACAAGTTTTGTCATGTTAGGTGAAGTCCCATTCATGGCGTAGCCATGTTTTCTTTGTTCTCTGCACTTTCATAAAGGAATGCACCCATTTATCACTAAAGATAGTCTTTTTACCCATTATTTGCAAATGAATATATTAAAACAATGCCTCGAGAAAATTGGAAAAAAATTATTCAAAATTGAAATGGGTAGAAAACAAGATAAGGTCTAAATTGAAATGAAATATTCACGCTCACGGGTAATAAAGTCAGTCACCATGAAATAAGGGTGGATAACAGTTAAAACAATATGCTGATTTTCAATTTTATAACCTCGAACGGCTGGGTAGAAAATTGAGTTTAAATGAAATTTGATACAAACTACAATAAAGTGCCCTGTGGCCTCTTACAAATCAGATTTCTTAAAACAGAATGTTTAATCAGCATCATCACTTCTTAATTGCGGGCACCTCACGGGTGAAAGTATCTTCGGGAAATTGATGTTATTTGTTGAAATGACATCTTAAAGTTGAGCAGACCACACTGCTTATTATGCACTTTACAGTAAAAATGACACTGTACCATGTATATAATTAAAATGTCTAACATGATCACCAATTATTTGATGAGAAATAATAACTAAGATAACTGCAAGTTCATTCCAAATATAGTAACAACTAAAATGACAAAACCTAACGAAGAACCTTTTTTCCATGATATGCCCCAAATTAAGCCTTAACCAATGGAAATCTGAGCTACTCCAATTATTGTCCATAGTGTTTTGTAGAAAATTTTAAACCCAAATTCCCACATGGAAATGCCTTTTATCATATTGGCTAACAATGTAGATCATCTGGCACATCCACGCTATCCTATCTGGATTTACACTGTTTGTTTCTTTGTCATAAATAATCTAATGAATCTAAAATCAAACAATATAGATCAAGACCAGTGCCCAAGGTTATAAAGCTGAGCATGGAAACCAGTCTCAAATCTCAAGCATCTGATTGGCTGAAATGGCGACTGGTCGCCATTTCAGCCAATCAGATGCTTGAGATTTGACCAGTCGCCATTTCAGCCAATCAGATGCTTGAGATTTGAGACTGGTTTCCATGCTCAGTTTTATAACCTTGGCACCAGATGGCATGGACAGTGGTCACATATGTGCTAAAACCTGTATAATATTATAATTATGGAGTAAAAGGTTAAGGGCTCTTAACCATTAGAAAGACCAGTGCCCAAGATCATGAAACTAAATCTGGAGATCAGTCTCAAATCTCAAGCATCTGATTGGCTGAAATGGCAACGAGTCGCCATTTCAGCCAATCAGATCCTTGAGATTTGAGACTGATCTCAAATCTTACTTTTATGATCTTGGAGCCACTGCATCAACGAAAGAGAGCCGACTGAATGAATTAATTACACTATCAAATTAACAACATACCTAATTTATACTAATTTATAGGATAAAATTCTCAGATGGCGACGGTTAAGGATTTTTTAAAGAAAATTTCTTCAAACTTATAATTCTTAATTAGAAAAAAAACTCACTTCTACTGTTCATATCATATACATGATAATTAACGGAAATAAACTCATCTCTAGACTGACAAAACAACAAGTCCCTGTGCCTTTGTGTATTGGGGTACAATGTCGTAAAACCGTTATATCTTGTCACCGTATGTCGCCTTGTGACAGATTAATTGCTTCGGGCCATTTTTTCGATGTGTTTTCTCCACCTTGAATACACTGAACTCATAACTGACTTTTAACCGATTATGTGATGATATTTCATTGATTACAATCAGATAAAGAAAGAATCACTTTTTGTTAACCGTTTACTTCATATAATCATCACATGGGTGACCAATTTTGATCCAGATCAGCCAGCACATCAGTGCCCTCTGATCAGGATTTACACTGTTTGCTTTCTGGTCAGAAATTACCTAAGAAATCACTATGATGGCACTGGTGTGGATGATCTGGATCTAAACTGTTCCCACATGCAAAAGAAGCATATATATGGAGGAAAGGATTAAGTATAAAAGCCAAAATCAACCACCTGAATGCCACACAGATGCATTTAGCCCAGAACCCTTCAGAAATCCTTTTTTTAACCTAAACCAGCAAAATTTCACACTGTGTCTGATCTAGATCTACACTGTTCATTTCTTGGTCAGAAATAATCCAATTAACCATAAAGTGAACAGTGGAAATCTTGATCAGATTGCACATTATCTACTGACTGATCTGGATCTACATTTTCCAGAATAAATTGACCAAACAGCAAACATTATACGGTAAGATCAGGCCTCATGTGCCCTTTTTTTACTGCAGCATTTTCTGAAAACTGTGTATTTTAATGAAATTTTAGGGAAGAAGGTGTCGGTATTATGATCCCTACTAAAGAAAGAAACATGCCCTGAAGGTTGATATGGATCTACACAGAGGTTGGAAAACAAATCAATCCGAGCACCAGTGCCCAAGAGAATAAAAATCAGATTGGAGACCAGTCTCAAATCCCCAACTTGTGATTGGCCAGTTAGATGACCAGGTTTCACTTCAACCAATCAGCCATTGAGACTGCAGACTATTCTCCTGTCTCAAATCAATTCATAATTTTATATTATCTTGGGCACATGACCAGTAAATTAACCTTTTACTCCACGGATTATGGCTGTTAACCGATGATGAACAGAGTAGATCAAGAGCCTGTGCTCACTGATTACACAGTTTTGCTTTTAGATTCATGGGATTATTTTTTACCAAGAGGCTACTAATGTAGATCAAGATCAGAAAATAGAGATGTGCTGGCTGATCTAGATCTACCTTCTTTGCACATGAGATAAAATGCATATAATAATGGAGTAAAGGCTTAAAATATACTTTCACCAGAGCCCAGGATCATAAAACTAAGTTTTGAGATCAGTCTCAAATCTCAAGGATCTGATTGGCTGAAATGGCGACTGGTCGCCATTTCAGCCAATCAGATGCTTGAGATTTGAGACTGATCTCCAGATCAGCAAACTCTGTAGACCCTTTCTGTCTAATCACTATGGTCTATATTCTTACAAAACACTACTTTAAACTATTAACCTTTTCCTCCTAATATATGTACATTATCACACCTGCAAACAGGGTTGGATCCAGATCAGCTGGCACATCCTTGCTATCTGATCAGGATCTGCACTCTTCACTTACTAGTCAGGAATAACCTATTGAATCAAAATGCAATCAGTGTAGATCCTGATCAGACAGCATGGATGTTCTCGGCTGATCTGGATCTACACTGTTTTCCCATGGATTACAGCCATATCCTATGGAGTCAAGGGATTAATATTGGGAGCAGAGTAGGGGTCAAAAAAAACTTTTATTTAACTTACTTTAAATAATCCTCCATCGGATTCTGAGAATTTCCTTGGGAATACCCGCAAATCCATTTTTAGCATCTACTCACAAATGACCTATTGTATTCATCAGTAATTAACAAGATATATAAATAAACTTCTAAGTATCAATTTTGATTTAAGAAAGATAACATATTAATAAAATTTTCTCAATTGATTTGTACTTTTGTATTTCAAAACAACAATTTTCATCAATTTTAATTACACAACAGGAAAACCAACATCTAACCCATTATTAGACATTATTAACATGCAGCCAGTAAAACAAAGTGTCCAACTTTTGCAATTTTACTTTTACAATTTCCTATCCTTAAAATGTGATAATGTGTTATATGTTTCCTTTATATGGCACTGTTTTATCACAATACCCCATATATTATCAGCTCGAACACTGGGAATTTCGCCATCTGGGGTAGGGGTTGGATAGTCGCAGTGACTTGAATATGGCACTATCCGTTTCTTATCTCGTAAAGGTTAGGCCTTGGTTCAAGTGTGGTACCTCATGTACCTAAACAAGTAGTCAACTCATATGCTTCCGTTTCTTATCTTTCAAACTACATGTACTCAAAATTAAAATTTGTTAGTTGTTTTTGAACTGAACTTTATAAAGTAATAAAAGATCATCCTTTAATGCATGCAATCCCCCTGTTCTCATAACCCTATCCTCCATATATATGCCTTTTATGCCATGAGCAAACAGTGTTGATCAAGATCAGCTGGCTGCCCTCATGCTGTCTGATCAGGATCTACACTGGTCATTTTTTGGTCAGAAATCACCTTATAAATCTAAAAGAGAACAGTGCTGATCCTCATCAGCCAGCTCATCTGTGCAGTCTGATCAGGATTTGGATTGGTTGCTTTTTGGTAAGAAATAACCTAAAAGCAAACAGTGTAGACCCTGATTAGACAGCACGGATGTGCCAGCTGACCTGGATCTACACTGTTCACCCTATTAGTATAGGTGTAAGGAATATAGTATGCAAAACCCTGTTCTCTTCACCCTGTGACTGATAAGTGTTGCTTATTTCACATCTGTGACCAGTGTAGATCCAGATCAGCCAGGGCAGTCTGATCAGGATTAACACTGTTCTTCTTGTCTAATGAGTTTTGTTACATTGAAATCCCATTGAAATAAGTCACTCTGTACTATCAGACCGAGGGTCTACACTTTTTATAATTCGTTGAGCTCTCTTTGAAGTTAACCCAATAAATCAATATATATACAACTTTGATTGCATGGAAGTGTAGATCCAAGTTTTGATCAACACCTTTTGCTTTTAGATCCATTAGGTAATTTTGGACAGAGAAGTGACCAGTGTAGACCCTAATCAGACAGCACTGATGTGCTTACTGATCTGGATCTGTAACAGTTGCACATGCAATAAAATCCACATAATATGGAGTCAAGGGTTAAAACTGTGCAGGTTATTTGTTGGTCTAGGATCTAGCCTAAATATAAAACCTAACTGAAAGTATAAAATGGAAATTAGTTTTTTCCCCACTATTGTTCTATTTCTGGAAACAACAATTATATCCAAGTAACGGTTACAAGGGCAGAATTCATAGTTTATTCATTTACTTACAAGAAAACCCAATGTTTTTTTTGTGTGTTTCCCTTTCGAGACTTACAGAATGTTTTATTGTTTGACATTTCCTTCGTATCCTAAAAACAAAACCCTTGTAAAGTACAAGGTACATGATGTTATGTGCACACCGCTACCATGAGCAGTATACCTCGCTACATTTATAATAAACGAGCATCCTATTTTCCTGCATAATTAATTCATAATATACCTATAGGTAGTTAAAATACCGTTAATTTGTTTAATTTGTGTAAACATGAAAACAAGATACACGGAAATAGAACAAAAATGTCATAGGTATCATGTATAAGGGATACACGAATGTCAATTTAAAACGGAAACATTACTGACTTTCTGATTTTGTGGGTGTAACTGACAATAAATTTATGAGCAATACTTAATTTAGAACAATAATTTCTTCTGTTGAACATATGCAAGTATATTTGTTTTAATAGCAGTGCTTTGCAGACTTGAGAACAGTGTAGACCCTAAGTAATTTCTGGGTCTACATTGATAGTGAATGTGACTTAAAATGTGTGTACAAAGTTCTGCTAGAACACCAAACTTAAAGACCCTTATTAACAATTTACTATGTGTATACACCTTTTATCACATTGGATTCAGATCAGCTAGTATATCCCTGTAAGTTGTTTGATCTGGATTGACACCAACGGTCAGAAATAAATAGTGAATCTACAAGCAAACAGTGCAGATCCTAATCAGACAGCACACATCAGTTTTGCACAAAACCCGCAAACTTTTACAGTTCAGTTTTGGCAAACAATTAGAATGTAACTTGCCAAAAACTGAACTGGAAAACCAAAATGACAATCTTAATGATGTAGACTCTAAATTCTAGAGAAAATCTGGGAAACTGACTGGAGCCTGTGAACTTTGTCTCTATGGCAAGTTCTTTCTGCTTTATCCTTAACTCCATGGATATGGCCATTTTTACCTAGGTGGCCAGTGTAGATCCAGATCTCAACTTACAAAATTTGATATCTCAAAACTATGTTGGTATTTTCCAGCTTCTGTATTAGTCTCTATGGCAAGACATTTCTGCTTTATTCTTTTTCTCCATGGATAGGGGTTTATCACATGGGCAACCAGTTTAGGTCAAGATCTGAATTTACAAATGATATTAACACTTTCCTTGATATACACAATCTATAAGCATTTTTATGCATGTGCGACCAGTGTAGATCCAGATCAGCCGGCACATCCGTGCTGTCTGATCAAGATCTGCACTGGTGGCATTTTGGTCAAAAATAACCTAATGAATCAAAAAGCGAACAGTTTAGATCTTGATCAGACAGCACAGATGTGCCGGCTGATCTGGATCTAAACTGTTCGCCCAAGCAATAAAGGTGTATCTATACAGGAAAGAGTTAAAAAAAACTTGACATTCTGTAAATTATTTTAGCTTCTGTATGGCAAGAGATTTCCAGGGCTTTTCATCCTTATATAACAGAGGCCTATATAAGGCCTCTTCCCAATCCAAAAATATAGTATTTTTTCCCAATTGTGGAAGAAACTCTTCCCAAAATGCTAGGTAAGATGTCGAAAAATGGTTAAAACTCCTGGGAGGAGTGTTTGAAAATTTAAGTCTGGAAAATAAAGTGCAAAATAAATTAGATTTAAGTTAAAAATACCTATTACTATTCAATTTCATAAAGTAGAACCCATCTTTCAATTAATTTTGTTTTCCCAAAATAAACAATTATTGCGTGTAAATTTACCAATTGGAAAGGCCAGGGCCTCTTCCCAATTTTTTAAGGAAAAGCCCTGATTTCCAGTTTATACCTTTAATACAATGATATATCTTAAATCACATAGGATACTATAGTAGATCAAGATCCGACTGCACAAGCTGATTTACCTGGATCTACACTGTTTGCTTTATGGTCATAAATAAGCTATTGATTCTACAACATAACACTGAAGATCCTGATCAGACTGCACAGATGTGCAATCTCTGGGGCCTGATTGGATCTACACAGGGGGTATAAGCCATATCTACAGAGTAAAGGGTTAACCCTTTCCTCCACAGATAAACCTTTATTGCTTGGACCAACAGTGTAGATTCAGATCAGCAGGCACATTCATGCCATCTGATCAGGATCTGCACTGTTCGCATTCTGATTTGTTTGGTTATTTCCGACCATAATGCGACCAGTGCAGATCCTGATCAGACGGCAGTGCAGATCCTGATCAGATGTCACTGATGTGCTAGATAACCTGGATCTACACTGGTCGCACGTGTGTAAAAATGCGTATATGTCAAGGAAAGGGTTGAACAAGCGAACAGTGTACATCCTGATCTTTTGGTACGGATGTTGGCATAACATCCATATCCCATGGCTATGAAAATTTCATAATTTATTATACGTATGTAAGAAGGATGCTAGATTTTCCCTAATTTTTGTACTGTGGGGGTTGTTCCTTATAAGTTTAACCGGATTTCAAAATCTTTCATTAATTTGTACTTTCACATTGCAGAAATACCCTCATGATATATCCTGAATCTCACGTACTTAACTTCAATCTTCAACACGAGTGGTATTAGATTTCATATTTTCTAGATAGGGGTACATGTATTTGATCATCTGCACACCACTTCATTCAAATTAGCTACACAGGAAACTTCTACTTAGTGCTTAATCATTTTAGAATCAGGACCTTTCATAATCCCATACAAAAGGAAGTGAGCTGGGGATATAATGATGGCATTTTTTTTGCATTAAAATTTTAAACTTTGTCCGATTTCATACCATACCACTAGATTTGTGTTCTGTAGGTGAAAAAAAAAACATTTGTCTGATTTCATACAATAGCATTAGAATCTGTGTGTTGCAGAATAAAATACAACATAAAATAATAATGTTCAAGTTAATAAGTAAATGTTTCATCAGTTCAATAATGGAAGTTTTATTTTTATATAAACATTTTCTACCCAAATAACATTTTACAGAGTATGATATATCCAGTTAAATGAGCCCACTTTAATTAATTTTTGTTGATTAAAAACTTGTAAAACTTTATTTTAATTCTTTAATTTTTTTAATTTTCTTATACAAATTTAATTAATTGAACGTCTCTACTCTCTACTGTCAGTGCTATATTCTATACTATTTAGTAACATCATAAATCTATTTCAGCTTTTTATTATATAAATTAAATATTTAAATTTCTGTAATATTTCATATCGTATATAAATAAAATCTTACCTCTTCATTTCAGTTTTTCTTTTTTCAATTATTATTAATTTTTCACTTTCTTGTTAAATATATAATTTATTAAAAGCAGTTTTTATTTTATTAAATAATTATATTTTTTTTCTTTTCTACCATGGAACCATGTAAATCATTCTATGATGAATAGGTCTACATTACTATTTAAATTAAATATGACAACCTGCGGTCTTAACTCAATTATGTATCAATTAGGCCATGTAATTTGGTATTTATTTTATTTAATCCTTAAAAATGACAGAATGTGTATAGAGAGTAAAATCCATGCATAATTTGTAATCCACTTTGCTAACAAATATCATGCAAGCAATATATGATAATACACGAACAGTATAAACATGTTCCCCATTCATAACAATAACAGCCATGCTCTATGTACATAAAATTGTAAGTAGACCATACCCCGAAAGATTTCCCCGGTTTTCGCTGCTTCCTCCTCATAACTGTGCACCCAAAAGCAACCATATATCCATAAATATGTTTAACATCTTTCTAATTCAACCACTAACCTCCCGCGACAAGCTGTCAACATTTGTGGGTGCATTTCTCTCCATCGTCGCAAATTCGTGTACTCCGGGTGCAGCCATATTGGTTTTCAGTCAAGTCCATTTATCAAGCGCGCGACACGGTGTTTTAAGTAGGGTAGGCAGGGTATTTACCTCTTTATGAAAATGGTTTATTCTCGGATGCTGGTTAACCGGGGTACGAGTGGGTTGGTGTTTAATTTTCCAAATATAGAAAAAAGTAATGCGATATAAATTAAATTCTATAAAGCAAGAGGACTTTATTAAAACTGTCAACTATTTAATCTAAACTACTAAAACAAATAAATCATGTTACGACATTTTACTGGAGTATTTATAACCACAACGTCTACTTTCGGTTTGTTACATATGGGGGTGGCAAAAGGGATGTCGTCACGTGATCAAACTCGTGGCTCTGCGCTGGCTTTCATGTGAGTGCTAACGGGGGAAGTCCACGGTTTTCATTCTGACAATGCTTTCAAAATGAAATCAAATCGCATACTCGGATTAGTGGGACACGAGGGTACTGGTCAAAAATCCACTGGTGCAATTCTTAAAATGTGCCATCGTGTTCTCTCTGTTTTTTGAAAGCATGCATGAGATTATAAGCGTCTACACAGTTTTGAAGGACACGTTTAAGTAGCATCCAATGCGTAGCACCATATTTTGTCCAATAGAGATGGCATTTTTTACACAAATCCACTGAATGCCCATTTCTGAAACAAAGACGGGGATATCCATATGTTCCTATTGGTATGACAAAACTGGTGATACTTTTGGATACACAAGTTTAAAACATTGAATTTGTTTCGTAAAATCGTGAAATATACTTATCATGAAACGACTTAAGCAAAAAAAAAACAGCCAGCGTTCTTACACAGCCAGGTAGGAGTAGAAATGTAAAAGAGAGCATGACAATTAAAAAATACGCAATTAACAAAGTGTTACCGTTTTGCAACGGTCAGTGGCGAAACATATTTGCCACTGGGGCTTTAAACCAGGCTTTAGGGTGCATCAAGCTCACTAATCAACAAGCTCGCATTTGCGCCGCGGAGTCCTCATATGAACAAAAGATGTGAGTTGCCTCGCTGAATTAACTCCAAACCATTCACCTACTAGCCAAAGTTGCATGCAAAATAAATTAATAATTATACGATTGTTCAAATGAATATAATTTTAAAGTGATACACCGAGTTGAGTGTAAGGTTTTAAATCTGTAGGAAATGTAAAAAACGTGACACTTCTACATCAGGCCCAATAGCTATTTCATCTTTTTTGTTCTTCCAAAATTGTAACGATAACTCATTTACAAAGGAAATTATGTTTACAATATTTCTAGCGAAAAAAATAATACATGTGACAAATTCACAACGTCACTTGCGTGATTGTTAAAACAACAAAAATAAACGGAAAAAAGGAGTGTTCCCGCTGAGGATTGAACTCAGGACCTTCCGCGTGTTAAGCGGATGTGATAACCACTACACCACGGGAACAGTTGTAATGACGACAGAAAATTCACTATAAATAAAAGGTTTTGACAAGGGAAGCAACCTGAATTCTTTACTCTTTTGTTAGATTGATTATTTACTTCCCTTAGAATAAAAATATCTAAGCTATTCCCAAGGGAAACAACCTGAACTCCTTACAAAGCTAGGAGATCAATCAATTACTTCCCTTGGAAATATAAATCGTAATAACCCGTACTAATTTAACATCCACCCAATAGTCGTATTTTCAAATTTATACACAGGGGCGAAACTATGTTACCCGAGGACATGTATGTAGACGACCTTAGTATCGGTTTGTCGACGACTTTTTACACATTTATATGTGCATTTCTTTATCCCCCCCCAACCCAAAAAAAAACAAAACAACAACAACAACAACAACAAACGTATGTTTAAAATTATACAAGAAGAATCTATGTCAAATCGTAATTTTCAATGTCCGCAATTAAAAAAGGCCAGACATATTGTTTCCAAACCTTTATATACATGTATGTACTTAGGCACACATTTTTTTTTATATTTTCTGCTTGAAACATGCCTTTTATGTAAGCTGTCATTTAAGCAAAATTGTAACGGTTTTGTCGGCGACTCGATACTTCTTGCCGGTTTGGTGACTATTCTGTAACAGTTTGTCGACTACCTACAAGGTCATGGAAGACATCATTTTTGTGGAATCTAAGTGTTTCAACGATGAAACAGACCTGTCAGTGAATGTTTCTGTAACAGAAGACGGTTAACCACAGCCGATTTCAGGAGTGTATCTAGGATTTCAGCACGGGGGGTTCAACTCGGCGAGTCATAATTTTTAACAGTGTTCATTTGTAACTGAGCAAGAACATCAGTCCGCCAAATATTTAGAATCTTCCTTTCTATGTATCAGAAAACTCGGCGAATAATCATCTAAGCATCAATCATAGTTATGTCAAAATTTGTCAGAATTAATAAAATCTCTTGTTTTCATAAACTTAAAATCTGCTAACAATGTTTAGTTGGTGTATAAGAAGTCTCATAATCAAGTAATATCACAAAGAAATAATTTGGAACAAACGGAGCAAAACGATATAATCTTCGTAAGATATGACGGCCGAGGATTTTTAGACTTTTAAATGCTTTATTTTTCATAAGCGGCATGAAATTCAGTCACTACTGACGCACTTTTATGTAAGAAACCAATTTAAGCAGAAACGATTGTTTGAAGATTTTTGCGCGAAAGTCCTGGAAGGACCATATTTGACGAATAACAATCTGGGTGCTTCACTATATCTGATATTTGATAACATCTATTTCTTCTTATAAGCGATCCATGCTTTAATTGCACCAACTTGTTGTGTCCACTTGTTGTGCCCCGAAAATACAGAAATGTCGTCAGCTAGACTGTTACGTCAATGCATAGGTTGTCAGCTATTCCGTCACACTGTAGTCCCAAATCCCGTTACATTTAACGATAAATAAAAATATAAAAAGGTTCATATAGCTCGTGAGTTATATCAAGTTGACAATTCTGACGAGTGTTTGCACTTCCTTTGATCATTTCTAGAAACACTTATACGAAAAAAGTTGTTGTCGAATGTTGTGTTTTTAAAATGCTTAACCGCATACATGTAGCTTTAGATTATGTTAAATATTTAGTAAAAAAGTTATTTCTTATCGCTAACTAAAGTTTTTGTTATATTCAACATTCACAAATATCGTTTGGACGTATAACACAACGAACACATGTATTTTACCGCGTTTGAAGCCATGCTCATCTGTTTTCATTCATATTTAGTAACTCACGCTTCATAAATTGTTCAGTAAGTCGTCGACAAACAGATGCTTAGGTCGTCTACATACACTCAACCAAAATTCTAATTGGTCACTTTTTGTCCGTATTATTCTATTAGAAATACATTGAATTCACTCTTTATTTGTGATCATATGCCAACAGCAGTCTTCAACTTCAGCTTTAATCTTGTAATAATTGACTTTGGAACAGTCTGGCGAGAGTTATCCTTAAGTTAGCTAAAAATACATTTCTTGCAAAACAAAGGTCAGGCAAACAGAAATTTGCTCTTAATTTCTTGTTTTGTTTTATAGGGACCCCTCATAAGTAGGAAAAACATGAAGCCTTATTAATCAACAGCACATTTCTTTTAATAAATCCCCTTCAAAGTATCCAGTTTTTAAATTACCTCCCTTTGAATTAAAGACTGTTCTAATTTTGACCCTGCGGTGTAAGTAAACGGTGTTGAATTTGTTTACGAACACAAACAAGATATTAGATAAATGATTTAAAGACATTGGATAATTGATTTAAAGACAAAACAGTTCTTTCCATAACCTCTATTGACATAGGGAATAAACGAAACTAGCATTCATAGTAAACATATACAATTGATGACCAATTAGAACTTTGGGTGGGTGTGACTGTCATCGTGTAACAGAGTTTCGCCTCTGTATTATAGGCCATTTACAATTACGTATATAGGTTTTATTCAGGGATAGTAAAGCGAACTATAGTTTAGTTTGTCACAATATTTATCCGCCTCGAGTAACCTTCTACAATAGCGAGCACATTAAACATCCGGGAGTTTGCTTTATACGCCCCAGCTAAACACAAATGTAAACAAATACTTTAGGTACAGTACAGTAGGTGTTAAATATTTCCTAAGGCATCTACATTTTCGTGAACTTTGGTATGGATTTTTAAGTCAAACCGTTAAAAGGTAAGATAAAATACTATACATAACAAACTAAACTTTATTTCAGTTCAATCGTACACTGCCGAATCGATGTTTGTCAGTGTGGTAGATACGTTACATGTGATTATTACACGCGTGGAGCAAGTAAATGTAAGTTGGGGGTGCAGAGTAGACTCTGACTCCGACAGCTTGATAAATGATGGGCTTTGCTGGACCGGAAAAGAAGTTGGGGCCTCTGGTTAATATGTTACAAATACTTCTGAAACAACTCAATTATTGAAAGAGAGAAATTTCAAGACAAGAGTCATACTCTGAGTATATTTTATTAGGAAACCAGAACGAAATAATAAACATTATAGAAATGGAAACACAGTAACGAAACATGCATTACATACCTCTTCCAAAATGACAGTCTAAGAGTTTTTGTTTTGGACAAGTTCTAACTTGTTAAAAAAGTATGACTCGTTTCACAATTCCGGACAGCATGTGATGGTGTTTCTGGTACACTCATAAGTTTTTTTGTGTGTTGTGGACATATGTAAATGTACCGCCCACATTATAAATATTTCAAGTGATCAACAAGTTTCTGTTACAATTAACTACATAATTAAAAGTTATTTTGAAAATTACTTAACTTAATAAGAAACCCCCGAAAAGAATTATGCATTACCCCACCCAATGAGCATGTTGGCATCCCCTTAACAGTAAAACATTCGATATAAAGCTCTTTAAAAAGTGGAGTTGTTACCCAGTCAACATCAAAAAGTGCTATTTATTTAAGCATAGCAACAAAGTCCGAATGATGCCTAATTTACATTTATTATAGAACTTTATATGATTGTACGTTGGACTGAAGTTCGGACGACGACGTCGGATTAATGTTTGATTTTCAGGGTTGCCAGCACCAAGGATGAAAAAAAAATCCCTGACTTTTCCCTGACTTTTCACTGACCAAATCAGGGTTTTCACTGACCAATAATACCGAACGTAAACGACCACTAACACCCCTACTGCTGCCCAATCCACCCATAAGTACATTTTTATTATTTTAACAATATGTTATTACATTATTTAACAATTAAAGCATCATTTATATATCAAGTATAAAGTTCGATAGATTTATGTTTAGTGAAAAATTAAAATATGTACTCTTACAAGATTCAACCAATACTTTTAAGACAATTGGCAAATAATGTATTCTTATTCTTCATACAGAAACTATATAAACAACATACATGTTGTACTTGTATAAAGCAAGAGATTATCACAACTGAAGCTTAAGTATCCATTATTCACAAATGCAGAGTAAAAGAAAAATACATAATCTGTAAAATGGGCAAGCAAACAACATACCATTTTATGCAAGTAAAACAACCCCTCAAACAGAATGCCCATACATGTTTCCTTCATGTTGTAAAAAAAAAATTATACATAACTCAAATACAATGCTGTTTACACCATACAAGTGAAACGAAAACACACAATTTAGCCTGTGCTTGGATAAACTTTGAAAAAAAAAATGCATGTAGGTTTTGAAGATCCCTGTTCCAATCCAATAAATATTTTAATTAATAGTCTGATCCAATTGAAGAATATGTCAACCACATAGCCTAATGGAAAATAGGTCAGTTGATGCAGAATGTGTACTTAAATTCTCAAATTAATCTAGAGAAAAATTTTGAAGTTTTTGTCACAAGATTAAAAAAATCATGCACCTTTCATAAAAATGATGGACTGAGCCACATAAAAAATATGTCAGGCACATCTACACATGATACAAAGTACCTCACTTGTTTAAAGTTTCAAGTCAGTATCATGAAAACTGTAGCAGTAGTTTGTGCCACAATATTCTTTTTAAAATCCTGCCGTTATACAAAAAACAAGGTTGCTGTGAACTGAATGTTGGAAAACAGATTTTGTACATGAGATGTTCACATTATGATAGTAACTTCTGCCAATTATTTAAAAATCCAACCGTAGATGAAAATATATGGGCATGACACAAACTCATACTGCAAAAACTACCTCACTGGACTATTTGGCCCCCAGAAAACCAATAACTCTTGACAAGATCTTCGGCAGAGCGATAGATTATTTAACCGATATACCCTTAGGCAAAAATCGATAAAAGAAGAGCGTGCACATTCTTAAGGTACCTTTATTTAACTAAAATAATATGGATTTGGGGGTTAAGATACACTTTTAAATAAATTAAAAACGAATATGTTAATTATTTGAAAGAAAACACACGTGTATTCATATCCGTATTTTAGTTTTCGTAAAGTCTACTTCAACACATGCATTACAGTAACTAGCAGAAAATATCATCAACCAACTATTTTTTAACAGTTCATTTAATCATAATAATAAAATGGAAGCTATATGTAAGGAAAGAAACACGTATGTTTAACGATTTCATTTAAAATAGCGTGCACCCTTTTGTTTCTGCTTTGCGGGTTACAGTAAAACTGGGCTGGGGGCGGGAATGGGGTCTGTTTGCGCTGAAATGTTCACTTTAGAGTTCAGCAACTCCAGAAGTTTCTCTCTTTCTTTCCTGAGTTTGGTTTAAATTATTAAATCGATATTCATGTAACAATACTATAATTGACCTGTAATATCCGGAACCGAGTATAGCAATAATTTTGTGACCCGAGTAGACCCAAATCAAATATAAACCCGTGTAATGACACGAAATCATTAAGAATAAAGGTGATACACACTTCAAGTTTTTGCGAAATTATTTTTTAAAACAGAAATCTAAATAGGTAATAAGCAACAGAATTGCAGACTATACTGCGTGTTACGTTGATCATTTATCAAGACATTTAACGTTTTTACTTCCACAGTCTTAACCCTTCCCTCCATATATGCACATTTTTACGCATGTGCGACCAGTGAAGATCCAGATCAGCCAGCACATCTGTGCTATCTGATCAGGATCTGCACTGGTCGCATTTTGGTCAGAGATAACCTAACAAATAAAAAAGCGAACAGTTTAGACGACACGGATGTGCCAGCTTATCTGGATCTACACTGTCCGCCCATGCAGTAAAGATGTGTGTATGAAGGAAAGGGTTAATAATTAAATTTAAAAAAATCCACTCCGGCAATTTAAGTCGATAATGGATTTTTCAAAGAATATATTAATTTGCAAATTTTTCAGGACGTAAAATGCCTTCTGCAAACTTAAAATTACATAATTCTTTTGTTTTGTACCTGTCTCGTGCTTTTTTACCATGGAAGTAAAACAAATCGAATTGGATGGTCAGTGTACGTAATTGTTTCCTGCTTAACGGGGCACTTAATCCGGATGTGGACAATTAAACTACAACCATGTCACCCTGGCTAACCTGATACGCTTCGTGAACGGCACTACGCCGCGATCACGGCATATGCAACGCTTTTAACCGGCATAACCGGTGTCAATGTAGGGGATTTTGTGGGGTAAGGTTGGAAAATCGCAGAGTCTTTGGTTAGATATTTAAATAATACTCAAACCAATAGGCCTATACGGCTGTCAGATCATGGCTATTTATGATTCTAGTCTTCTCTGTGTCCAGAATACAGTAGTTTGCTCAATCATTCGTGAAAATGGACCTCTCTGTGCTGCAAAAGTTGTAAATTTCCTGTTCAAACGTATGTTTTCTTGATCTAAACTGAAGTCTAGTGAAGAATTATGACTGCATAATTTTTTTATGCACTGGAGGATACTGCAGTGTAAAATTTGAGTGTGATTTATCTATATTTTACCTGCTTCTTGCAAAAAATGAGAGGCCACGCACCGTACACGGCATTGATTTTTGCTACGCTGCGTCTCACGGCATTTTATGCGATGCTGGTATTAAAATATACTTCAGTTGTCGAAATATTAAACTGTTTCTAACATCTAATATAGTTGTAGATTGTTGTGTTGATGTACATTACAAAACAGTGTTTGACATACTTAAAAATTTATCCTTCAACAAGCAGAAGCGGATCCGGATTGTATTTTTTTGGATTGCTCAAGCCCCATTTTGGCGCATCAATATTTAGTTTTCATGGTAATTATGGCTAGAAAGTTGGAATTATCACATAACTACCCTAAGACTTACCCAAACGAACTTCTGTTGTGGAAATCTGTGATCTTACCCTGAACAAAGCTATCAGTCTGAGGATATTTCACGAAATACAGGAGTCCGCTACCGATGAAAACCCCAATCAATAATTTGTGAAAGATTTGTGATTATGTTTACTTAATAACAATTATATTAATATTTTCATGGGGATTATAGCCAGAGAGTTGGAATTATCACATAACTACAATAAGGCTGACTCAATCGAACCCATTTCTTTTGAAATTGTTTCATCCAACTCTGAACAAGGCTATCAGAGTATTGCACGCAAAACAGGGGTGAAACCCCAATCAATAATTTGTGAAAGATAGTTTATGTTTATTTTAAATAACTGACGACCTTTGGCCTGTGGTTAAAAATGAAATAACGTACATAATGCTGTAACCACTTTACATCAAATATGTATACCAAGTGTCATCACTGTATCTTGTTTACTTTACTTTATGAGTTATTGAAATATTAATTTTTCTCTATTTTAATAACAGACACCTACCGTAGACCATTGGTGAAAATAAAAAGCCGTGCATAATTTTCGTATTGCCATTTAAATGAATGATCTTGACTACTTCTAAAGTTATAAAAGTATTTTTTTTCTTATTTATGTGTTCCTGACCTTAGACCTTTTGTGAAAAATGACCCTGCATATCGTGCTCTTGGTACACAGATCAGCAGATTAAAGTGACTACAGCATAATGTACATCATTTCATTTTTCACCACATGTCAAAGGTCAAGTCAATTACTTGCAATAATCATAATTAGCACAGTCACATTACGAAAAAATGCGTCAAACATACGCAAAATTGCAAAAGAAATTAAATGTTCAATACCCTTCACAATTAGTATAAACAACAACATGTCCAAAATTGGACAAAATCGGACCACGGATACTCCCTTTATTAGTATTTTAAAAATAAGACAAGTTGAACGCAAAAATATAACATAAATCAATTTCTTTTCTTTTCAATACGATCTTTCTAAATCTAGTCTTTCATCCGACTTCTATAAATGATTTTTGTCACTAAACCTTAAGTTTGTTAAACATTTATATATTACACTTTACATGTTATAGACAAAGTTTGAAACAATGCTTAATGTTGATTTGCCGCACCCACACCCTACTGCTTCTTAACAAGGGGTAGATTTTTATATTCAATTTAACTTTTATTGAAACAATCAACGTCAGATAAATATATCTTTCACAAATTATTGATTGGGGTTTTCATCGGTAGCGGACTCGGGTATTGCGTGAAATACTCTGCTAGCTTTGTTCATGGTCGAATCAAAGATTTCCACAAAATAAGTTCGTTTGGGTCAGTCACAGGGCAGTAATGTGATAATTCCAACTTTCTGGCCATAATCACCATTAAAACGAAATATTGATGCGCGAAAAGGGGGCTTGAGCAACCCCAAAGAATACCCTCCGGATTCGCTCCTGCTTGTTGATGGAAGAATTTGTAAGTATATCAAAAATCTTTTTTGCAATGTACACCAACACATCAAACTATGGCTTAATTTAATGTGAAGAAACAGTAAAAGATTTTGACAACCAAAGTATAGTTTTATACATGTACCAGCATCGAATAAAATGCCGTGATACGCAGCGTAGCAAAAATCAAGTGCCGGTGTTAGGTGCGTGGCCTCTCATTTTTTGGCAAGAATTAAGTTAAATATAGATAAAACACACACAAATTTTACACTGCAGTGTCCTCCAATACAGACATTTTTTATGCAGTCATAATTTTTCTCTAAACTTTAGTTTAGCTCAAGAAAAATACATTTGAACAGGAAATTTACAACTTTTGCAGCACAGAGAGGTCCATTTTCACGAATGATTGAGCAAACTACTGTATTCTGGACACAGAGAAGACTGGAATCATAAATAGCCATGATTTGACAACCGTATAGGCCTATTGGTTTGGGCATTATTTAAATATCTAACCAAAAACTCTGCGATTTTCTTAACTTACCCCACAAAATCTCCTACATCGACAGACACCGGTATGCCGGTTAAAAGCGTTGCATATGCCGTGATCGCGGCGTAGTGCCGTTCGCGAAGCGTACCGGGTTAGCCAGGGTGCATGTGCAATAAAACACCAGTTGACGTATATTTAATACCTAACGGCAGATTTTTGTTTTGTTTTAAAAGCCAATTAAAATAATACAGAAATGTAAAAAGTTGTTGACAAATAAAACTACTGTTAATTTTATGAATCCATCAAACAAATAAAGCAAAATGGTGTTCAAATCAATTAATTTAGTTCAGTCATATTCAAGTCAGAATATTAAATAGGAATTAGTGTTGATTTTATTCAGTAAATTTTCTGTTCTGACTCGATCATTTCGTCAATACTTTGTAATTGAATAATATTATAAATTAACTATCTTGTTAGGTTACGCAAATTCTTTCAAACTCTGTATTTTACGTTGATAATTTAACTTAATCTTATGTCAGGTTTGTTGTTGTTGTTGTTATTTCGCTGAGAAGAATCCATCATCCGAATTTGTGTCAGTAACTAAATGACAGGTGCGGAACCGTTGACGTATGTCAAAAAATGTGGATTCGAATCTTTCACTGACAGGAAAAAAACACCTGAGAGATATTCTCCGTTTGCATTCACTTCGCTAAGGTGTTAAATTTCATACTTTTTAAGGTAATTCATACCCCCAGATAGTACAGTTGCACTAATGATGAGCTGTGAAAATTAAATTAAATTAAATCATTTTTTCAACAATTTCCAAACAAACGGTTATTATATTGTTACAAACAGATGAATATTGATAATAACAGGAGACAATTGTTGAAAAAAATGAATTTTGTTAGAAAAGTAATAAAATGTGGTACCTGCTATGTTGTCTAATCCGGGTGTCAAAATAAAGCACTTTCCACTCAAATATATCAAAAATAATTAATTACAATATCCAGTTTAATGTTCCATCTAGGGTCAACCAGTGTTACTTTTTCAAAATAACTTGAAAATATTGCTCTTATAAATCAAAATCCAAACACATCATCCTTTGTCCCATGAGGTCACTCACCCATGCAAAAAGCATGCAAATCATGCCCACTTGTGTTTACCTGTAGGACAGTTTTATCTCTACATGTATAACAATGTAAATCTTGTGTGATGGTATTTATGCAGTGTTTTGAAATTCATAATAGCTAATGTTTAAAAAGGTATTTTGAAAAAGTAACACTGGTTGGCCCTAAATGGAACATTGAACTGGATATTGTAATTAATTGTTTTGGATTTATTGGAGTGGAAAATGCTTTATTTTGACACCCGGATTAGACAACATAGCAGGTACCACATTTTATTACTTTTCTAACAAAATTCTTTTTTTGTCAACAATTGTCTTCTGTTATTACCAATATTCATCTGTTTGTAACAAAATAATTACGATTTGTCCGGAAATTGTTGAAAAAATGATAATTTAATTTTCACAGCTCATCATTAAGACAACTGTACTATCTGGGGTATGAATTACCTTAAGGACAAAAGTGATGATTCGCAACATCTATTAACAACAGATAAATGCATATGACTTTAATAAATTCAGAATTTGTTTTTTTTTTTCTGGTTGGACACGTTTAAAGCTTCGGTGCCTCAGAATGTGAATTATATATTTTTATGAATATTACAGCAACACCAATTTTGACATTACGAAATTTATCATAACTTTACTATCACCAGCAAAACAACAACGCAAAATCATATTGAAAGTCAAACACAAAGCACTGATTGAGTCTAATCTCTATAACTCACAAAAATTATACATGATCGTGTGATTTTAAGAATTTGCTTTTTTTTTCATTTTACAGCTGGAGTAAAATAGTTTTATTTAAATGCTGAAATGGCATTTTGTTAAACCGTCTCCATTCAACCGTGAAATAAGGTAAATGCCGCGAGAACGATTATCGATTCAGCGCAATATGTATCGGCTCCCTCCTTTTGAGAAAATTAAAAAATAGTCTAACTTCAACCTCAAAACAGACTATCGCAACATAATTTCTCCAAAGAAAAAAATATATCACTTGAAAGATAGATTTGTCTTCTTTTAAGATCCGTTTGCACCTAAGCTTTTATTTCAATAGAAATAGTGTAATTAATTCATTAAAAACTAACAGATCGCCGATTTTGCACGATTTTCAATAGAGTATATAGGACGCTGAGATGGTTAACTTTAAACTCAAAACAGACTATCGCAATATACTTCAATATTTATGAAATAAATATATAAATGTCAAGCAAAGATTCAATTTTATGAAACCGTTTGCACCTAAGAATTTAGATGAGCAGAAAAAAGGTTATGCACATTAAACCTGTAAGTGCCTTCTTTGTTCTATATAGCGAAAGTTTCGCTTATCGGATAACCCGGTGAGGTAGTTTTTGCAGTATGATCATCAGTAAGGCCTGTATAGCAGAAATTACTAAGTTCAGAGTGTTGCTGTGAGCTGGATCTTGGAGGGAAGAACATGGGTTTTGTGTGTAGCACCTTGTTATTATAATTTCTGGAGGCAAGGGTTGCAGAGCCTTTCAGTCTTCAGGCAATATTTTTTAAATATAAGAACTTTTATTATAATACATGTACACAATTATAAAATCAAAGCACTGAAAGTACTGATGGGTGGCGTTTTAGAGTGATTGTCATGTAACATCATCTATAGATTGTGTGGAGTTTCCTATTGGAGGAGTATGAAGGAACTTTCGGATGGCAGAGCAAAAGTTTGCATGCCCGGCTTCTGCTTTATCAAGTTTTTTTTTACCACGGAATTTCGGGCGGATGCTTATATCCAAGACTGAAGTCATTTTGTGCCAGGAAAAATATATAATAAGTCAACCTTTGATGTGAAACTTTAAATTGACAATAAAGAAGTGAACACACATGGACAAATAAAAATACTTTAAAAAATGAAATATGCATATCAGGAATGACCACATCCAGCATACACAGCCTCCCCACACAGCCAAAACGTAGAGAGGAAAAGAGAAACTATGATATAGTTGCTATTTGCACTATGATTTGAAACAATATTTATTTATTATAAGGAAATAAAAGATATGCAAAAATAAAAATAATATGACTATAAAACAATTAAAAAAAATAAGTCAGAGCACTGCATCATGTCTAATTAAATTGAAACGCTTTAAACGCTTTGAAGTTTCGTCTAAAGTTACACTTCAAAGCCTTCTTTTTTGTTAGAATGTCATGCTAATTACCGACTTGCTTTTTGAAAAACTAAAACTTGTTTGAAAACGTACCGTGTGCAAAAAAGTTGCATCGTGGTTAATGGATGATTTTTTTTGTTCTTTTCGAATAATATGACTATAAAGAAATTTTATAACAATTAGGCAGAGCACTGCATCAAATCTAATTAATTTTAAACGCTTTAAAAATTCGCCTGAAGTTTACACTTTAAAGCCGTATTTCATTAATATCCATGCTTATTGTTTAATCAAATATCCCTCAAAATTCTGCATGAATGAAATGCCACACCAAGTTTGAGATAAGCTATCATCACCCCATTATTATTCTTGCAATTATCAATGGTAAATGTCCGAATATCCCTTGAATAAGTTATATTTATTATTGTTCCTATCTTGGCTTATCAGTACTAATTACAAGCAAAGCCCTCTGTTGAAAGCTGATCAGTGTATTGCTATTTGTAAACACATACACTGCTGCGAGATAACCTGTTTACCTAATAACAATCGCGCAGCGCCGTCTACCGTCTCATAAACTCAGTGAACTCTCTGGAGGTAAAATGATCGAATTTCACTTTTGGTAACCGCGTTCGACTATATAAGTAGATAGAGACCCAGGTACCATTTTGATCATGTGACCAAAATTCACATGTGAAACACTGGGCGGCGTTTTTAAACGCCACCCAAAAAAGGTTCATAACAGAAAATTTGTAAATGCAATCTTTAATAAAATAGAACTTTTTTTTTCTTTCAAATTTATTTTTCCCTGACTTTTCACTGACTTTTTAGGATTTTTATTTTTCACTGACCAAGTTTCAAAATTCCCTGACAATTCCCTGACCTTGAAAAAAATCAAATTTCCCTGACTTTTCAAGTCCGCTGGCAACCCTGATTTTGGTTGGAAATTAACGTTTATAGACATTTGCCGACGTCGCATCGGCGTCGGAACACGATCAAAATCCAACCTGATTCCGACCAAAATCCAACCTGATTCCGACCAAAATCTCACCAAAATCGAATAATTTAACTTTTTACCAAATTTTAGTGGTGAACTTACTCTGAGCTGATGGGCTCGTACTCGCTCTCTGGTCAGAATCAGGAGATGGCAAGGCGCCGAGCCAACAGGAAGTTTGTCGTGATTGGTTTACTGGCGATGGTTGCCATAGTTGGTCTGACCATTGCTGTGATTGTCCTTGCGGTGAAGCTTGACCGTGACAATTCCGAGGGTAAGTTGGTGCATAACTTTCAAAATCAGTGCCAAAAATCATATAAAAGATTGGCGACCAGTCTTACATCTCAAGCATTTAATTGGCTGAAATGGCGACCAGTTTTATGATCTTGGGAAGTCCGAATTCATAATTTACAGCAGAAACAGCTGCTAATTGTAATTTGCAAAACCTATTTCAAAGACCAGTCCTAAAATAAAAAGTTTCTGATTTGGCAATTTGATAAATTGTGTTCAAAATCAACAGATTAACTGCTTGAGATGAGACTTGTTTCGTGTCTGTTTGCAACACGGATTATCACCAAGTAGTTTAATTAACAGGTTATAGAGGTATAAAATGTAGTACTCATCTGAAAGTCATGCAGGCATATCCGGCTTGTTACAACCTTTGCTTTTAAAATTCTTAGAAGTGAAGACTGAATTACTGCTACAGTGAAATTTTATAGTTGACTATAAATGTTTTACTTTCAAAGTCGATAAACTTTCTTACTGTGGTACCATTATATTTCGCGGCCGTTTAATTTTCTTGTATTGCGCCCAAGGGAAACTCAAACACTTGACAAATTTGTGAGAATTATACAACTGCGCGAATAATGCCCGTGCGAAAACCGCATTTGTGCATTCCGCGCGAAATTCGATCCACGCCGATTGGATAAGGGTTATTTTCTAAACGGGTATATTATCCTCGTGAAGTAAATAAATTGCTTATTTATTTTTGACTCCGTTGAAATTTATATTTTAAATAATCACTGTTTAAATTACCTTTTTCTAGAAATACACCAACAAAGGCAAAATGAATCCAAAATGTCGTCTGCAGCTTTCCTACTTCATCATTTTGGCGCCAAAGATGGCCTTGACCTTAGATGGTTTCCAAGAGCAACTGCAAGGACCGATGTTGATAAAGCTATAAAAGGTAGGAAATCTCACAGACACCTGTTTAGAGGTCCTTTCTTGCCCAATATGTCAGTAAAGCTATATAGGATGAACGCAGCTATAACGCCAAATTTGGACAATTTCAGCTAATAAATTGGCGATTTTATGATAAGATGCAACTATACAATCATTCAGAACACAAAATTACCCCTTTTGTAAATTAAGCACATTTCTGTATATTACAAATTAGTAATTTAGGGTCTAGATAAATGTTTTGTTTGTTGTTATGCTCCCCCCGAAATTCGGGGGAGCATATAGTTGTCGCTTTGTCCGTCCGTCCGTCCCGTTCGTCCGTTCGTTCGTCCGTCCGTCCGTCCGTCATAATATTGTCCGGACAATTACACAAAAACTATGAGAGGTATCAAGACTAAACTTCATAGGTAGTTAGATCTCGTTGAGGAGCAGTGCAGTGCACAAGAACTATAACTCTTGCTTTATTCATTTTTGAGTTATTGCCCTTTGAAATTTCTCATACTTACTTTTTGTCCGGGGCATATCTCCCAAAGTCTAAGAGTTATGAAGTTGAAACTTCATAAGTAGATAGATCTCAATGAGGAGCAGTGCAGTGCACAAGAACCATAACTCTTGCTTTATTCATTTTTGAGTTATTGCCCTTTGAAATTTCTCATACTTACTTTTTGTCCGGGGCATATCTCACAAAGTATAAGAGTTATGAAGTTGAAACTTCATAAGTAGATAGATCTCAATGAGGAGCAGTGCAGTGCACAAGAACCATAACTCTTGCTTTATTCATTTTTGAGTTATTGCCCTTTGAAATTTCTCATACTTACTTTTTGTCCGGGGCATATTTCACAAAGTATAAGAGTTATGAAGTTGAAACTTCATAAGTAGATAGATCACAATGAGGAGCAGTGCAGTGCATAAGAACCATAACTCTTGCTTTATTCATTTTTGAGTTATTGCCCTTTCAAATTTCTCATACTTACTTTTTGTCTGGGGCATATCTCACAAAGTATAAGAGTTATGAAGTTGAACCTTCATAACTAGATAGATCTCAGGGAGGAGCAGTGCAGTGCACAAGAACCATAACTCTTGCTTTATTCATTTTTGAGTTATTGCCCTTTGAAATTTTTCATACTTACTTTTTGTCCGGGGCATATCTCACAAAGTATAAGAGTTATGAAGTTGAAACTTCATAAGTAGATAGATCTCAATGATGAGCAGTGCAGTGCATAAGAACCATAACTCTTGCTTTTATTGATTTTTGATTTATTGCCCTTTGAAATTTCTCTTACTTATTTTTTGTCCAGGGCATATCACACAAAGTATAAGAGTTATGAACTTGAAACTTCATAAGTAGAATGAATTCGTTGAGGAGCAGTGCAGCACACAAGAACCATAACTCTTGCTTTATTCATTATAGAGTTAATGCCCTTTGAAATTTACCATACTTACTTTTTGTCCGGGGCATATCTCACAAAGTATAAGAGTTAGGAAGTTGAAACTTCATAAGTAGATAGATCTCAATGAGGCGCAGTGCAGTGCACAAGAACCATAAATCTTGCTTTATTGATTTTTTATTTATTTCCCTTTGAAATTTCTCTTACTTAGTTTTATCTGGTGCATATCTCACAAAGTATAAAAGTTTCTGAACTTGAAACTTCATAAGTAGAATGATCTCAATGCAGAGCAGTGCAATGCACAAGAACCATAACTCTTGCTTTATTCATTTTTGAGTTAGTGCCCTTTGAAATTTCTCATTTTTTTGGTCTTATTTTTGTACAATATTGTAAAATGCTTTCTGTTTGAATCATAAAGGAAACTTTCAAATACAATATCTTTCTTACAAATTCTTCCTGTTCTTACAAAAAAGTATTTGTGACAAAGCGGCGTTGGGGAGCATAACCCGTCTCTGACGGCTCTTGTTTTTTTTGTTGTTCCGTTGTTCATGTTTTTTCCCAAAACAAATACGACTATATTTTGTGTTATGTGTGAAAAGAAAGTTTATTTTGGACAAGCTTAAAGGTGTATACCAAGATATGACATTTTACCTGTTTAACTGTTAACTGTCATATGATGCTGAATTAGTTTTATGTGTTAACATAGAAAAGTTAACATTGTGTTTAACTTAAAAAAATGCTTTGTAAATTTCTGTTTTGATATCTTCTTCAGAAAAAGTGAACATAATTGAAACAACTGTCGTCGATGTTGGTGGAATATTTTACATATTGAATCAAGAGTTATCTCTGTCCGAACTGTTTACCAAACTTTCTTCTTCGACCATCGCAGTAAAGCTAGACTTTGAGCCGACATCCTTGAGGGCCAGACGACTGTTATCCGCCATATTGGATTCCCGATTTAGAAATCCAGTGATTGTTTCTTTGCCGGTGTTTTCTTCGTCGTTTAACTGGACACAGTATGTATTGGGCCCAAGATCATAAAACTGAGATTGGATACCACCCAGTCGCCATTTCAGTCAATCAGAAGCTTTAGATTCGAGAGTGGTATCCAAATCTTAGTTTTATGATCTTGGGTAGAGTTATTTAAATATTTGCATGTGTCGACGTCTAATGCTCATGAGGGCGTGTAGCACTTATGTCCCGAACCATTATTAATGTAATAAAGGTACTTTTAAGCAGTAGCAAAGTTCTTGTTACTTTTCTAAATACCGCGAAATAAACAATGTTGGCGAAAGAGGGAAATGTTTAGCTGCATTTCCATAACCGTTATATATGAGCTTGTTTTTTTGTAACATCTCCCCTTGTTTTGATAAATAGCCATGATTGGTTATTCGTCACAGCTGGTAATTTAAAGAAATACTCGTGCAATGATATTGCCAGACTCCTTCCATTGCATGCATAAAACAGGATAATCAAATTGTTAAATTCGGCTGTGCAAGGATCGGACTGAAAAAAAACCGGTCCAAGAGAGATCTGGAAGGTGGAAGGATAATACTGCTGTACTCCCTTCCTTTATATACGAACACACATGCAATTATACTGTATTAATACCTTATCCATATTTTAATCTTTAATCTATGTGATACGTCCATTCTTACTTATGACAATTTATGACAACAATTTAGTAGTAAAATACATCGGAAAACGCAGTAAACAGTTTCTGATTAAGGTCTAGGGGGTTATAGTTACCAATGATATCCAATGTTTGCTTGATTTTTTAGATTCCTAGCCGAGGAAGTTGATCGTATACCTGATAATGTCATCATAAACTTCGACCTGAGAACACAGTGTTGTGCCACAAACATCGGGCACGGAACCGTTGAGTATATTGACCAACTTTACCATAAACTCAGATCGAAGGCATGTGTTGAAATAGACACCGGAAGTATAAAGACATCATGGGAAACGGTGCGATGGCTTCTTGTCAAAAACGAGCCTTTAGCTCTGGTTGTGTCAGCTAATACCTCCGTGTATAATGATACTTCATTTGATGCTTTAATTATTAGAAATGATATCGATGCAGCGAGTGTTTTCTACAATTTTGATGGAACTCTTCATAACGAGTTCATATTCGTTGCGTCAACTGCCGGAAGTGCTTTGATTTATTTTAATATTGTTCCGCCAGACGCTGGACAAATTATCTGGAGTCACAACACAGACACTTGGGAACAACTTAACGCAGCAACAGCCGGTATATTAATTAAATTGTATTAATGTTCAGCATCACTTAACTATTCTTGTTGTAGATAGATCGATGGTATTCCTAGGGGCACAAATGTCCATGACAACATCCACGGCGGTGGTTTAATGCATCAGTTTTCCATATTGCGTCTCATTATCCGGAATTTAGCAAGTTTGTAAGTTTAATATGACGAGAGAGACAGAGAGCGAGAAAGAAAAGAAAGAGAGATAGAAAGGGGGGACCGACCAATGACCGCAGGGGTTGTTTTATGTTACTTTATTCAAGAAAAACAAATGCGTTGAAGATAACCGAAATTTCACATATTATATATATAATAATATGTATAACGCGATTTTCAAAGTTGACCGTAGTCGAGCTTATGAATATACTGTGTGCGGCGGACCTCCATGATGATTCATAAACATGCATATTTAATGAACAGTGCTTTTTGTGAAACAGTAAGATGTCTGATATTGTTTAGTGTTTTGTTTAAGGTCCTGTGATGATGATTGAGGGGGATATTCAAGTTCTTGGACAAGGAACAGCAAACCAGACAAACATCCCTATCATGGGGCATGACATAGGCGACTTCAATAACTTGACTTTTGAACAATGGATTGACGAGATCATCAAAGTAAGTTATACGATACGGGACGACAGTCATTTATATGTTCTACTCAGATATGACTAGCATTCCAGTAACATTATGGGGAATTGCAATCCCTAATTTTAACTTTACGAAATAATCAAATAATTAATGAATCTATATGGCAGGGTCGAATGCGAGATTTCCCCTTTCGGATTGCCATATTTAATTTTCATGAGGATTTTGATAAGAAAGTTAGAAATTATAATGTAACTAACATAAACAAACCCCCTTTCCTGGAATCGTGCACCGACCGTTTTATTATACTGACTCGGTTTAAATAGTGGAGATACCCTACCATCATGTTGTTTGTTGTTCGTACCCAAAGGAGTAAAACAAATAGTAGTCCGAATCTTACTAGCCCAATAATAACCAACATTTTTTATCTTGTGCGCGTAAAGGTTATAATTGTCTCATATGTTCTAAAAGTTGTTTGAATACACATATTTCATTGTATTTCGTTGCAGGTCGACAAAGGAATGAAATTTGACTTCAAGACAATTGATGCTGTGAGGCCCGCCCTTCAGATAACGAAACAAAAGCGAGATCAGATCAAAGGACCAATATGGCTGAACGCTGATATTTTGAAAGGGCCTAATGCCGGAAATCCGCGTGTTCCGATAGATCAGTTTTTGACCGCCATTAAAGATTTTCCCGAAGCAACACTCTCCTTGGGGTGGTCAACAGTAGCCAAAGGTTCGAACTATGGTCTTAACTATAGCATGGATATGGTACGCGAGATGCATGACGTATGCAAGACTCTCAATCAACCAATCACATTCCCTGTTAGAGCGGAGCAGCTTGTTGATTCATGGGACGCGTTTGATTGGTTATTAAAACAGTCACGTGGTTATACGCTGACAGTTTGGACCTCTCCAACAGATAATGTTACAAAAAGTGAAATGGAATATGTGAAAAGACAGGCGGAAGCTGCCAGGGTTTATTTTGATCTTCCGGAAGAATTAAGGCCGACTTTCAACCTTTAAAGACTATGCCCAAGATCATAAACTAAATCTGGAGACCAGTCTCAAATCTCAAGCATCTGACTGGCTGAAATAGCGACCAGTCAGTTGAGATTTAAAACTGTTCTCCATTCTTAGATTTTTGGTTTTGGGACCTAGTTCTTACATTCCAGGGTCATCTGCATTTAAGGGTATATTTAATGTTCCTTTCCAGGGTAATGGAATTCTAAACTTGTGCTACTGTCGCATCAATTAATTTCGCGGGGCCTCATTTTCGCACAAACCCTGTAAATGAGGTTTTTGCGCGGACATAAAATCGCGCAGGTTCTTTTTTTAAGTAAGCTATTTTATCCTAACTTTTCGCTAGGGCGGTTTTAACCTAGCTCAAAAGTTAAGCCCTTGTGAACTATTATGATACCGCAGTAATTGTTACATCACCAATTACCAGTCAGTTGTCGTTTGTTTGTTTTTATCAAATTCATGTGCTGTTTCCTATATTTCAGACATTTGGATCTCACTTTGTTAGGTTTTTTTCTATAAATGTTACTGGTAAATTATTATAAGGTTGACAAACTGGATAAGTAGTATGTTTAAAGGTTACTACCATATAAAACTGTATGATATGAACGTGTATTTTGAAAGACGATTTCAATTTAACTGCCGAACTGTTTTAAATATGTTACTGCCTATCCACATTCGAAAACATCTCTCCATTATACAGTCAAATTACATTTATTACCGGGTATATTGTTATTGGCTTTGTATGCTCATTATTATAACTTTTAGTATTGTAATTAAAATTATTATTGTTGTCACTTTATTGTAGAAAACCGTTTACACTGTTTATCAAATAGTGTTCGATAATAACAAGATTTGTTTAATCCTTGCCTACTATTAGTATTTATATATGAATTCAAATAAAATCGTGTATGCTTAGATTTTAATCATCTTTTAGAATTTAAATAAATAAATAAATATTTTTATACATCTAATAAGTTTTTGAAACTTATATCTTTTAATTATTATTGTCTTCAAAATGGAACCAATCCGACCGCTGCTTTCTCGCTAAATATAGCCAGAATATTATTGGCTGTTGTTTCTGACATACTATTTCTGGAATCCCATGTATTACTTCCCATGTGCGGAAGCACTATGCAGTTATGCTGGCTAACCAATGGGTGACTCGCCGGAAGTGGTTCTGGTTCAGTGACGTCCAATCCCGCCGCAGCAATTTCACCGGAAATTAGTGCTTCTAGCAAATCATCGTGTTGTATCACTCCGCCTCTTCCGCTATTGATCAAGATGGCGCTCGGTTTCATTAACTTAAAAGCAGACCTATTAAATTTATGTTTAGTTTGCGGAGTCAAGTTACAACAGATGCAAATCACGTCGGATTCTTTTAGCATCTGGTCAAAATCGACGAAAGTAGCTCCAATATCATCGGCGTATGCCACGTGACAGACGTCATGGTACAGTATCTTACCGACGCCAAACGGTTTCAGTCGCCTAGCGACACCATAACCAATACGCCCAAGACCTAGAATCCCTACCGTTTTCTGCGCCAACTCCATGCCACAAAGCCACATCGGTTTCCACTTGCCCCATTTACCGTCTTTAACCGCTTTTACGCCTGAAAAAGAAACGTGGAAGATCTGTATAATTGAAAGCTTTTACGCTAGTTGCAAGGTTACGTTGCTTTATTATAAGCATTAAAATATCTAAGAATTTAACAAAGTGGAATTTGTGATTTTGAGATGGAGACTGGGTTAATTAGGTATTATGATGCTTAAATAAGCAAATCACACTTAACGTAGAGGAAGGATTTCGGGAATATTGCATATATACTGGTACCATGTACAGCACAAGCATCGAGTAAATGAACAATGCATTACAACTACCGTACTCGTATGCCACACACTTAATTAATTAATGTAATACCGTAACGTACCGTTATGACACTGTAACGTTGTAGAACATGGTACCCCATTTACGATAAACGCCGATGTTTGCTAGGTTTTGAAAATCATTACATACGTTAGTTTTGGATCTAATGGTTTCCGTCGTATTCATGCATTTTGTCGAGTTACTAGTTTTGTAAATGAAATCAGTCCCAAAGACCGCCTCCTGATAAATAAATTTACTAGTTACCTTCCAACAATCTTCTAGCAGCTAGTAGTAGCAGAGCAACCGTCAGTTCAGCCACGCTATCGGTTGACACGTTGGGCGTGTTACACACTCGGATCTTTCGTGAACGACACGCGTCAAGATCGATATGCTCGTAGCCAACAGACATCGTTGCCACAACCTTAAGATTTGGTCCTACAGAGAAAACAACACCTTAATTAAGTGTTACGTGTGCAGTTTGAAATGAATGAATGATAAGCTTTAAATTAAAAGGAATTGCAAAGTAAACAAAAAGTTGCTCTGACAACTAGAGAGTATTGACGACAAAATGTTTGTCACCAAAGCCGCTGTACATAAACAAAATTACGATAGAACCAAAACTGATTTTATGTGCAACCAGTTTAGACCCAGATCAGCCTGCACAGCTAAGTAGTCGCCCAGAGTCTACATTGTTCACCAGGGGCGGATCCAGAGGGAGTTCAGTGGTCTGCTCGAGTCTCATTTTTGGGCTGCAATATTAAATTTTAATAATCATTTGGATTTTGGCCAGATTTTGGAAATTATGTAACCACCATAAGACTCTTAAAATGAACCGCCTTTCTGGAAATCTTTCATCCGACCCTGTTTCACTGTTTGAGTCTTGAATTCCTACGCACACCACACCGACTATCTGTATTCAAACACAACAGTTACTTACATAAATTCGGCGAGCTTACCGGCCGAGTCCAGAACTTCGGCATCAATGATATCCGTCAACATGCAGAACAAGCCGTCCATCCCTTTAATGCCTTGCAACAGCTCCTCTCTTGGGATAGCCTCGTCACTGTCCCAGAAAGTCACCTCACAACCCGCATCCTTCAAAATCTGTACCCCAGGTTCGGGAACCCGTCGTGTAATGTAGACTTTAAGTTTGACGCCCATCTTCCAGCGCGCTGGTTTTTCCGGTCTTCAGTCACTGACGATTCGACGATTTGACGTTTATTTGACAATTGCCACAATTGTTCAACTATTTATGGCTTTGTTAATTATTTATGATAATGAGCTCAGTGTTTATTGAATTAATCACTGATTTTATCTGTCATTAATCCGTGTGATATGTATAGAGTGGTATGTTCCTTCAACTTAAGTATTTTAGGAAGTAACTCAATTTCAAGAAAAAATATAAATAAATAAATATTATTTACGTCAGTTCGCCAGAAAAAGTCTCCAGTCACTTCTTCATGAAGACCGATCAATTTGTTTAATTTATTATTTAGTTACACAAAAAGAATCACTTTTCACCATAGAAGGTTGAATATTGCAAACTCAGCTTGCCTTTCAGCTACATCCATTCCAGTTATATCTGGCTTGGGAGTTCTGTAATCGATCATTTATACTCGTATGTTCCGTTGATGTAACTTGTCTGCGAATTACAAACAGACAAGACGATTTCATGAGACCGTAACATAAACGTACTGTGATATCATTTAATTTCGCGTGGCCTTATTTTCGCGCATATGATGCAAATTACAATTTCGCGCGGACATAAATTCGCGTAGGTGTAATACTCTCATAGGATTAAATATTATGTGGTTAATATTCGCATGGGTTTGATTTCGCGCTCACTAGCTATCGCAAAATACGCGAAAATAAAACACAAGCGAAATTTAATGATAACACAGCAAATTATAATGCGCACCAGCTGTAAATGTTTTTCTTCTGTCCTAGGATGGGTTTTCTAAGCCCCGTGTTCAGGGAAGATAAAATATAATTAAAAAGTGGTAATAATTCTATAAAGAATCGAACAAAGTTGACCTTTGTTAAAATACTCCAGGTAGAATATTTACAAACACAAAAGCACCTTCCGCTTTATTTCTATTGATTTGTAACGATTAATTTGACCACACCCCCGGAACACAATCTAATTGACTTTTACAAACCTCATTCAGAAGTCAGGAGAAATATGTGGCCTGCCTTCTTGTGGTTACATGTACCTAATGTACTTAATATCCATCTTCCATTCCTTTCTCATGCCTGATTTCCCGGCATAATTATTCTAGATATCGAACAAATTCGTAACCGCGTTCATAAAAAGGGACATCTAGTTATTATATTTTCATGAAAAAATTGCCGCACCCCGATTCGACTGGGTTTATCATTAAGGTGACATACCAAGGATCCTATCCTTTTTTATTAAGAGTTATTTAATAAATTTTGCTGAAGTTTTCGTTGAAAGATGACTTGGTTAAGGACTTAAATTTTCTGTGTTACATATATGTACTTTCTGTCGCATACCAGTAATCAGTTAATAAACTGGGTAATGTTACAAAGTCTCAGTCACTTCGAGGAATAATCTTTGAGAAATTGTGCAACAATTGCCAGTCGACTAGGTTTTGTTATCTATCGCCTTCTTCTATTCTTTATTGTTTTAAACTGATATGGTTCAATATTAAACTACAACATTGTAACCAAGGCCCAACAGTATAAATCTGAAAATGAAGACAAGTCTCAAATCTCAAGCATCTGGTCTCGATGATCTGATTGGCTGGAATGGAGACTTACTTCCATTTTAGACTGGTTATGAATCTCATTTTTATAATCTTCAGCCCTGATTAGCTGAAATGGAGACTAAATTTCAGCCAATCAGATACTTGAGATTTAAGACTGGTCTCCATATCTCATTTTATAAGCTTAGACCTTGGTTACAATAACGATTTGTCACAGAAGTTCTCTTTGTCGTCTGCAGCGTTTTACATTGACATTCAGAAACAATCTCGTTTTTTGAAAGTCACCTTGTGGCTTCCGCTGCACTAAGATCAATATCGTCTGGATGCTTTTATTGATTACTGAAATCCTCGCATTAGCACCGGAACATCTGATTACCTTCTTAACACTTCGCTTCAGCTATGATGTAACTATCATTTTGATGGTTTGCAAATATTGGATTTGCATTTTTTTTATAAAATCATTTGTCATCAAACTGGAAAATCGAAATAGGGTATTTGATGAGCCAAAGACCTACATAATTAATTTATACATAGGTCTTTGGATGAGCACATCACCATGATAACAAAGATGTGACAAGATATTAAGCCGTCTTAAGAAAATTTTAGGAGGATTTACCTCGAATATGGCTTCAGTAAATTGCGGACATCTCCGAAATACGAGCCATATTGGCGTTCATCTCCGATGGGTCTTATCTGCGGATCAAATTCTTGTCCATAACACTTACTTTCACATGGGCCATGATCATAATTTAAATGTATGTCCTTAAGATCCATGTTTGTCGCTTGTGATGAGGAGAATGGGGGGAGGTGTATGTAGAATGCGTTTCCGTCTAATTGTTTGTTAGGGAAACGAAGCATATGTTTCTTGTGATGAACAAAGCAATGATTGCGCGGGATGGCAACTGTTTGAGGCGCGGGGGGGGGGGGGGGGGGGGGTGGGGAGGGCGGTAGGCGAAGTCCGGGGTAGGGAGGGTATGCAACTCTTGTAATGACTTATGACAAATCGAGAATGGTATGTCGGTTACTATCACTGGTGATGGCCGTGGGGGAGCAGGTTATGTCTCTCCTGCTTGTGACGAAACTGTGAAATTTTCGAGGTAGCCAAGATTCGTTTCTGCCTGTCCCAAGGGGAGGGGTACGACCCAACTGTTGCTTGGAATTTTGAAAGAAGGAGGTTATGTCCCGCGTTTCTATAGGTTTTGAAGATTCAAAGAAATGCAACAGACATTTATCTCGCTTTGAAGAGACTATGCGAATATTCGAAGCTTTTGAGTGGAGAGTAACGTCCATTTAAGTTGCTTGTGATAGCGCTCAACAAATTTCGCGTGAGGGTTGGTAATGAAAATCTCTGATGTCGTGTTTTGTTCCGCTTCTGTCGCTATGATGACGCCATTCTGACGATTCAGATGATAGCTTAAAAACCGTTTGTCATTTCATTCGCTATAGAGGATACCATGCGAAAATTGAGGTGTACCTAAGGTCTTTTTAAAATCGTATGTGTTAGTTATACGAATCACGGACATGTTGTTTCAGTTTTCAACTTAATCACATATTGAATTTTAAACTCTGTTTTGTTAGTGTATAATGCAGAAGAAGAAGAAGAAGAAGAAGAAGAAGAATTTAACCAATGACCTGTGCCAAAGTAGTATCTTGATAAAATTATGGCATTTCGTATTTATAAGAGGGATAACTGCTATTTGTCTCGTCGTTATTAATTTAAGAGTTGTCTCCCTTGCATATAGTTAATTGCGCATACAATTGTCAATTCGGCCCCGATATGTGGTACAGCATGTCATAAACTACACAGAGCATCTATCCGGACTATATAGCATCTGTTGTGTTAATACAATTAAATATAAATTAACTGTGGCCACTGAAATATTTCAAATGCATCTCAAATATAAATGGTAGATGTTCTATGAACTTGCCGACTCAAAACTGTGTATCCGGTTGGTCCGCGTTGACCGTGACGATTAGTACCTAGTGTGTGTTTCGCAGGTAGTTTAACAAAGATGGCCGCGGTATGTGTTGACATCGGATACCGTTGATCAATTTATCGGACTTATGTTGTTTTGGTGAGTGTTGCATATTGATTTCTCAATAAATAATTGAAACGATATACAATTTTAAACAAGGAATACACAGTATATGTCCATTTGATTTTTTAACGCTGAAAGCACAAGAAATTTATTTTGCTTAGTTTGTTGAACTGGGTGGGGTGATGTAAACATAAATTTATGGTAGTTTATATACAGTACAGCTCGGGTGTCTTTTACATTTTTCACCCGTCCACCGCGTTAATAAATCAGTCCGGGTGGAAATTCACCGCGAATATGTCCTTCCGACGCGGCGATTTCCGGGTGATTTGCCGTGATTCGCGGCAATAATTCGGCAGTCATTCTCGCTCTTCTCGTGTTCATCGTCAGCAGTTTAGCTTCAGGGTCGATCGCGGGGGATCGCGGTGAAAAATCTTTCGAGAAACGAGCGTTAATTAACAATTAAAACGTAGTTTTTTTTAATGTAAAACATTCTTTCTTTAACCAATTTGAACGTAATATTGTATCAAAATAATGTAAAAATTTTAGTCGCGTAATCGGACGTGCCGATTCGTCAGCATTAAACAAAAAAAATTTGTTTGTTGCATATCTTCTGTGAAAATATCCAGTTTCTTAATAAATGTAATAACTTTTTAATATAACAGAGCTTGGTTTTATCACCGACGCCCGATTTTTGCAAACTGACATAAATTAGTCAATAACTATTTTGAAAGTGCTTACCTGCCAACGTAAGAAGCTTGGGGTTAATTAATCCATATAAAACACAAATTATCAACAGCTTTGTTGATTGCCAAACAAAAGTGACACACTACTCAACGACAAATCAACTCTTCAACGAACATTTTGAATGCAATGAGTAAGTCGTGAACACAAACATTGTTTATTTAAATAACATTTGTCACAGGCATATGCTATTAATTTCCAGCATGTTTTGATTATACAATGTACAACTCGAATTTGTTTCGAGCAATCTTAATTTTTTGTTGAGAGTTGACAAATGAGTCAATCTGTTAAGAATAAAGAACGCCGAAGTTTGATCAATAGTTTTTTTACCCAACACGGCACCTTTGATCTCGGAAAATCAGTATTACTCGTCGGCGTTCTTTTTGAAGTTAATAAACAGAAGTGATGATGAAATATACAATGCTGATCACACCTGTGTAGGTGTTCAAACAGGTGTTGATTGCTCATAAATAAAGATGTTTTAGGAAGGGATTGGGGGAAAAATACTGACAAGATGGATTTTATACATGTAGCTAATGTACTTGGCTGTTATATTTCACCGTTATTTATTTTCTCAGCATGTTCGGAGTAATTATTAAAAAGAATATTATACATTTATCTTTCATCAAAATAACAAGTAAGGAAACGATAAGGTAAGAACGACACAATTTTTATTCACTTTTCTCTCTCGATAATGATCTATTATTTCCAGTTTACCGTGTGTTTCAACCGCATTTATACTCGTATTTTAAATGACATTGAATTCCGATCTGAGGCATAAATACTCTACTTGTCGATGAATTCTTATAATTTGCCGTAAAATAATTAACAATTTAATAACCGTTGTTCACTTTTTAAATGAGTTTACTCATTCTAAAAGATTTTTTTGTAATGTTTGCAAGCTAGTTATTTTGCAATGACCATGACAACATACCACTTAGAAGCATAATTGGCAGCAATTTACGGGGCATGCACAAAGGTGTTTATGTCAACACGGAAGGTGTGAAAACTCCAGTGTTTCAAATAATGGACAGTATATTTGTGCACTGATCAAGTTTAAGTCTTTTCTTTGATACGAAAATACGAACAACATATTTCTTTTTACATTTGTAAATAAATAAATTCGGAAGAATGTCTTTAAATCGCAGGTAAATCTTCACCGCGATTCGCGCTGATAGATCGCGGCAAATCACCGTGATTTTCTTGTCAAGTGATCGCGGTGGCAAGATCGACGATCACCTGTGATCACCCGAAAAAAATTGGATGTCGCGTTGACCCTGAAACGTGGTGATGGGTGAAAAATGTAAATGACACCCGACCTGTACTGTATAAGTTAAAGGAGCAAACTCTTGTATAAATTGCTTCAGCTACTTCAGAGTTATGACCCTTTATTTATAAAAAATGGCAACTTTGCCTTGTCCACTTTCTAAGTTCTAACTCAAACTGTTATTTTCAGACCTTCATGAAATTTAGGGAAATATTTTTTTTACACTTTATATCTCAGCCAATTCCTATAACCTGCCAAATTGCTTAAGCCACTCAGAGTTATGGCCCATTCTTTATATAAAAATGTCAAATTTGCCTTGTCAACTCTATCTCAAACAGTTGTTGTCTGATCTTCAGGAAACTTAGGGGAAAATGTTTATGGGCATAATATCTCATTCAAATTGGATAACCAGCCATATCGCTCCAGGCACCAGTTATGGCTCTTTATTTATACAAAAAATGACAAATTCACCTTTTTCACTTACTTACTCAAACAACTGCTGTCCAATCTTCATGAAACCTTAGGAAAATATATATGGGCATTAAATTTTTGACCATAATAACCAGCTAAATCACTTAAGGCACTTCAGAGTTATGGCCCTTTATTTATAAGAAATGGCAAATTCACTTTGTCCGCTCTCTAAATCAAACAGTTGTTGTGGGATCTTCATGAAACTTGGGGAAAAACTTAATGGTTCCTGTGATATATTTGACACCTCTGCAAATACCCTATAATTCTTTGTTATTGAATTGGCTGGTTATCAGATTTATGTGGGTTATAACAAGGATTCCTGCAACTTAATTTATTTACACACTTCTCTGTCGAACTTTTCAACCTCTTATCAAAATTTTTGCCCTTGCATATTTTGTGGCACTTGGCACTCATGTAATTAAATAACGAAATCAGATTAATTTATGGCCTAACTTGTATATGTAACATAGGGGCTGTTTATGGGCGCCTTCCCCTCCGAAAATCATGCAGATTTCCCCAAAAAGTAACTTTACATCAGGTTATTAAATTCCCCTTTAGAGAAAAAATAACACTATTTTCCCCAAAATTATAGGGCATTGGCCCCTTCCCCTGGCATTGAAAAAAGCCGTGATAAAGAAGGAAAATTATCCTGATGTTGATAAAAGACTTATGTGACTTATTAACCCTTTCCTCCATATAAATAAAATGAACAGTATAGATCCAGTGTATATCCAGATCAGCTGGCACATCTTTGCTATCTCAACAGTTTTTTTTATTTATTGCTGACCAAAAAGCAAACAGTGCAAATCCTGTGCCTAAGGTTATAAAACTGAGCATGGAAACCAGTCTCAAATCTCAAGCATCTGATTGGCTGAAATGGCGACTGGTCGCCATTTCAGCCAATCAGATGCTTGAGATTTGAGACTGGTTTCCAATCTGAGCTTTATAACCTTGGGACCAGGGCTGAAGGTTATAAAGCGGAGATTGGAAACCAGTCTCAAATCTCAAGCATCTGATTTGCTGAAATGGCGACTGGTCACCATTTCAGCCAATCAGATGCTTGAGATTTGAGACTGGTTTCCATGCTCAGTTTTATAACCTTGGGACCAGACCACACATATTTGCCATCTTGATCTACACTGTTTGCCCACACAAGAAAGGTGTATCTATGGAATAAAGGGTTACATGTCATAAACACTATAAGCATCAATGATCTGGATATAATTACACTTGCAATAAAACCCATATGCGTGGAATAAAGTGTTAAAATTGAGTCAGTTAAGTTTATCATTGGGTATTGGTTAGATAAATCAAAAGACTCCTTTCTGTTGACCATAATTAATGCTACATTGACTTAATCAGTAATGCAAGCAGGTGTTTGTGTCACTGTTTTAAAGAAAATTGTGATACATAGAATAACTTTGTGAAGAGTGGTCTAGGGGTAGAGCGTCACAAATCCAAATCGGGAGAATGTATGTTTGAATATCACCAGGGATGAGATTCTTCTGTAGTTTCCCCAAACCACCATCGACAATAGTACTGGTTTCAACCCAGTCATCTAGCATGATTTATATAAGTTAACCCTTTCCTCCATAGGCACACCTTAATTTCGAGGGCAAACAGTTTAGATTAAGATTAGCCGGCACATCTGTGCCGTCTGATCAGCATCTAATCTGTTCACTTTTTATTCATTAGGTTATTTCTGACCAAAATGCAACCGGTGCAGATCCTGATCAGAAGGCACAAGCGTAAAAAGGCGTATTTATGGATGAAAGGGTTAACATAACTTGTTTCATAATCTATATATGTAAAGTAAATAAGTTTAAAAAAAACATACTTTGTCCATTTGTCAGTTGTTCTGCCAAAAGCCAGAACATTTGCTTTAATTTTACCATTTTCTAACCAAACTACTACTATTTAAACTTGTGTTCTTTTCCTGTTACAATAACATACACATAGAAGTAATACTACCAACATTATTGTTTTTTAACTTCCTACATCTAACAGGGGAGGGGAAACAAGGATATTTTTGAGGTTGGCCTAACTGTAGGAATTTATGATGCATGCGATTTTAACACCAACAACTGTTTTAAAATACAACCGTCATATGATAATTTTTTATTGAGATATTTTTCTGCAAAAATTATTTTGCGTATTTACCTACTTACCTTTGCCTTCTTACTTGACTGAAAATATTTTAGTTATATTCTTAGAATCCTACAAAGTAATGAATATCTAAATTAGCCATTGTAGGGCTTTCAAAGAGGTGTCAGTGTGAAATGGAGAGAATGTATTAGACGCCATTGTGTGTGCTGTGTTATTAAATTATTCAGAGATATATTTTTCATCTCTCCAGGCACAACATTGATTATACGGGGAAAGCCGCCGAAGGCGACCCGTGAAGCGGGTCGCCTTCGGGCTTTTCCCGCCTATAGACAATGCGTACATGTTTAAAATAACAAAATCAAACAAAAACTGTCAAAATTTCAATAGATTTCTCATGTCTTACTCTATAGTCCATCAAGTTTTGTTAGATCTGCTCATGGGGGCCGCCATTGTTGTTGTTGTTGTTTTTCCAGACTGGTTTCTCATTTTCACAAATTCACCGTCTGATTTAAAACAGAAAACCAATAACCCTTCAAAATTTAAGGGGAGATCATTGATTAGTCTGAAACGCGGTATCCGTGCTATCGCGGTAGTTTGTTGGAAGATAGAACCAAGCGCTGTGTTGGCAAAACAAAAATAATTTGTACTTAATAGAGAATTCTCAAAAATCATTACTCAAGTCATTTTTATGTGTTATAAGATATTTTTAATAAAATGAAATGTAAATATCCTGTTTTCTAACAAAATATAAATAAAATGTAAATATGCCCCAGACAACAGCCTAGATAGGCAGACTTTTGACTCGCATTTGCAAAAGTTTCCGTTTAGAATGGCGGACAATACTGCCTAGTGTAAAGACAATACAACACTCATTATAAAAAACCAGACTGTACATCTTTCAGCAAAATGAGCTAATGTTCAGAGGGCTTTTCATCAGTAAATTGGGAAGAGGCCCTGGCCTTACCACTTCGGAAATTCATGCATGATTATTGTTTATTTTGGGAAAACAAAATTAATTGAAAGATTGGTTCTAGTTCATAAAAATGAATAGTTATAGGTATTTTTAACTTAAATCTAATTCTTATTAAGCACCTTATTTTTCAGACCTCAATTTTCAAACACCCCTCACAGGAGTTTTAACCATTTTTGGACATCTTACCTAGCATTTTGGGAATCTTACCTAGCATTGTGGGAAGAGTTTCTGTCACACTTGGGAAAAATACTGTTTTTTTGATTGGGAAGAGGCCTTTTATAGGCCTCTGTTATATAAGGATGAAAAGCCCTGGTTCACAAAAATAGAATGGCAGACAAAACTGCCTTGTGTTAAGACAATACAAAACACTTTATAAAAAAAACAGACTTTACATCTTTCAGCAAAATGAGCTAATGTTCACAAAATACAACATCATAAACTAGTTTGTAAATGCTTAATTAAGGCATGAGCACAGTTAAGTTTTCCATATGCTTTTTTGATAAATTTGGAAATAAATGTATGTCAAAAACCTTGCTGTTTTAATTTACAGTTTTGTTACCAATAAAAAATGAAAATTAGTGAAAAAGCCTGAATTGGTTTTATAAATGGAAGTGTCTCCTCAACCGGGTACTATTTTCTCCTCGACCAGCTCCGGATAGGATTAAAATTAGGTTCCTAATAATTAACATCGCTGTTTGATATTGATTTTTTCGAAGTAAGTGTATAAACAACACCTTTGATACCGAAAACAACTGATTACCATGCACTCAGTCTGTAACAAATTGTAAACGAAGATCGTTTTATGTGGGATCCTTTGATATTCATTTAACTTTGTAAGTACCACCTCATGTCAGTGATGAGTAAAACTGTGTTTTGATTACAGAAATAAATTGTATTATATTGTACAAAAATTCCATAAAATTTCGGACTGCAAATAAGAATACATGGTCCCCGCAACACATGACATATTTTTTACGGTACATACCTTATTTGTTGTTTTTTCCTTTGTCGTTCGATTTAAATTTCCTGCCCTTGTGTATAGAACTGCAAGTTAACTCACTTAAGTTAATATCCTTGTTAAATTTTTCTTTGGTGTGTACGTTTTGGCTGCACATTTTCTTGATTTTGGCATTTCAAAATTTTGACTTTTAAACTGTCATAATCTGGAAACATTTATCCAATTTGAAAACTATCATGTTATGCTAATTTTAGAGGAAAAAACTTTAGCACAAATATACTATTCGGACATCCCGTTGTTTATTATTCTACTTAAAATTACGAGTCCAATGTAGAATCAACTTTGAACCACCAACACATACATGTAATTGTCCATTATGAAATTGTTCTTTAGTTCTAACAAGGACCAAACAATAGAGACATATGTTGTAATTTATTGAGTAACAACACTCAATAGGCTAATTACCAACCCTGTGAACGGCAGCATTTAACAAAGTTGCTGCGACATATTTAATATTTCGCAAAAGCAAACTGAATAGATCAATTAGAATTGATAGTTTTAACAAGCTTGAATAGTCAAAACATCAGAGGACAAGCAATTGGTGCTATTATTATTTCACACATGCACGTTTACATAAAATAAACAAAAAAAAACAATTTAATAAAAAAGTAATTGAATTCCTGATTGCGTCCACTGTTCAAATTTAAACACAATTTATGACTTGGACGGGCGAACATTGACTATTAGTATCAATTCTGGAGTCGTTCAAGGAGACAGTCCTACCCGTATAGTCTCCTCGACAGGCAGCCAGTGGAGGAGACACTTCCTTTATAAATTTGCAAGTATTCTCTATGGTTGATAGCGGTTGGAAAAAAATATTGGTTTGATGAGCCATAAATTGATTAAGTATTTCTTGTTTTGATTTCATTTATCTGATACAGTATGGGTAATGTTGTCCGCTGTCATAGACCTAAACATCTGAAAATCCTGGGCTGCTTAGCCTGGGCCCTATAGTTGAATGGTCATAATATCGTAAAGTGCAATCTTAGTTATATTTATTCTGTATTTTAGGTATTGAAAACTAGCTTTTCCCGTTATAGGTAGCACCTATTGTTATATTATATAAATAATCATATTTTCACAGTAGCGAATCTGATTGGAGAATGATTGCAAATTGAACTATTTACTCCATGGGATTTGACTTATATTCCATGGGTGACCAGTGCAGATCTGCCCAAGGTTATAAAACTGAGCATGGAAACCAGTCTCAAATCTCAAGCATCTGATTGGCTGAAATGGCGACTGGTCGCCATTTCAGCCAATCAGATGCTTGAGATTTGAGACTGGTTTCCATGCTCAGTTTTATAACCTTCAGCCCTGATCAGCCTGAACATCTGTATAGTGTGTTGAGGATCTACACTGTTTGCTTATTGGTCAGAAATAACGAAAATGTTTCTTAAAGTGAAATTTGTAGATCCTGATCAGTTTGTGCAAATGTGCAGGCTGATCTAGATCTACACTGGTCACACATGGATAAAAAGCCTGCCAGTGGGGTAGATGTCAGCCAGTCATTTATATAGAATTAGAGACTGGTCTCAAATAGTTGTTTTATGAGCTTACGGCTCTGATTATAGGCACTGGACTCAGAACTCTAGATTTTGATTGTTCCATTCAGAGACTGGTCTCAATTTCATCCAATCAGATGCTTGAAATAACAGACTGGTCTTCAAGTGTTATTTAAAGTATTAAGGCTATTCATATGTAAAATAGATCTGGCTAGACCTACGATTACTGTCTTTACCCTTTACTCCATAAATAGGAAATTTTATGTGTGTACGATCAAAGTAGATCCAGATAAGCCAGCACACCCATGCCGTCTTGTCTGGATCTGTACTGGCCTGAAGGTTATAAAGCTGAGATTGGAAACCAGTCTCAAATCTCAAGCATCTGATTGGCTGAAATGGCGACTGGTCGCCATTTCAGCCAATCAGATGCTTGAGATTTGAGACTGGTTTCCATGCTCAGTTTAATAACCTTGGGCACTGGTTGCAGCTTGGTTAGAAATAACCTATTAAATAAAAAAGCAACAGTGCAGATCCTGATAAGATGGAAGGGATGTGCCCACTGATCTGGATCTACACTGTTCGCTCATTCGATAAAGGTGTATCTAAGAAGTAAAGGGTTAAAAAAACATTCAACCATAAATCACCCTTTTTCCTGATAATAACATGGCTTAAATATGAAAAAATCTATAAAATTTATTAAATTAATAACAGTTTTGAGTCAATGTTCAGAATAAATTCAAAATATTTTAAGCTGAAAGAAAACATATCTATGACTTATTATAAAATATTTGGAAGACAAAATTTGTGTTTTCATGATACTTTGTGTGGTTTATCACAGATAGCCCAGTTAATGCCTGAAGATAGTTCCCTTGGGGGTTGACTATTGCCATCAGAACTTCCTCTGTGAGGGATATGTTTATATATTTATTACCACAATAACAGAAGCAGCATATTACATTTAGTTTTAGAAACAGAATAAAGATTCATTTAGCAATAGAGTATAGATCTCCAGTATTCCAATGCAAATCTATATTTGGCTATTCCGTGAAATAGCAGAATAAATAAAACAGCATTATACAGTATGAAAACTTATACAACATACATACTCTAAACCAGTAAAAATTTGCGCATACAAATTTTCTCATAGAACTCTTGAATATTTATTTTTGCATTTTTCTAAATTCTGACATATTATTTCATAATCCTGCAGACAAACTTGCGCAAATTAATTTTCGCGCTTTACAGCCATCTGCAAATATAGCAGAAATGAATTGGTCGCAAATACTCTTTGGTTTACAGTAATTCTATTCTTGGAAACTGTAAATAATCCTTGCAGGCATTAAGGTCACAGTCAATGGGTGCGAACTAAATTAATTTTCTCCTGGGTAAATTTGATTTTCTCCTCACAAAAATGATCTGATTTCCAATTTTTCTTGTTTCATGTTTTCAAACCTTCACTCCGTATATACATGTTTTAATGCTTGTGTGACCAGTATAGATCCAGATCAGTATGTGCAACCATTGTAGATCCAGATAAGCCAGCACATCATGCCTTCTGTTCTGTATCTACACTGGTACTATTGGCCAGAAATAACCTAATGAATCTAAAAGCAGATGGCATGGATGTGCATTTATAGCACATACCATCAAGGCATATTATGTGGAGAAAAGAGTTAACATGTGAAAACTAAAATTGAGTATTATTTATCCATTACTCTGTGTGCTTTGGCTTATATCAAATATGTGACGAATTAATGTAAATCCAGATCTGCCTGCACATACATGCAGTCTGATCAAGATCTAAACTATTTCGCATTTAAATTTAGATATCTAAATTCAACTACAGTCCAATTGTGATAACTTGAATTATAACATTTGAAGACTGTTTTCACCAGTTAGATTACTGAGATCTTAACCCTTTCCTCCATATATACACACGTTTTTTACACATGTGCAACCAGTTTAGATCCAGATCAGCCAGCACATACATGCTGTCTGGTCAGGATCTGCGCTGATCGCATTTAGGTCAGAAAAAACCCTAATGAATAAAAAAGCGAACAGTTTAGATCATGATCAGATGGCATGGATGTGCTGGCTGATCTTGATCTAAACTGTTCGCCCTTGCAATAAATCTGTATCTATGGAGGAAAGGGTTAAGTTAGCCTCCTATTTAACTTTTATTACCTTCTATTGGATTTTGATACATGCTAACATTTGGAGAGTGTTACACTTTCGGTCAATGTTGCAAATTATTGGAGAAGTGGTGGGGACTTTGTTTACATCACATATTATACATTTTGTATACATTATATACTGAAGCTTTGCATTCGGACAGTGTTAAATTATTTTGAGAGTGACATTATTTAAGCTGTGAAAATTCATACTGCAGTGCCCAAGGTTATAAAACTGAACATGGAAACCAGTCTCAAATCTCAAGCATCTGAGTGGCTGAAATGGCGACCAGTCGCCATTTCAGCCAATCAGATGCTTGAGATTTGAGACTGGTTTCCAATCTCAGTTCTATAACCGTTAGGCCAGTTACCATTTATTGGTGCAGAGAATACAGTGGTAAAACCTCGGAGCTGTATTGGATAAACTCAATTCTGAAAAGTCATTAGGTTTCAATAATGTAACCATTGAGAGTTTCAAAGTTTCTGGAATGCTCAAAGGACTATTCTACTTATGAAGGATAGAATTTACCATTGTTATAACGATGCTGGATTCTTGAATAACATCAAACCAGAAATACATTGAGTACAAATCAGGAAGTTCATGGAAAGAGTATTGGTAAGGATTAATGATATTTTCTGGATGAAATAATAGAAAAAAGGGAAATGTAACATTTTCTTTGGATTACAAGTTTTAAAAACAATGAATTATAAATTAATATTTACTTCATACATATGTATTTTATTGCATGCAATTGCAACAAGTGTAGGTCAAGATTACCTGTCTGATCAGGATCTACACTCTTGCCTTCTTAGTCAGAAATAACCTAATGAATTTAACTCTTTCCTCCATAGAAACACCTTTATTTCATGGACGAACTGTTTAGATCCAGATCAGCTGGCACATCCAGGTTAGGTTATTTCTGACCAAAATGCGACCAGTGCAGATCCTGATCACAGATCACAGATGATCTGGATCTATACTGGTCGCTCATGTGTAAAATGTATATATGGAGGAAAGGGTTAAAGGGTTAATGTTTTGTGTCCGATGATAACCCTTTCCTCCATATATACACCTTTATTGCATGGACAAAAGGGTTGATCCAAATCTGCCGGCACCTCTGTGTCGTCTGATTAGGCTCTGCGCTGTTTCCATTTTGATATTTTAGGTTATTTCTGACCAAAAAGCGAACAGTGCTGATTCTGATTAGATGACACAAATGTGCTGGCTGATCTGGATGTACACTCTTTGCCTTTGCGATAAAATGTGTATGTATGGAATAAAGGGATAACCAAATTCACGGATATAATAACCAAAACAAACATTTTTCAGGTTAAATAGAAGAAAAAGATAATAGAAGAAAATGTCAGAAAAACACAATCTGAATGGGCGGTCAGTACCGAAGGGAACTTACGGTGCAACCAAGAGGAAGCAGGAGGATAGAGTGAAAATTCTCCCAGACGATGCTGTAAGTACATAAACCTTATATGTATGCCTGGTCCCTTTGTAGTACGGGGGTATACTGTTTTGCACATACATGGCGGTCAGTCAGTCGGTCCATAACCAACTGTCAGTTCAATAACTAGACAACGATCTGGCTTATTATTATAGTCCTCAGAATTGGTTGGGAGGTTTGTCATCGGATGTTGATGACCCCATTTGATTTACAGGTCAGTAGGTCAAGGTCACAGTGACCTTCAATAAAATAATGGGCAGATTACAAACTAGTTGACGTTTGGTTTGGCATACATGTTTTACAAACATTTCTTGGTTTTTAATGTAGAGCAAAATTTGAATCTTTATACTCTAGAAATAAAAATATTTTTAAAATTACAACAAAAAACATAGTTGTTTTTAGATATCTCATTTGAATGCAGCAACTATTTTCTTACTTTATTTGATGAGCTACCTTTTTACATCAATAATACATAAAGGCATAATTTAAAGGTATATCGATGATAGTTAATGACTAGCTTCAGTTAGAGCATCAGTATGTGGTGTAAAATTAAGTATAGATTTTTACAGTCTAAGCATGCATCCATGCATAAATAATTGACATGCAGTGCTCGATGTTAAAAAGTACATGTATTTAGTCCATCTGATAAGAAATTATGCCTTTGAAGATGGACTTACAATTAATTGATAATAAAAGTGAGTTAACCTTTTCCTCCATATATATGCCTTTATGGGATGGGCAAAACAGTGTAGATCAAGATCAGCTGACACACTGCTGTCTGATCAGGATCTGCACTGCTTGCTTTTAGATTCATTAGATTATTTCTGTCCAAGATGCGACTGATGCAGATTCAGATCAGATGGCACAGATGTGCCGGCTGATCTGGATCTACATTGGTGGCACATGTGGTAAAAGGGGTATATATGGAGTAACAGGTTAATTTTCAAAAATTGCGTCTCAAGAAGGCATATGTATTCTGAAATCAAACATGGTCCAAAAATGTGTCTTTTAACCTTTTACTGCATGTACATGCAGTTTTTCAGCATGTGAAACCAGGGTTGAAGGTTATAAAGCTGAGATTGGAAACCAGTCTCAAATCTCAAGCATCTGATTGGCTGAAATGGCAACTGGTCGCCATTTCAGCAGATGCTTGAGATTTGAGACTGGTATTATAACCTTGGGCACAGTGTAGATCCAGATCAGCTGGCTTGATTGGTGGAACTTTTTTTTATTCCCAAGGTGATAGTTTGGCAGACAATTTTTGATTTGTATTCATTTATTTCTAAGTTTAACATTAAGATTTGGATCAAAAATACCTTTCAGATACATCTTATGATTTAGTGAGCCAGATTTTTACCTTAGCTGAACAAAGTTATCATTTAAACTTACTGGTCCGTTACTAGTTTAAAACTTATGATGCATGCAATAAAATATAAAAACATTGTTGATATTGAATACAGTCATATGAATTTGTAATTTATTAGGGGTATTGTATAGCAAATGAATATAATGAAAGATTTTTAGTTTATTTTTGTAATGCAGGGTCAGATGCAAGAGTGCAAGAAAGGGGTTTATTTGGGGCAGTCTATGTGAACAGTTTTTAGTGAGTTACATGAAAATTTCCCACTTTCTGGCCAAATTTCCCATGAATTTAAATATTGCTGCATAAAACAGGGGGTTAGAGCAACAACACTGAACCCCAACTGGATCTGCTTTAGTAATGCAACCTAGTATTGTAATTCTGTAGCCTAAAAAGGTTCAAATAACCCTTTCCTCCATAAATACTCATTATTATGTATGTGTCACCAGTGTAGATCCAGATCAGCCAGCACATCCATGCCATCTGATCAGGATCTCCACTGGTCACATTTTGGTCAGAAATGTCCTGATGAATCAAGAAGCAAACAGTGCAGATCCTGATCAGACGACACAGATGTGCTGGATGATCTGGATCTACACTGTTCACCCATGCAAAAAAAGTGTGTCTGTGGAAGAAAGGGATAAACCTACTGAAAACACTCTGGATCTGCTCCTGTATTATTATTTATGTACCATAAGTATTCTCATTGTATGCAACAATTGATAAAGTACAACATGATGATGAGCATGTATGCTTAGTCTAATTAAATATCTGTTCTGTTCTGTATTCTTCTTATGCAGAAATGTATTGTAATTGTGTAGCCATATATAGGACTTGGGAGCCATATATATGACTTGGGAGAAGATGAATGTGTGAATGGAATAGATGCGTAGTTATGTACAGTGCTTTCTTAGGTGGCTAGATTTATAAATTATTCAGAGATGATTTTGGTGTCTGACATCTCCCCAAGCAGATCCTGTCTCCAAGGTTATAAAACTGAGATTGGAAACCAGTCTCAAATCTCAAGCATCTGATTGGCTGAAATGGCAATCAGATGCTTGAGATTTGAGACTGGTTTCAAATCTCAGTTTTATAATCTTCAGAACTTGTGTAGATATAAATAATCTTTTTTCCGACATTATATCCTTCCTCGTTGAGATTTGAATGTTGATTTCAAAGTCATTAAAGTATCATACATCGTTTCATCTGTTTTTGTGAATTCATAAAATTTGTTAAAATATTGTTTTTTTTTGTATCATCTGTTTTTGTGAATTTATAAAATTGAATGGGGAAATTCAAATTTTAATATAATATTTCCTAGTATTTTTTAAATTAAATTTTAGTAGGATATTAGTAAAAATAATTTGGTTCCCCATCTGTTTGTTTCATTTTAGGCCTGCTTATATTGTGACTCATAGACATACATTTTACTGTGTTTTATATATTCATTAAATTTGAACCTGATGGAGTATATTTCAGTAAAACATGTTGTAAATTTCAGAAATCAATTATCGAAATCAGTTTGAACAAACTGATTTGATTATCTAACATTATGATTATAATATTGGCACTAGTTTAATGTAATCCTTTCCTCCATAGACACACGTTTATTGCGTGGGCAAACAGTGTAGATCCTGATCGCCCAGCACAGCCTGGCACATCTGATCAGGTTCTGCACTGTTTGCTGTTGATTTGTTAGGTTACTGACCAAAATGCAACCAGTGCAGATCCTGATCAGACTGCACTGATGTGCTTGCTGATCTGGATCTACACTGGTCGCACACGCTTAAAATGCGTATATATGGAGTAAAAGATGAATGTAACCCTTCACAATGTGTCATTTATTGCATGGGCAAAGAGTGTAGATCTAGATGAGCCAGAACATTTGTGCCATCTGCTCAGGTCCTTCACTGTAACTTTAAATAATTACATTATTTCTGACGAGAAGCAAAATATTGTAGATCCTGATAAAATATTATGGATCTACACTGTGTGCAAATACGATAAATGTTGTATAAATGGAGTGAAGGGTTAACCTGTATTTTTTCTGCTTTTTCGAACAGCAAAGTATAATTTTGTTGATGACTGGCTCCTGACATTTGATGAAATGTTGATTAGCTAGCAAAGCAATTAGCTTAACTCAAAGGATTGATTTTGCAGTTTCTGCAAATAAAAAATAACATTTTTCTGTGCAGCAGGGCTCAAGATCATAAAATTAAGATTGGAGACAAGTCTCAGATCTCAAGCATCTGATCTGTCAGCCAATCAGATGCATGAGATTTGAAGAGCATCTGACTGGCTGAAATGGCAGCCAGTTGCCATTTCAGCCATTCAGATGCTTGAGATTTGAGACTGGTCTCGAGTTTTAGTTTTATAATCTTGGGCCCAGATATTCCTGGGGAAAATTTATCATTTGCAGAAACCATTTTAGTTAATGTTTTGACATTTTGCACCACATGATCGGTCTTGCTTATTTTCAGGCAGTTATGTAGCTGTCATCCTTAGGCAACATTTGTGAGATTTTTAACCCATCCTTCATTATACACAGTGCCTATCCATATCGGCTGTTTCTTTGCGAAATTCGATATATCAGCTGTTTCTTTGCTTCGGCAACGGCTATTCTTTGCTAATAACAATGGATCGAGAGCATATGTCGAAGATTCCAGACGCAAATGTTACAGATATAAGGTATATTGTACAAAAAAGGTTGTGCACGGAACATTAGAATGTCTAAACTATGCATTGTAGTGTTTACTTTTTAAATGTCGGCGATTGTGGCTGAAATCTCGATGAAACTAGTTGACGATACACAGACGTAGAGCACAGATCCAGCTTTTCCGCAGTTTATAACAAGTGTTTGCTTTGATATCTAACATATCAAGCGATATATTATATTCATTTCTTCAATATTCTTCCAAAAAATACTTACAAATAAGTAGAAATATTAATAGATTTATCCAAAACCTTTTACTTTCGGTTTAATTGGGGCACCGGCAGCCTCTCTGCTCACCAGTTTTTGATGCACAGGCTGACTCTTAGCAAAGAATAGCCGTTGCCGAAGCAAAGAAACAGCAGATATAGCGAATTTCGCAAAGAAACAGCCGATATGGATAGGCACCGTGTTATATACACCTTTGCTTTGTGGCATGGGCAAACAGTGTAGATCCAGATCAGCCAGTACATCTGTTCCATTTGATCAGGATCTGCACTGTTTGCTTCTTGATTTATTAGGTTATTTATGACCAAAAAAAAGCAAACACTGATCCTGATCAGATGGCATGGATGTGCCAGTGAATTTGATCTACAATGGTCACTTACACAATAAAACATGTATTCATATATGAAGTACGGGGTTAATCAGCGTAATAGCACTAGAATTTGGTGTTCTAGAGATCTGGATCTATGCTGTTTGCTCAGGCGATAAAAGTAATATCTATGGTGGAAAGGGTTAAATTAAAATTTTGCAGATTCAGCAAATTAAAAATAACAAATTTTTGTGCAGCAGATATTCCTGGGTATAATTTGTCATTTGCAGAACCACTATAATTTAATGTTTTGACATTTTGCACCACATGATCTGTCTAGCTTATTTTCAGGCACTGATGTGGTTGTCATCTTCAGGCAACATTTGTGAGATTTTTACAAATTAAACCCCAAAATGGCTGATAGATTATTGAGGGATAAACCTGCGTCTGACTGACTGAAAATGATTTTTACGGTTACATAATTACATCTCGCACATATGCATGAATTTATGCCTTGGTCTTTTAGATTTGCTGCCTCCAACTTGTCATAGGCCTTTTACTTACAGATTTACTTATTGTTAGGTAAAATTTGAATATGCTAAACTTAATTTGTTATGGGCATACTTTTTAATTGTCATTTGACTGTTTGCTTGCTGGCTTCAGAAAATTGTGATGGTCTGTGCTCACACAGTGTTACTGCAACTTGTTATCTAATTGGAGTTTATTCAGACATGATCCAATTAAATATCTTAATGAGATCCAATAACATTTATGTTGCACATTGATTTTATAAATTACCTTGTTTTACAGCAACCAAGACAATATGGCGCCTTTGCCGCCTTGCACAACAGCCCAATTAGCTGCACACAATATTTATGTCATTTCTGCAATTTCTACTCATTAAAGAACTTTTTTTTTTCTTTCTGAAATGCTTTTGAGTAGGCGAGGATTTTTTCCACATATTTCTGGGGTGACATACATTAGAGTAAGAAGTATTTAAACTTGTCATTTTGTACCTATTTGTGTTGCTTTAAAATTCAACCTTTATCTTTGCTTGTATTATAATGTTCTTCATTTTTGCCAATGCAAATATATATCATCAACCCCTTTCTGTATAAATATATATGTGGAAATATTCAGATAGAGGTATCTAAAAGTCAACATATTACCAGAATATAAAGACCACTAAAACTGTATAAAGTATGAAAACATTGTGTCTCTGAAATTCTAAAAAGACATGATTCTAAAATGTTGTACAATAAATCTGCTCAAATTTGTTTTTCATCTATTTAAAAGCACTTAAGGTTTTAGAACTGTAATATGCACTTTTGCAGATTGGGATTTTGTTGTTTTCATTTCCAAGTACATCCATTTAGACATCTAAACACGAGTTTTAAAAAACATTTATCGTGCGTAACTCGAGAAATTTAGTATTTTAGAAGGGGACCCTCTGTTTTGGAAAATGGGCTGTAAAATCAAACATACTAGAAGCTAAATTCATCTCTATTTCTTTGAAACCTTGTAAAATTTTGTAAAATAAAGGCTAATTGATTAAGGACATTATATCTGAACAGGAAAAAACAAGCATTATGTTTAGAATTTATTTCTAACACTTTATAAATTGACTTTTTTAAAGTGTACTCCATCTTCGGAAATGCACATTTTCCCGATCTGCAAAAATTAAGCAAGTTTTTATCTGTGATTTTTGTGCATGTTTAATGCAGTAAAATAATTGTGTTTTACATTAAAATTATCTGCAATGTGTATAGAATCAAATAATTTAAAAAAAAGAGCACCTCACCGTCTTCGTTTTCATTTTATTGGCCTACAAAACAGGTACCTATGGCCCAGACCAAACGGTTAAAAACCACAAAAACCAAAGGGCTTGGTTTACGAATGGTGATTTTTTATACCCCGTCAATTTTTTTGAAAAACAAGAAATACGCAAGCAATCAGCTATGCTGGTTAAAATTTAACCTCAAAAAAGTAATTTTGGCAACCGTAACCATAGCAACCAAAGCATTCTTTTAAAGGAAAAAATCATCGTGCAAACACATAAAATTAGTTTTATAAGACAAGTATCACAAAATTACTGTTCAAATATAGAAACAATAAAATAGCAACATTTTCCTAAATGAAAGTACAGATTCCATAATCATTTTAGTTTCATATCATGATTCTATTGCTGTATTATAAAAGAGTCAGTATTTTGTAATAATATCATTACAATATTTCAGTTTTCATGGCTACTAAATGAAGATGAAGAATAATAACAATTATTTCCGAATTTTAAACCTATTGATTATACTATTTTCTCCAAAAATTTCCTCACAATAGTTTTAAAAAAAAAGAAGAAAAAGGGAAAAAAAGGTTCCTCTCCCGAGAATTGAACCGGGTCCGCCAAAATGAAGAGTCCTGAGCGTTACCATTACGCCACGGAGGATTGATCAAACAGTGGGCAATTTCATATAAGCTCTATTCATTACTGAGTGTTGTTCGTCTATAGACTTATTTTGAGTATTTGTTATGAAAATATTTGTTGACTTTACATCAATTTTATATCCGCACTTTGTTATTATTTGATTATTAATAAGTTATTAATGACGTCATAATCACGGAAAACACCTAAAGAGTATACTCCTTTTACGAAAAATAGTATCAACCGGAAATGTACGAATCGGCGTTCGGAAAAAACGAATTAGTGACAGCATAAGTCGATGTTTGGCGGAAATATTACAATTCTAAAACCTAAACTTAGATTCCCCTCCTATTACTATTGGACAAAAGTATTTGGCAATGTTTACATTGGCGTTACATGTAAACAATGAATTAATATTTTAATTTTTGTTAAATAAAAAGCATGATGCTCATAATACTTGTCCCAAGTGGTCTAAGACTCAGTGAATTTAAAATGCAATGGTAGCAACGCTGTTATAGGTTGAAGGTTCAAAACAAATTTTTAAATAATTTTCATTACTTTTTAGCTCACCTGAGCTGGCTCAGGGTGAGCTATTAGGATCAATGAATGTCCGTCGTCCGTCCACACTTAGTTTGTTAACACTCTAGCGGTCACATTTTTGCTCCGATTGTCATGAAACTTGGTCAGGATGTTTGTCCCAATGATTTCTCGGACGAGTTCGAAAATGGGTCATCTGGGTCCAAAAACTAGGTCACTGTTACTAAAAATAAAATTTTCTTGTTAACAGTCTAGCAGTCACATTTTTGCTCCGATCGTCATGAAACTTGGTCAGGATGTTTGTCCCAATGATTTCTCGGACAAGTTCGAATATGGGTCATCTGGGTCCAAAAACTAGGTCACTGTTACTAAAAATAGAATTTTCTTGTTAACACTCTAGTGGTCACACTTTTGCTCCGATTGTCATGAAACTTGGTCAGGATGTTTGTCCCAATGATTTCTCGGACAAGTTCGAATATGGGTCATCTGGGTCCAAAAACTATGTCACTGTTACTAAAAATAGAATTTTCTTGTTAACAGTCTAGTAGTCACATTTTTGCTCCGATTGTCATGAAACTTGGTCAGGATGTTTGTCCCAATGATTTCTCGGACAAGTTCGAATATGGGTCATCTGGGTCCAAAAACTAGGTCACTGTTACTAAAAATAGAATTTTCTTAACACTCCAGTGGTCACACTTTTGCTCCGATTGTCATGAAACTTGGTCAGGATGTTTGTCCCAATGATTTTTCAGACAAGTTTGAATATGGGTCATCTGGGTCCAAAAACTATGTCACTGTTACTAAAAATAGAATTTTCTTGTTAACACTCTAGCGGTCACATTTTTGCTCCGATTGTCATGAAACTTGGTCAGGATCTTTGTCCCAATGATTTCTCGGACAATTTTGAATATGGGTCATCTGGGTCCAAAAACTAAGTCACTGTTACTAAAAATAGAATTTTCTTGTTAACACTCTAGCGGTCACATTTTTGCTCTGATTGTCATGAAGCTTAGTCAGGATGTTTGTCCCAATGATTTCTCGGATGAGTTTGAATATGGGTCATCTGGGTCCAAAAACTAGGTCACTTACTAAAAATAGAATTTTCTTGTTTACACTCTAGCGGTCAGATTTTTAATCTGATTGTCATGAAACTTGGTCAGGATGTTTGTCCCAATGATTTCTCGGACAGTTTGAATATGGGTCATCTGGGTCCAAAAACTAGGTCACTGGGACTAAAAATAGAATTTTCTTGTGTACACTCTAGTGGTCACATTTTTGCTCCGATTGTAATGAAACTTGGTCAGGATGTTTGTCCCAATGATTTCTCGGATGAGTTTGAATATGGGTCATCTGGGTCCAAAAACTAGGTCACTGGGACTAAAAATAGAATTTTCTTGTTAACACTCTAGCGGTCACATTTTTGCTCTGATTGTCATGAAACTTGGTCAGGATGTTTGTCCCAATGATTTCTCGGACAAGTTCGAATATGGGTCATCTGGGTCCAAAAACTAGGTCACTGTTACTAAAAATAGAATTTTCTTGTTAACACACTAGTGGTCACATTTTTGCTCCGATTGTCATGAAACTTGGTCAGGATGTTTGTCCCAATAATTTCTCGGACGACTTTGAATATGGGTCATCTGGGTCCAAAAACTAGGTCACTGTTACTAAAAATAGAATTTTCTTGTTAATACTCTAGCGGTCACATATTTGCCTCGATTGTCATGAAACATGGTCAGGATGTTTTCCCAATGATTTCTTGGACGAGTTCGAATATGGGTCATCTGGGTTCAAAAACTGGGTCACTTTTACTAAAAATAGAATTTTCTTGTTAACACTCTAGCGGTCACATTTTTGCTCCGATTGTGATGAAACTTGGTCAGGATGTTTGTCCCAATGATTTCTTGGACGAGTTTGAATATGGGTCATCTGGGTCTAGGTCACTGTTACTAAAAATAACTTTGTTGTACTCAGGTGTGTGATAAAGGGCCATCATGGCCCGCTTGTTTTATAATACAAACCCTTTATTTTTTTAGGATTTAGAAAGAAAGTGTATATGCAAATTATTTACTTGTATAATGATTTTATCAATTAAAGCATACAGTCAATGGTATTATCAGAAGTCAACATCCAGCTAGAAGCATTATAGAATAAAATATGTTCACAATAATGCAAATACCTGAAGGACAATAGAACATCTACCACGCCTGGCAACAGATGTTACATATAAATGGACTGGTCTCAATTTTGCAAGCATTGAACGCTGGTCATAGATTAAATGCAATTTGATTGCAACAGGTTGGGGAATAAATATCATATATCACTGTACATGGAGATAAAAATTATCATTTGGTTGAATGAGTCATTACAATGGCCGCTTACAGCACTGTTAATTTGTTGTTACCTAGTCCTTGTTGCTACTTATGCTAGCACACCAGAAACCAGTCTAGGTAAACTGGTAACTTTAACCATGCTTTGTTGCTATTGATATAATTACCCTGGAAACCTGTAATCTAGGTCACCAGCTAACTTGTTGTTACCTACCCCTTGTTGCAACTCGGGCAAATTTACGAGTTAAAACTACTATTTCCCCTGACCATATCACATCGCCTCGATAGCGCAGTGGTTAACACGTCCGTTTAGCATTGTCCTAACTTTTTTCGACACGGGTTTGATTCACTCTGACACAAGGCTTTTAAAACTACATGTATATTTTTTAGATTTCTACTTGTTAAGTTTTACTTTAGTCATTACGTACTATCATATATATTTTGCTTCAATTTCTCTCGCCATATTTAACGCGCTTATACTGTACACTACACAACGTTTATCTCAAGGATATCGAGGAAGTAATTATTGTGTAAAAAGTATAAACATGTTTTGAACCTACAACCTATAACAAGGTTGCTACCATTACATTTCAAAGTATTTTTATTGACTGCGTCTTAGACCACTCGGCGAATGGGACAAGTGTTGGGAGCGTTACGCTTAGTATTAAACAACAATTAAAATATTAGACCATTGTTTACATGTAATGTAATGTAAACACACCAATGTAAACATTGCCAGATTACCTTTCTCCAATAATAGTACACTGGAACCAGTCTAAAGGGGCCGTCACACTATGATGTTCTGGTCAACGTTCTCTGAACGTTTCAATCGTTCATTTTTTGAGCATTCTAGAACGAGGATGGCAAATCTGGCATGTAATTAAAGTTTGGTCTAATGCACCACTAGCGTGTGTCTAACCCACTAGAAGCGTGTACTTGCGACCCAGTAAGAAAACCCTTAAACCATTACTGTTCTCCAGGCCACTGGCGCGCGAAGAATGATTTGTCAACGTTTAACGAGTGGCTGAGGCATAGACGTTTGGGTAACGCTCGAATGATGCTCAATGGACGCCAAAAGGACGTTCGTTTCACTTAAGTCACACCCTGCGTGCGCTTAGGGACCAAGCAAACGATTTGTAACAACCAATTAACGCTTGAGTAACGACTGTCTCACAATAGCCAAACGTGTGCAATGCTTGGCGAACGTTAGTTAAACATTCCACGAATGTTCTTAAACGTTTATCAGCGTTTAAAATTAAACATTGAAGAACACTGGTCTCAGTGAAAATGTTTGTGCATGTTCAAAAAAACATTTTCCGGACCAGTGTTCTCCGCCGATTCCCGGCGATCATTGACGTTCACCGACATTCAATAACTTTTACACAACACACTTCTGGCGCTATCCCAGCAACCATGAACGACTAACAATGTTTCCTCAAATCTCATAGAACGCTGACGAGAACCTCAAAGTGTGATGACACCATAAGTAAGCTTATTACTTGACTATGTTACTGACCCCATGTTGCTATTTGATGTTAGTTATGCAAAGATCTAGGCTAGGTGAGCAGGTTATCAGCACAGTCTGTTCATGGACTGCAGTTACCTATTTAGTTAATAAACTTAAATATCAATTTCTGCTAAACATTCATAGTGATTATCCTCACTGTAATTGACAGAAATGTGAGTCCATTACATTAATTCTGTTCACAAGAATTATAATAATCTTATTATTGCTAATGGACATATTCTATCTGCAGTATTTTAGAGAAGCTAGATGTTTGCTTCATTAGTATTTCAAAATAGCGCTGACAAGATGAATGCACTTATATTTGTGTGGGTGAAATTTCATGTTTTTCACCTAAACATCATTTTATTGGGGCTTTATATTTGTGTTTCTTTTGATTGACACTTTGAAGAATGGGGGATCTCTCCTACTCAACCCGGTGTCGGGGTCCATTAAACAAAATATACAGGACGGTCAAAAATATAAAAAAATACATAGCCATTCATATTTTATCAAAGAGTTACAGCTGGTAATAATTACCAAAATGGTAACTTTCTTTTGACAGGGCGTAAATTTAATGTCTGCCAGCATTTATTCGAGAAGATTGTTCTAATTACTTTCTGACAAAATATCTCATAGGAGACAGTTTTAATGTTCATAAAAGTGATAAACAAGTTTTTTTCTGAGGCAATATAAGTGTACAAAAGAGATGTTTTAATGCATATCAAGTAACTGGAAGGTTTATTCAAGTCTATAAGCATTTTAAAGCTGACTATTCACAGTTCAGGGTGGAATTCTTCAGTATCTCAAATGTGGTCAACCATTTACTCCGTGTAATTTGGCTTTTATCCCATGGGCAAATTGTGTAGATCCAGATTATTTATGAGTGTAAATATAAGGATTGAATCAATATTTGATGGTTTTCATTTGCGTATGAAAAACAATTTGATTGTTTAAAGTAAGCGAGAAGCCCTTTGGGCTTCACACACTTTAAACAAACCAACTGTTTTCCATACCCATATGAAAACCATCAAATATTGATTCAATCCTTAAATAATCACTATTTGACCAAAAAACTAAAAGTGCAGATTCTGATTAGACAGCACCTGATCAGATGGTGCCATTTGATCTGGATCTACACTGTTTGCTCATGCAATAAAAGGCGTATATATGGAGGAAAGGGTTTAACCTGTCACATAACCTGAATTCTGGTATAATTGTGTTGGCAGCAGAAGAAAAATCATTTATGTGACTGTACAGGGTATAAGACAATCAGGAAAGAATAAGTTCTTAATCAAAGAGCCAGACTCCAGTGGCTATGACATTTCAATGATTACGAGGCAGATAGGGGCTTTAAATGATGGAGAGTTTTAAGAAAGAAATTATGGATGCCCTAACCCCTTTCCCAAATTAAGGAGATCTGTCCCTGAGGTAATTAAACATGAGTTTGAACTTAATGCTCAAAACTCAAATTTTCTTTCTTTTTTTTACAGGAAATAGAAAACTTCTGTTGTTAATGAGATATTTTGGAACAACATTAATATGCATTTGTGAAAATCAAATAAAGCAATCAAAGCAGTGTAAATCATTAATTTCACGTGTAGGCTTTGAGAGTGAAACTGTGTTTTGAGCTTGGTATTCGATCGCAAGTTTTATTACCAAGTGGCATGTGTAACTTTTGAATTTTAGCATCTCAGAGGGAGAAATGAGAAATATCTGGAAGTGTCATGGAGATTTGACAGGTATGAATTTTCCAAGAAAAGAAAGAGAGAAACTGTCATGGCCAGTGATCCAGAAGAACACGACATCGACAGCTTTAATGCCTATAATAGTGATAAATTACCAATTTCATATGCAGCAGTCAGAAATATTGAGACCAGTTAATGGAAGTGATTATAAATTCTGGACAGATCTGCTATAGAGATTAGCTAAAATATGGTGTGGTATGTTGGAGTGGAGTCTAGAGTGCAGTTTGGTGTCAGATTTTGGAGCAAAATTTTGGAGTTGAATTTTTAGATTCCCTTTTCAATATTTGTATTCACTCATAAATCTCACTTCAATTTTTGACTCCAATGTTACTCCGGACTCCACTCCAGACTCCGCTCCAACACTCCACTCCATATTATAGCATATGCAGATCTGCTATAGGCATAAATGTAATTTGTATTGAATTTTGTCACTCAATGTAAACTTGTATCATTGATACAGTTTGTGGATTTATGTATGTTTATTTCTCTTGAGAAATTCGCTGAGACATTCAGTATTTTACAGAAATGTTTCTGTGTTTCTTTATGTCGCTGTTTGGCATTTAAGCACATAAAATGGTCTATTTGCTTTTAAAATCAGACATTGAATTACTATCTTTGTCAGTTTTGCAAGGAGGCTAGACTTAATAAGGGAGAAATGTTTAATTCAGATGGGGATAAGGGGTAAAATGTTCCAAAAGTTCAGCACTGTAAAATAAAGTAACATAGTCAAAATAAATCATAATCAGAAATGCTAACCTGTGACTGTTTTGACTTTAACCCTTTCCTCCATAGAAACACCTTTAATGCATGGACGAAAAGTTTAGATCCAGATGAGCTGGCACATCTATGCCATCTGATCAAGATCTAAACTGTTAGCGTTTTGATTCGCTACTAGGTTATTTCTGACCAAAATGTGACCAGTGCAGATCCTGATTAGACAGCACAGATGTGCCGGCTGATCTGGATTTACACTTGTCTCACATGCATAAAAAGGCGTATATATGGAGGATGGGTTAAACATGATGGAAATAATTTTTAATCCAATCTGTCCACCATGTTCTGTGCCAAGACAAATTGCAAAACGTACCATTACAACTCTTGACTGTGTTTTGTAATAGTAATGCCCCCTTTTTTATTTAAAATTTAAAAAGAAAACCTGGTTTTATCGCTTTGAGCACTTCTTGTTTTATCTCAAGAGAGAAAAAAGACCTACCTTTGAAGTGACTTGGAGAATTGACAATTTTCTAAAAGTGTGTGTCATGTTCATGACCAGGGCCGAAGATCATTTAACTAAGATTTAAGATCAGTCTCAAATCTCAAGGATCTGATTGGCTGAAATGGCGACTGGTCGCCATTTCAGCCAATCAGATCCTTGAGATTTGAGACTGATCTCCAGATTTAGTTTTAGGATCTTGGGCACAGATCACGGTCACTGTAATTTTTCGAAACAGTTATAGACTGTATAACTCAAAACATACATGAAAGAATTCAATAAGATAAGCAGATATGTATATAAGTTATGTCATTTGCATGACCATAGCCTCTGAGGTCAAGGTCACAAGTCAGATTTTTTTTTAACGTAAATACAGAGAAACTACATGGGGAATTAAAAAAAAAAATGAATAAATGCAGAATTTTATTGTTGGCTCAACAAGTTCCCATGGGCAATTTAGTTAACAGCAAAATGCTGAAAGAATGAATTAAACTTGACTCAAATTCTCTACAGAATTATGCCATACTTTGAAAGTGCAGAAAATTTAATTAAGATGTTATCCGCAAGGAAATCAGGATTATTTATTTTCAAGATTTTGCAGCCATCCAATTTCCAGAAAAGCAGCAGGAAAAATGCAGCTGTTGTTAAACTTATGTCATGTTAGTGACACAAGTACAATGTATGACACATCTAGCCCCCAGGCTCTTATAACTGCCCACCATATGTTTTCAATATGCAAATGAATAAGCTTCTGTTACAACAAACAATTTTCACTCATTAATTTATTAATAACACAATAAAGTCCATATAATTTATATAGAGTAGTGGTTAGGTTGTCAGGTTGTCGACCACCCAGCAGTTCTCATGCAGGTGAGATTTGAGGAGACTACAGAAGAATCTCACCTGTGATGATATTTAAACCTGCAATGGTGTATCAGGAGTCTAAACACAAGGTTCTTGAATTGTCTTGTAATAAAAGCTCTTAAAATCTGTTTTATTCAAGATATAACCACAAGAAAAATCACCAGGGCATTAGAACAGCAATGTAGTGGGAAAAAATGATGTTCGTATAACTAGTGACACGGGAGGGTTGATTGTGTCAGAAATCAATTCTTGTTAGCTCCATATACATTGCATATGCCTTTTATAACATGAGGGAACAGTGTAGATCCAGATTAGCTGACACATCTGTGCCATCTAATCAGGATCTACACTGTTTATGAGCTTTTTAATTAATTAGGTTATTTCTGACCAAAAAGCAAACTGCAGATATTGATCAGATGGCTGATCTGGATCTACACTTGTTGATTATGCGTTAAAACTTGTTAATTAGAGGAAAGTGTTAAAATCGGTTTTATTCTGACAGAAAATCCAAAGAAAAATCACCAGGGCATTAGAAAAGCAATATAATGGGCCAAAAGTGAAAAATGATGTTCGTATTACTGGTGACAAGGGAGGGTTGATTGTGTGAGAAATCAATTGTAATTAAGATCAAAATAACTTTTTGGACAAAATAGCACTAACCAGCTCAGAATTTCAGTAGCTACTTCATTACATTGTGTGATTGTGTCAACCTCAGTCTCGTCTAAATTAACATCAGAGATGTTTATAAAATAGAAGAATCCATCACCCTAAGTGCAAAAATGGTTTAAAAAAAAATAAAAATATGAATGAGATATACAGTTCTTGCACTAAGGCCAGGAACTGGGAAATAATTCTGAAACTCTTTAATGACAAAGTCTTAAGTTCATGTCATACAAATAATAAGGTGCTAAAAAATTAGGTCTCCCCCAATCAAGTTAAGGCAAATGTAATTTTCATTTCTATTTGCCTGTTAAATATTGACGAGTAAAAGCAAAGAAGAAAATAGAACCTGTTTATTTTCATCCCACAATTTTCCTGTTAAGATTAAAACCCTTTAATCCATTATTCATGTTTTAACAAAATTTAATATGCATCCAGTGTAGATCCAGATCATTTTAGTCAGAAATAACCTATTATGAATCTAGAAGCAAACATTGTAGATCCAGATCAGCTCAGATCCAGATCATTTTGGTCAGAAATAACCTATTATGAATCTAGAAGTAAACAGTGTAGATCCTGATCAGACCCCATGGATGTGCCAGCTGATCTGGATCTACATTGTTTGCCCTCACAATAAAGGTGAATCTATGGAGTAAAGGGTTGAATAGCATGGCTTTTTGTTGTCTGGGGAAGAGGCCAATGCCATATAATTTTTGGATGTGTGATTTCTTCCCTAAAGGGGAATAAAAAAACCTGGTGTAAATTTACTTTTTGGGGAAAACTGCATGATTTTAAAGAATTTTTTTGAGGGGAAGGCGCCCATAAACTGCCCTTTCTATCGAAGGAATAAGTTCCTCGGGTTGTGTGTTCATAGAGTTTTGATGACTTTCTGATACTGCTTATATTGAATGTCAAAATCTGACAACTGTTACATTTAATGTCAGTGGCTTTCAGATTTCAGGCCATGTTCAACAGACATCCAGAATGTTTCTTTATATGGCATTGACAAGTATTTTGAGAATAAATAAGCATTTTGCAATTGTATGAATGCAATAAGACTTAAAATTTGTAAATACTTCTGGTAGAATGTTGTCCTAAGATTCAACTTTTAGGTTGCTATAAAGAAATTTTAACTGATTGGTCAGTTTGAAGACTGGTTTTGATTTGTCAGTTTAAATAGAAGTTTTTATGCCCCCAAAGGGAAGCATATAGTAATCGGACCGTCCGTCCGTCACGTCTGTCCGTCCGTCCGAAATAATCTTGTCCTCGCTTCTTCTCCAAAACCGCTTGAGGGATTTCTTTGAAACTTCACAGGAGTGTTTGTCACCAAGCCTAGTTGTGCATATCGTCAGGAATTTCTGCTCGGATTATTATTGGCTGAGTTATGGCCCTTTTTAGCAAAATCTTGTCCTCTCTTCTTCTCTGAAACCGCTTGAGGGATTTCATTGAAACTTTACAGGAGTGTTTGTCACCAAGTCTAGTTGTGCATATCCTAAGGAATTTCTGATCTGATTATTTTTGGCGGAGTTATGGGCCTTTTTACCTAACCCTAACCCTAACCTTAAGTTAACTTAAGGTAAATTTTGTTAAAGCAATAGAGGTTACATTTTTGTCTGATTGTCATGAAATGTGGTATGAATATTAATATTGATTATTTCTACACAAATGATTAAAATCATGTTGTTAAATTGACAAGGGGCCCCGCCCTGGGGATTTTTTTTTCTTTCAAAATCTGTTTTTAACCTTTGATTTTCTACAGTTATCAACCAGATTTTGACACAAGCTTTATACCATCTTAAAATTCAATCTTTCCTGAACAATTCATTCACTGGTTGTTCAGTGATAAAATTTGAAACAAAAATTTTAGTAGCAGAGTGAAAATTTCAAGTGTCAAAATCCAATATTTCTACCTGTCTTCAGCTACATATGATGTTTACCAGTTTATTCATTACAGTACTGAAAATCACGAAATTGACATCGTAACGGAGTGGAAATGGAAATGAAACGCTTTTCACTCTATGTTGAAACGGAAACGCAATGGAAACGGAACACTACCGAAATGGAAACGCAACGGAGCGCTAAAAATGCTAGGAACGCTTGAAACGGTAGAAACGCTATAATCGGAGTGCTTAGAACGCTAGAAACGGTAGAAACGGAATAATCTGAACGCTAGAAACGGTCTGATTATTTATAGAAGCGTTTTTGCCGTTTCTAGGTCACTCGATTATTTATAGTAACTTTTTAACCGTTTCTTTGTACGAAATTAATTTTAACGAAAATAATAGTTGTCAAAATGACGCTTCGTGGGACACTTGTTTCAAGTAATGAGCAGTCTAAATATTTACCATTATTCAGCGCAGATCGAGCAATTGTAACACATTTATAGAAAGATTAGACATTTCGCTTCATGTACATGCATCAGGACCTCGGGTAAATATATTTTTCACTTGAACCTTTGTTTATGAGCGCACGTTTTTAGATCTCTGATAATTTGAAGGTGCGTTTTTATTGATTTGTTTTATAGTTTGAAACGCGATAATGAAGAGATCTAGCAAACAGTACGCACAACGCAACGTTTTATTTTTTGTGCGGGAATTCAGAAAAGAAAAACGAAATAACATGTTGCAATGGTTTATTTTACTCATAGGAAACAGCATCAACTCCCCTTTGGAAAATAATGTTTTCAGGAATTTAACATTCGTTATTAAATATGACCTACAATCAAACGCCGACAAATATATCAGATGTCTGAATATATGGTCTAAGAACGATTCGCATGAATGACATGATTCTTGCGATCAGAATTATGCATTTCTCGGTCACAGATAGAAAATATTGCTTTCAACATTCAATTATTTAACAAATATTAAAACAATTTAAACTCCTATTTTGGAACTGAACGTTTCAAATTTAGATTTTGTCGAATCCTTTCTGCACTGAAAATAATGTACGATCTTTTATATTAGATTTCACTGGCGGTGATCTTTGACCAGTAGATAGTTGCTGATTTATTACTTAAATTGATGTTTATTTTTATTTTCCTAATTAGTGTACCGCACACACAAAATACAACATTTGATACGACGTCTGGTCCAATATTTATAACAAGTTGCGTTTCGTCTAAATATAATTATTCAGCAATAGCAAGTTTGGAAAAAGTGATCTCCCTTTGAATTATCAACAGTAAGCACTTTCCCATTAGTCAAGAAGAGGTTACCTCCCGTGGACATTGTACGATTATTTTTTTATGCCCCCGAAGGGAGGCATATAGTAATCGGACCGTCCGTCCGTCCGTCCGTCCTTCCGTCCGTCCGTCCGTCCGTCCGAAATAATCTTGTCCTCGCTTCTCCTCTGAAACCGCTTGAGGGATTTCTTTGAAACTTCACAGGAATGTTTGTCACCAAGCCTAGTTGTGCATTTCGTCAGGAATTTCTGCTCCGATTATTTTTGGCTGAGTTATGGCCCTTTGAAGCAAAATCTTGTCCTCGCTTCTTCTCCTAAACCGCTTGAGGGATTTCATTGAAACTTCACAGGAGTGTTTGTCACCAAGCATAGATGTGCATATCCGAAGGAATTTCTGATCGGATTATTTTTGGCCGAGTTATGGACCTTTTTACCTAACCCTAACCCTAACCCCAACCCTAAACCCTAACCCTAACCCTAACGTAAACTGAAATCGCTTGAGGTATTTCATTGAAAACTTCACAGGAGTGTTTGTCACCAAGACTTGTTATGCATATCCAAAGGAATTTCTGATCGGATTATTTTTGGCTGAGTTATGGGCCTTTTTACCTAACCCTAACCCTAACCCTAAACCCTAACCCTAACCCTAAGGTAAATTTTGTTAACGCAATAGAGGTAACATTTTTTTGTCCGATTGTCATGAAATTTGGTCAGGATGTTTGTCCCAATGATTTCTTGGACGAGTTTTAATATGGGTCATCAGGGTCCAAAAACTAGGTCACTGTTACTAAAAATAGAATTTTCTTGTTAACACTCTAGCGGTCACATTTTTGCTCTGATTGTCATGAAACTTGGTCTGGATGTTTGTCCCAATGAATTCTCGGACGAGTTCGAATAAGGTTCATCCTGGTCCAAAAACTAGGTCACTGTTACTATAAATAGAATTTTCTTGTTAAAACTCTAGCGGTCACATTTTTGCTCGAATTATCATGAAACTTGGTCAGGATATTTGTCCCATTTATTTCTAGGCCGAGTATGAATATGGGTCACCTGATCCCAAAAACTAGGTCACTGTTACTATAAATAGAATTTTTTTGTTAACACTAGCAGTCACATTTTCGCTCCAATTATCATGAAACTTGGTCAGGATATTTGTCCCATTTATTTCTAGGCCGAGTTTGAATATGGGTCACCTGGGTCCAAAAACTAGGTAACTGTTACTATAAATAGAATTTTCTTGTTAACACTCTAGCGGTCACATTTTTGTTCTGATTGTCATGACACTTGGTCAGGATGTTTGTCCCAATGATTTCTCGGACGAGTTTGAATATGGGTCATCTGGGTCCCAAAACTAGGTCACTGTTACTTAAAATAGAATTTTCTTGTTAACACTCTAGAGGTCACATTTTTGCTCCGATTGTCATGAAACTTCGTCAGGATGTTTGTCCTAATGATTTGTCAGACAAGTTCGAATATGGGTCATCTGGGTCCAAAAACTAGATCACTGTTACTAAAAATAGAATTTTCTTATTTACACTATAGTGGTCACAATTTTACTCTCAGATTGTAAAGAAACTTGGTCAGGACATATGTCCCAGTTATTAATTGGTTGAGTTTGAATATGGGTCACCTGGGTTCAAAAACTAGGTCACTGTTACTATAAATAGAAAAATCTTGTCCATGCTGTAAATTAGTTATTTCTCATTGGATTTTAAAATAACTTGGCTCAAATGTTTACCATCACAAGGTGTACTTTCGCGTACAATACCCATGCCTGTTGGTCCAAGGTCAAGGTCACTGTTACTAAAAATAACATTTTCTTGTCTTGGCTGTTAATTCCTAATGAATGAAGTGATTTCAAAATAACTTTACAAAAATATTCACCATGACAAAGGGTTGTGTTGCTTACAATACCCATGCCTGTAGGTCAAAGGTCAAGGTCACTGTTACGAAAAATAGCATTTTCTTTTCCAAGCTGTACATTTGTTGTTTCTTATTGGATTTTAAAATAACTTGATGTAAATGTTCACCGAGACGTTGCACTCAGGTGAGTGATAAAGGGCCATCATGGACCTCTTGTTCATATTAATATTTAACTTTATTTAACTATATATTTACTACAGACTTGAAACATAATTATGATCCTTTCATCTTTCACATTATATGCATGCAGTATGCTTCGTCTTTCACAAGCATATTTTTCATTACATATGTTTATTTATTACATATGTATACCTATTTGATTTCAAGCTGCATTTCGGGGGCATATGTCAATTCCAGTGACAGCTCTTGTTTCTGTTTATACTGAACACATATCCAATGTAAATCTAGAAAGCTTAGTCACTTTGTAGTATTGCAACACTGAATTTACATGAGCGTGATTGTATAAAATATATGTTTCTAAAGTTTCAGTTTCTAAACAAACTACTTTTCGAATACGCATGCATGTTTCAAAAACAAAACAAAACAATAGCTCATCGCACTTGCATCTTACTCAGATATTTAAATTAAAATAAAGTAAATTGAAATTAATGTCCCGTGAATAGCGAAAGATAGATGTGAGTCGTATCGGGACGCACGAGGGGTTACATCACCAAAATGATTAAGATGTTTTGCTTTATTTTTTTCTCAATAATGTAAAATCTTCATAAGACAATAACTTTTACAGTGTTGTTAGAAATACAAAGGTAAATACACTCTCAGGCATGCTTATCGTGTAGGCAATGTTCTTTAATTACTTTAATCCTGGCGTCAGCTCGAGTCATGCTGTATACGCACGTGTGCACCGCGCTGGGAGTTTGCGGGGACTTAATATGAATCTTAAACTTTGATAGTGATTAACAATATTCTGATGTAAAATGTTTAATATCACTCAAAATTACCAATGCAAACTGATAATTCAGTAAATTTATTTAATCTGACTTGACATACGTGTAGTGATAATGTTACCATTCTGAAATAGTGTCGCTAACAAAAATTATAATCTTCTGTTAATTTTATAACAACGTAGTTGTTTGTAAATTTACACATCAACAATTCTAAAGTTTTTTGTTAAATTCAGTTGATACCTAATTTCATTATTGACCGTCTATAATTCTTTCAAGCGGGATGACAATTTTATTGCCTATAAGATGTAGATATCACTGATAGTTGTCATGGCAACACTTGCCCGAGGCAGATAAATTATCGAACTTTAAGGGAATTACATGTGCATTATAACATTCTTATTTTGACTCTTCTTTAAGAAACAACTAAATCATTAGCAAGAGCGAATGAATACCGCTATTAGAGAATTCAAGGGAATCCTACTAAGGGCTTTATAGTTTTTATAAAATGTATCATATCTAATCTGTCTAACAAGCATTTAATTTTCCATATTTGCATGGAAAAGTTCTCATTGTTTTCCTTCGCCGGATCGGATCGCCTATACGGAATAGTCTTGATGCAAACATGGTAATGTCTATTTTGCAACGCCAGTCAGAAGTTTCTTGCCTTATTTCATTCCATTTGATAGATATCCACATGTTTTGACATTTACAACTGAAATTTTTTGAACAAAAATATTTAACCGTGGAAACGGTAAAAACGCACGGATGCGGAAATGGAACGCTGGAAACGCTAGAAACGGAAGAAATGCTTGAAACGGAAAAAACGCTGGAAACGCAGCATTGAAAGCGTTTTAATTGAAATGGAAACGGAATGGAAACGGAACGGAAACGGAATGGAAGCGCAGCGGAAAACGTTGCCAATTGAAATGGAAATGAAACGGAGTGGAAACGCCAAAAATGTCAATTTCTTGATTTTCAGTACTGTAATATTGGTCAAGTTGCTGGACAATGACCTCATGAACTTTGCTGCTTAGATCTGTGTTATGCAATATTAAGAACTTTGCTCTGGAAGATTTTATAGGGTAAATTTTGTCATTTTCTATGGATAGAGAGTGACCAAATAAACTTTCTTACTTTATAGCACTTTGAAAATCAGGCTTTTCTGAATATGTTATTCACTGTTTGTAAGTAAAACAACAAAAAGAACAACAACAACAAATTTGAAGCACATTCTCAAAATGTTAATACTAAATTTAAGAAAGTCTTAGATGTATACAGTATATGTACACAAACTGGCAAGTTAAGGCCACACTTTTTTATGCTCCCCGAAGAAATTTGGGGGAGCATATAGTCGCCAAGTTGTCGGTCAGTCTGTCAGTACGTCCCGCATTCTTTAACACTCTAGCGGTCACATTTTTGCCTCGATTGTTTTGAAACTTGGTCAGGATGTTTGTCCCAATGATTTCTCAGATGAATTCAAATATGGGTCATCTGGGTCCAAAAATTAGGTCACTGTTACTAAAAATAGAATTTTCTTGTTAACACTCTAGCGATCACATTTTTGCTCTGATTGTCATGGAACTTGGTCAGGATGTTTGTCCCAATGATTTTTTGGACAAGTTTTAATATGGGTCATCTGGGTCCAAAAACTAGGTCACTGTTACTAAAAATAGAATTTTCTTGTTAACACTCTAGCGGTCACATTTTTGCTCAGATTGTCACGAAACATGGTCAGGACATTAGTCCCAGTAATTACTTGGAACAGTTCGAATATGGGTCATCTGGAATCAAAAACTAGGTCACTGTTACTAAAAATAGAATTATCTTGTCTTGGCTGTAAATTTGTTATTTCTCATTGGATTTCAAAATAACTTGGCACAAATGTTCACCAGGACAAGGCGGTGTGTTGAGTACAAAACCATGTCGGTTGGTCCAAGGTCAAGGTCACTGTTCCTAAAAATGGAATTTTCTTGTTAACACTCTAGTGGTCACATTTTTGCTCTGATTGTCCGATTGCAAAGAAACATGGTCATCTGGGGTCAAAAACTAGGTCACTGTTACTAAAAATAGAAAAATCTTGTCCAGGCTGTAAATTTGTTATTTCTCATTGGATTTTAAAATAACTTGGCTCAAATGTTAACCATGATAAGATGTTGTTTTGCGTACAATACCCATGGCTGTTTGTCCAAGGTCAAGGTCACTGTTACTAAAAATAAAATTTTCTTGTCTGGGCTGTAACTTCCTAATGAATGGAGTGATTTCAAAATAACTTTACATAAATGTTTACTATGACAAGGGGTTGTGTTGCGTACAATACCCATGCCGGTAGGTCCAAGGTCAAGGTAACTGTTACTAAAAATAGCATTTTCTTTTCCAAGCTGTAAATTTGTTGTTTCTTATTGGATTTTAAAAGAACTTGGTGTAAATGTTCACCATATCGAGACGATGGGTCACATACAACACAACTTTGTTGTATTCAGGTGAGCGATAAAGGGCCATCATGGCCCTCTTGTTTCCCTTGATTTTACCAAACTTGCACACAACTCTTACAACCATTGAGCAGTTGTTGACAGGTGAGCCACCCTATGGACCCTCTTGTTGCAAGGGTTATAGGCGCTTACTCTTTACTATTTAACTTCCACAGGCATATTTTTACTACATATGTATACCAATTCGATTTCAAAGCTGCATTTCGGGGGCATATGTCAATTTCAAGTGACAGCTCTTGTTATAGGTCAGTTTGATGACTGGTATTGATTGGTCAGTTTGATGACCTTTATTGATTTGTCAGTTTGATGACTGGTATTGATTGGTCAGTTTGATGACTGGTATTGATTGGTTAGTTTGATGACTGGTATTGTTTGGTCAGTTTGATGACTGGTATTGATTGGTTAGTTTGATGACTGATATTGATTGGTCAGTTTGATGACTGGTATTGATTGGTCAGTTTGATGACTGGTATTGATTGGTCAGTTTGATGTCTGGTATTGATTGGTCAGTTTGATGTCTGGTATTGATTGATCAGTTTGATGACTGGTTTTGATTGGTCAGTTTGATGACTGGTATTGAGTTATCAGTTTGATGACTAATATTGATTGGTCAGTTTTGATGTCTGGTATTGATTGATCAGTTTGATAACTGGTACTAATTGGTCAGTTTGAAGATTAGTTTTGATTGGTCAGTTTGATGACTGGTATTGATTGGTCCATTTGATGACTGGTATTGATTGGTCAGTTTGATGAATGGTATTGATTTGTCAGTTTGATGACTGGTATTGATCGGTCAGTTTGATGACTGGTATTGATTGGTCAGTTTGATGACCGGTATTGATTGGTCAGATTGATGACTGGTATTGATTGGTCAGTTTGATGACTGGTATTGATTGGTCAGTTTGATGACTGGTATTGATTGGTCAGTTTGATGACTGGTATTGATTGATCAGTTTTATGACTGATATTGATTAGTCAATTTGAAAGCTGGTATTGATTGGTCATTTTGGAGACAGGTAGTTTAAGTCTTTTGGCTTCTTTGAACGGTCCCCAAGGCTGGATCATGGTGTTATAATTATATTATGTACATTGGATCCAAGATTATAAATCTAGGTTTGGATTCCAGCCTTAAAACACCAGACAGCATTGCTGATCTGGATCTACACTTGTAGTCTATGTGATAAAAGACTTATTCATGGAGTAAAGGGTTATAAATAACCAACAGTGTATACCCTGATCAGACAGCATGGATGTGCAGGTTGTTTTTGGTCTGCACTCGGGTAGCTCATGCAACAATATAAATGCTCTAAATAAAGGGTTGAAAAAGGGCCATTTCTTTTAGTTGCTATGGAAAATCTTTTGTTTATCTTCCTGTAAAATCGTTTTTGCTGTATTTTCAGAGTTCGACAACATCTGAGGGAGGCATCTAGCAGTAAAAAAAAATGTCTTGTAGTTTTCAAGGGAAGTCTTTTGTGTATTTCTTTCTGTCAAATCATGTTATCTGTGTTTTCAGAGTTCGACAACATCTGAGGGAGGTATCCAGCTGGAATCCAGGGCTTCCTCCACCAGACTGTCTGACGATAAAGAAAACTACTTCAGGGATGGCAAGAGAAAAATTGGTTAGTATATATTATTGGTGGTTAAGCTACTTGGACCTTTTTTAATCAAATCAAAGTCCCCTGACTTTTTTATATAAAGAGAAGGACTTTTAACGATTTTTATGATACCAAATAATGAAAAGGGAGCTGAAAACTGCATATCAAACGATAGATTCTAGTGAGTTAGAAAAATTAGCATCTCCATAGAATATTAGAATATTTAATCAGTGTATACACATCATGATATATGGTTTTAGTTATGGATTTAACTTGTGGTTCTCTGCATGTCACGAAAAATGATTTCTTGCATTTCATCATTTGCATATTGATACAATTCATAACATTATTAAAATAAGAATAACAACGAAGGTAGTGCAGGGGGTAAATGGAACTGTTGTCGGTAAAATTGTTTGGGTGGGGGGATCAAACCAGGGGATAGTTGTACAGAAATAACTGAATGATTGTTTAGAATATGCCATTTATGATTGTAAAACATAAAAAAAGGCTAAAATTGCAGAAGTACAAAAGTTATATCCAGTACTAGATTCAAGATTTGCGAATTTCAGCAGCTTTTGCATGCAATCCTGTAGGTTTTTTTCTGTTTATCGGCTTCGCAAAGCCTCGTCATTGTCATTCTACTACAATATCAGCAGATTATAGACGGCTTATAAATATTCTGCCAGAAACGTCAGTTGAATAAATTTTTTTATATCTGATTAAGCAGAAAACACAACTGGGAAATGTACTGTTTCTATTAACCTTTGATCGGCTTAATCCATGTAATGGACTTTATGTTCTTTGCTTAGATGCTTAACCCTTTCCTCCATATATATACATTTTTACACAGGTGCGCCCGGTGTTGATCCAGATCAGCCTGCACATCTGTGCCATCTGATCAGGATCTGCACTGGTCGCATTTTGGTCAGAAATAACCTAACAAATCAAAAAGTGAACAGTTTAGATCCTGATCAGCCAACACATGTGCTAAACTGTTCGCCCATGCAATAAAGGTGTTTCTATGGAGGAAAGGGTTAAGCTAGATCATTTGTTGTTCATAGATGTTTTCTTTGAGGAATTGTGTGTACTCTTAAGGATACTTATTTGCATGCTGATCTCAGTGTTGTCCGTTGACACAAAGTTCATGGCTGAAGGTTATAAAACTGAGCATGGAAACCAGTCTCAAATCTCAAGCATCTGATTGGCTTAAATGGTGACTGGTCGCCATTTCAGCCAATCACAATCAGATGCTTGAGATTTGAGACTGGTTTTCATGCTCAGTTTTATAACCTTCGGCACATGCTTTTTTCATGACTAGCACTTTAATGGCTTACCTGCTCAGACCTTTCCTCCAGCGTAGATCCAGATCAGCCAGCACTGATCAGGACCTATACTGTGTGCTTTTTGAGTCAGAAATCTGACAGTCTATACAGAGCATGTAATATTATGTAGAATTTCCATTGGTCATTTTATTCTGCTCTTCCAAAATGTCATATAATCTGTATACATCTTTTTAAAAGTCAGACAGCGACTGGCATTAATGGAATGGTATTTTGAAGACTGCTCGGACCGGGCAATGGACAAAATTTCAATCCTAATCTTTTTTCTAATGAAGTCATTTCAAGTTTCACACTTCTTCAGTCATTGGAGAAAATTTATTTCCTTTAAATTTGGAAGATTGACATATCTGTAGAATATTATCTGATTTGACATGGAAAATACTCTTAAGAGGTTTCAAAGGACATGTTAAGATATGATTTAATGGTATAAACAGGAATAAATCCTGTCTCAAGTGAGCTATCAAGTGGACATTTCAGTTTGGGAGAATTGTATGCTTTATGGTCTGCACAATTTTATGTTTATTTCGCAGTTAAACAGTATTAAGAGAGCTATAAGATTTGTTTGTAAATTCCCAGTTTAAAGGGAGTGAAGTGGAGTGGGGTTGGATATTTTTTAGCTTTTTCCAGTGAATTATGTCTCCCCCCCTCTGGGGGAGACATATTGTTTTTGCCCTGTCCGTCTGTCCGTCAGTCCGTCTGTCACACTTCGTTTCCGCTCAATAACTCGAGTACCCTTTGACCCAGAGCCTTCAAACTTCATAGGGTGATAGCCCTTATTGAGTAGAAGAACCCTATTGATTTTGGGGTCAGTAGGTCAAAGGTCAAGGTCACAGTGACCCGAAGAGTGAAAACCGTTTCCGCTCAATAACTCAAGTACCTTTTGACCCAGAGCCTTCAAACTTCATAGGATGACAGCCCTTATTGAGTAGAAGAACCCTATTGGTTTTGGGGTCAGTAGGTCAAAGGTCAAGGTCACAGTGACCCAAAGAGTGAAAACCGTTTCCGCTCAATAACTCGAGTACCCTTTGACCCAGAGCCTCCAAACTTCATAGGGTGATAGCCCTTATTGAGTAGAAGAACCCTATTGATTTTGGGGTCGGTAGGTCAAAGGTCAAGGTCACAGTGACCCGAAGAGTGAAAACCGTTTCCGCTCAATAACTCAAGTACCTTTTGACCCAGAGCCTTCAAACTTCATAGGATGACAGCCCTTATTGAGTGGAAGAACCCTATTGGTTTTGGGGTCAGTAGGTCAAAGGTCAAGGTCACAGTGACCCGAAGAGTGAAAACCGTTTCCGCTCAATAATTTCAGTTCCCTTTGACCCAGAGCCTTCAAACTTCATAGGGTGATAGCCCTTATTGAGTAGAAGAACCCTACTGATTTTGGGGCCAGTAGGTCAAAGGTCAAGGTCACAGGGGCCCGAAGAGTGAAAACCGTTTCCGCTCAATAATTTGTGTACCCTTTGACCCAGAGCCTTCAAACTTCATAGGATGACAGCCCTTATTGAGTAGAAGAACCCTATTGATTTTGAAGTCAGTAGGTCAAAGGTCAAGGTCACAGGGGCCCGAAGAGTGAAAACCGTTTCTGCTCCATAACTTGAGTACCCTTTGACCCAGGGACTTCAAACTTCATAGGTTGATAGCCATTTTAGAGTAAAAGAACCCTATTGATTTTGGGGTCAGTAGGTCAATGGTCAAGGTCACAGGGGCCTGAAGAGTGAAAACCGTTTCCGCTCAATAACTGGAGTACCGTTTGACCCACAGCCTTCAAAATTCATAGGGTGATAGCCCTTTTTGATTAGAAGAACCCTATTGATTTTGGGGTCAGTAGGTCAAAGGTCAAGGTCACAGGGGCATGAAGAGTGAAAACCGTTTCCACTCTATAATAGGAGTTCTATTTTACCCAGACCATTCAAACTTCATACGATGGATGTCCTTATTGAGTAGAGGACTCCTATTGATTTTGGGGTCAGTAGGTCAAAGGTCAAGGTCACAGGGGCCCCGAAGAGTAAAAACGGTATCCGGTCAATTACTGGAGTACCGCTTGACCCAGAGCATAGGGTAATAGCCCTTATTGAGTAGAAGAACCCTATTGATTATGGGATCAGTAGGTCAAAGGTCAAGATCACAGGGGTCTGGGCGCAGGGGGGGGGGGGGGGGGGGCGGCGCAGGGGGGAGACATTTTTTCACAAAAAACATCTAGTTTGATTGTTGTTTTTTTTTTTATTTCCCAGTTAAACGGGATTAAGAGGGCTATAGGAATTGTTTGTTAATTTCCAGTTAAAAGGGAGTGGAGTGGGGTTGGATTTTTTTAGCTTTTTCCAGTGAATTTGAATGTGTGTTTTTTTTTTAATTTCCCAGTTAAACAGGGTTGAGAGGGCTGTAAGAATTGTTTGTTAATTATCAGATATAGAGGGTGATGTTGGGTGTGGTCATGGGGGTAGGTTTCATTTTCACCAATTTCCAGTGTTACAGAAGTTGAGATAAGAGAGAATTTGATATTTATTGAAGATAAGTAAATTTGGAAAATACAAAGTTCTCATGCCATGATTTTTAATCCAAGATTTCCTTATTTTACGCCTTTATGGTCTGAGTGAACAGTGTAGATCCAGATCAAGCCATCAGCTCGCATATCTGGCCATCTGATCAGTGCCCAAGGTTATAAAACTGAGCATGGAAACCAGTCTCAAATCTCAAGCATCTGATTGGCTGAAATGGTGACCAGTCGCTGTCTCACTTTAGTCTCACGAGTTGTCTCACTTTACACCTCTGCAAAAGGCTCAATGTCAAGATTTTTGACCAAACTAAGAAGCTTCATTGTATAAAGTCATAATTATCCCCCGCCGATGAAATCGGGAGGGGGATATTGTTGTGGTGTTGTCCGTCCGTCACGATGTCACGTCGTCACGGTGTCACGGCGTCACGGTGTCCGTCCGAATTTCGTTTCCGGGCTTTTTCTCTGCAACCACTGGATGGATTTCAACGAAACTCTGTGGGAAGTATCAGTACCAAGAGGAGATGCGCATATCGTCGTCTTGTTCTGGTCAGACCATTTAACACAGAGTTATGGCCCTTTGATAACCTATGCATTATGTATATAGGGCAGTATTCGTTTCCGCGCTATTTCTCTGCAACTACTGAATGGATTTCAATGAAACTTGCTGAAAGCCATCTATACCAAGAGGAGATGCGCATATCATCGTCTTGTTTCGGTCAGACCATTAAACACAGAGTTATTGCCCTTTGATAACCTATGCATTATGCATATAGAGCAGTATTTGTTTCCCCGCTATTTTTCTGTAACTAGCGGATGGGTTTCAATGAATCTTTCTGAGAACCATCAATACCAAGAGGAGATGCGCATGTTGTTGTCTTGTTCCAGTCAGACCATTTAACACAGAGTTATTGCCCTTTGATAACTTATGCATTTTGCATATAGAGCAGTATTTGTTTCCGCGCTATTTCTCTGCAACTACTGAATGGATTTCAATGAAACTTGCTGAAAACCATCTATACAAAGAGGAGATGCGCATATCGTTGTCTTGTTTCGGTCAGACCATTAACACAGAGTTATTGCCCTTTGATAACTTATGCATTATGCATATAGAGCAGTATTTGTTCCATGCTATTTCTCTGTAACTAGCGGATGGGTTTCAATGAAACTTTCTGAAAACCATCTATACCAAGAATAGATGCGCATATTGTCGTCTTGTTTCAGTCAGATCATTTAACACAGAGTTATTGCCCTTTGATTACTTATGCATTATGCATATAGAGCAGTATTCGTTTCCGCGCTATTTCTCTGTAACTAGCGGATGGGTTTCAATGAATATTTCTGAGAACCATCAATACCAAGAGGAGATGTGCATGTCGTTGTCTTGTTTCAGTCAGACCATTTAACACAGAGTTATTGCCCTTTGATAACTTATGCATTATACATAGAGCAGTATTCGTTTCCGCGCTATTTCTCTGCAACTACTGAATGGATTTTAATGAATCTTTCTGAGAACCATTAATACCAAGAGGAGATGGGCATTTTGTCATTAGTTCCAGTCAGACTGTTGAACACAGAGTTATGGCCCTTTGATAACTTATGCATTATGCATATATAGCAGTATTCATTTCCACGCTATTGCTCTGCAACTACTGAATGGATTTCAATGAAACTTTCTGGAAAACATCAATACCAAGAAGAGATGCGCATGTCGTCGTCTTTATCCAGTCAGACTGTTTAACACAGAGTTATTGCCCTTTGATAACTTATGCATTATGCATATAGAGCAGTATTTATTTCCGCGCTATTTCTCTGCAATTTTTCGATGGATTGCAATGAAACTTACTTGAAACCATCTATACCAAGAGGAAATGTGCATATCATCCTGTTGTTCCTGTCAGACTATTTAACACAGAGTTATGGCCCTTTGATAACTTATGCATTATGCATATTATAGAACAGTATTCTTTTCCTCTATTTCTCTGCAACTACTGGATGGATTTCAATTAATCTTTCTGAGAACCATCAATACTAAGAAGAGATGTGTATATTGTTGTCTTGTTCCAGTCAGACTGTTTAACACAGAGTTATTGCCCTTTGATGACTTATGCATGATAGAGCAGTATTTGTTTCCGATCTATTTCTTTGCAACTTCTCGATGGATTGAAATGAAAGTTTTTGGGAAGCATCAATACTGAGACGAGATGCCCATTTCGTCATCTTGTTCCGGTCAGACTGTTTAACACAGAGTTATTGCCCTTTGATAACTTATACCTTATGCAAATAGAGCAGAATTTGTTTCCACACTATTTCTCTGCAACTACTGGATGGATTTTAATGAAACTTTCTGGGAACCATCGATACCAAGAGGAGACGCACATATTGTCATCTTGTATCAGTCAGACTGTTTAACACAGAGTTATGGCCCTTTGATAAGTTATGCATTTTGCTTGTAGAGCAGTATTTGTTTCCTTGCTATTTCTCAGCAGGAATCTATGGAAACCATCAATACCAAGACAAGATGCCCATATTGTTGTCTTGTTCTGGTCTGACTGTTTAACACAGAGTTATGGCCCTTTGAAAAGTTATGCACTATGCATATAGTGTGGTATTCGTTTATATGCTATTTCTTTGCAACTTCTGCATGGATTTTTTTTAAATACAGCACTATACTTTTACTACTGCATTCTTCATTTCAACAACTTGAAGACTTTTTGTCTCATTTTTATATTCTGGTGAGCTGCCCAACCCTTTTCACCATCTGAAGTTTTTTTTCACCTTTTTTGCCATCCATGATAAATAACTAAATAAAGCCCTATGACTTCAGCTGTTGTGTTAGTAATAACCAGTACTCGGCGGGGGATATAAATTCAACGAATTTGCTTGTTATAAATTTGAAAGCTTGTGGTATAACAAGTGACAGAAATCTTCACTTTCTTTATTAAAACCAAAGAAAGCCTATTAATACCAATGAAAGCCATTAGCTATTTTTAATGCAGTTGGTGAACTATTTTTTTTGAGAGAAAGTAAAAGTAGTTGAAAGTAGTCTCAGCCTGTAATATAGGTGAATGTATATGAGCCGATAGTGTAAGAGAGTGAAATTGTTAGTCACATGACTTTTAGGTCACTGACTTCCAGAACATTATAACAAATTTTCAGACTTTTCCAGACCATGGATCAACATAAGGGACCATAAATCTATTGTTTAGTCTTTATTTACTTGGAAAACTGATGTTGCAAAGCAATGAGACAATTGATTTTCTCCCAGAATGGCAGGGATAAGATAGCACAAATCTCCAAAGAGATTATTTAAACATGTTAAAGTACAGGAAATGAGGTGAGAGAGATCAAATCCTGTCTTAATTTTCCAGACTGAGCTCCAGTACAGGAAAGGTCTTCAAGATTTTGATTTTTTATCCCCCGCCGATCAAATCGGGAGGGGGATATTGTTTTGGCGTTGTCCGTCCGTCACGGTGTCACGTCGTCACGGTGTCCGTCTGAATTTCGTTTCCGGGCTATTTCTCTGCAACCACTGGATGGATTTCAACGAAACTCTGTGGGAAGTATCAGTACCAAGAGGAGATGCGCATATCTTGGTCTTGTTCCGGTCAGACGATTTAACACAGAGTTATGGCCCTTTGATAACTTATGCATTATGTATATAGGGCAGTATTCGTTTCCGGGCTATTTCTCTGCAACCACTGGATGGATTTCAACGAAACTCTGTGGGAAGTATCAGTACTGAGAGGAGATGCGCATATCATCGTCTTGTTCTGGTCAGACCATTTAACACAGAGTTATGGCCCTTTGATAACTTATGCATTATGTATATAGGGCAGTATTCGTTTCTGCGCTATTTCCCTGCAACTACTGAATGGATTTCAACGAAACTCTGTAGGAAGTATCAGTACCAAGAGGAGATGCGCATATCGTCGTCTTGTTCCGGTCAGACCATTTAACACAGAGTTATGGCCCTTTGATAACCTATGCATTATGTATATAGGGCAGTATTCGTTTCCACGTTATTTCTCTGCAACTACTGAATGGATTTCAATGAAACTTGCTGCAAACTATCTATACCAAGAGGAGATGCGCATATCGTTGTCTTGTTTCGGTCAGACCATTTAACACAGAGTTATGGCCCTTTGATAACTTATGCATTATGTATATAGGGCAGTATTCGTTTCCGAGCTATTTCTCTGCAACCACTGGATGGATTTCAACGAATCTTTCTGAGAACCATCAATACCAAGAGGAGATGCGCATATCGTTGTCTTGTTCCAGTCAGACCATTTAACACAGAGTAATGGCCCTTTGATAACTTATGCATTATGTATATAGGGCAGTATTCGTTTCCGAGCTATTTCTCTGCAACCACTGGATGGATTTCAACGAATCTTTCTGAGAACCATCAATACCAAGAGGAGATGCGCATATCGTTGTCTTGTTCCAGTCAGACCATTTAACACAGAGTTATTGCCGTTTGATAACTTATGCATTATGCATATAGAGCAGTGTTCGTTTCTGCGCTATTTCTCTGCAACTACTGAATGGATTTCAATAAAACTTGCTGAAAACCATCTATACAAAGAGGAGTTGCGCATATCTTTGTCTTGTTTCGGTCAGACCATTTAACACAGAGTTATTGCCCTTCATTAACTTATGCATTATGCATATAGAGCAGTATTTGTTCCGCGCTATTTCCCTGTAACTAGCGGATGGGTTTCAATGAAACTTGCTGAAAACCATCTATACCAAGAGGAGATGCGCATATCATTGTCTTGTTTCGGTCAGATCATTTAACACAGAGTTATTGCCCTTTGGTTACTTATGCATTATGCATATAGAGCAGTATTCGTTTCCGCGCTATTTCTCTGTAACTAGCGGATGGGTTTCAATGAATCTTTCTGAGAACCATTAATACCAAGAGGAGATGCGCATATTGTCGTTTTGTTCCAGTCAGACTGTTGAACACAGAGTTATGGCCCTTTGATAACTTATGCATTATGCATATTTAGCAGTATTCATTTCCATGCTATTGCTCTGCAACTACTGAATGGATTTCAATGAAACTTTCTGGAAAACATCAATACCAAGAAGAGATGTGCATGTCATGGTCTTGTTCCAGTCAGACTGTTTAACACAGAGTTATTGCCCTTTGATAACTTATGCATTATGCATATATAGCAGTATTTATTTCCGCGCTATTTCTCTGCAACTTTTGGATGGATTTCAATGAAACTTTCTTGAAACCATCTATACCAAGAGGAAATGTGCATATCATCCTGTTGTTCCTGTCAGACTATTTAACACAGTTATGGCCCTTTGATAACTTATGCATTATGCATATTATAGAACAGTATTCTTTTCCTCTATTTCTCTGCAACTACTGGATGGATTTCAATTAATCTTTCTGAGAATCATCAATACCAAGAAGAGATGTGAATATTGTTGTCTTGTTCCAGTCAGACTGTTTAACACAGAGTTATTGCCCTTTGATGACTTATGCATTATAGAGCAGTATTTGTTTCCGCTCTATTTCTTTTCAACTTCTCGATGGATTGAAATGAAACTTTCTGGGAAACATCAATACTGAGACGAGATGCCCATTTTGTCATCTTGTTCTGGTCAGACTGTTTAACACAGAGTTATTGCCCTTTGATAACTTATACCTTATGCAAATAGAGCAGAATTTGTTTCCACGCTATTTCTCTGCAACTACTGAATGGATTTTAATGAAACTTTCTGGGAACCATGCTTTTTCCCAAAATTATAGGGCATTGGGCCTTTTCCCCAGCCAATCAAAAAAGCCCTGATCATTTACAGTTGAACCTGCCTTATCAGCCACCTGCATTCAGCAACCACCTGTCTATAACAGCCAGTTTGAATTTATCCTAAACTGACATTTTGTTAAGCAGCTCCTTTTTGTCACTCCATTTGCAATTGGTCTCCTGTTCGATAAAAGGCATATCTTTGGAGTGAAGGTTTTAACCATATTTTTCCGAATCAAACAAAAATTCAAATGCTTAGAGTTATTGAGCAGGCAGTCTCCTGGCAGCTCTTGTTTTAAAAAGACATTAACCATTTCCCACATTGACAGGATTTGGTTCCATTATTGTTTCTTTGGATTTAAAAGCTTAAAATATGATATCGGTAAAAATGAGACTACAGTCAGTGTGATATTGTGTTCTGCTGATTTCCACTATCTCAGATTCATGCTTTTTACGAGCAACCTTTTTTGGAAAACTAGATTTCTGGAAGAGATATCATGCTGTCAGAGTTAAAATGGTGTTCCTAGTAGCTGTTGAAATTGGGCCCTACAAATAAATGGATTAATGGGAAAGCTTTCTTGTGATGGTCATGACTTTTATTAAGATAACTATTAAAAAAATGCAAGTCCCAACAGATTTATTAACCCTTTACTCCATATATATGTATCTTTTTCAAATGTGCAAAAATGTGTAGATCCAGATCAGCTGGCACATCCGTGCTGTCTGATTTGGATCTGCACTGGTTTAATCTTTGTCAAAAAAAACCAAATGAATAAAAAAATGAACAGGGAAGATCCTGATCAGATGACACAAATTTGCGAAAATGTGTCTGAAGGAATAAAATTTTATGTTTACAATTTAAAAAAAAAAAGCAAAAATACACTGCAACCCTATTATATCGCGGACCTCTGGGTCCAAGCCCGCCAACCGCGATATAAACGGAGCGCGATATAAGTAAATAATCGCGCTAAAACAAGGAGAATATTCATTTGTTTTTGCTGTCAGATGCATGTATATCGCGGCGTTGCGTAATAAACACGCCGTGAAATCTACGGGTACATCAGGGAGTACGTTCCGTGCCGGACAAATGTTTTAAAACAAATTTTTTATATAATTTATTAAGATTTATTTTTTACTAAAAAAAAAAAAATAAATGTACAAAACAAAGATTGCCGTAATATATTTCCAACGGTGGTATTATTGTTTTCAGTACTTTCAACTGATCGACGATCTGTTGGTCGGTCATGGTCGGCGATATAAGTTCGTCGTCGTCCATCGTTTACCAGCTTAATATGTTGACGAGCAGGTTATGTCAAAACAACAAACTGTTTTGATGTTTCCTGCTAATGTCTATTATGGTTAGCAACTTGCATTAATTGACGCTAATTTGCGGTTTGTCACGTGAACGAATTTCTGCCAGTACGCACGGTATCAGCTTGGTGTTTTTCGCACCTATTGTTCGTCACAAAGGGGGTTTCATGTCAAATCAGAAGCAACAGAATTGTAAAAAAACCCTCTCCTCTATTTTCATTCGTCTGAGGTTAAATTGTATCTGCTGGTGAACGTGTACATCGCCTCTTAAATCCCTGCATACAAAATGTAATAAACAGCCTTCGCCGACAATGACGTAATACGACACGGAAAAAGCGTGCGTTTTGTGAAATTGTCGCCAACGTTGATTAAATAATTTGATCTTTTTTTACCACCCACGAAAAATGAACAAACATAATATACAATGTAAATGTACAAAAAATTGGGATCCACGGACCAAGCGCGATATATTGGATATCGCGATATAACGGATCGCGATATAACGGAGTTGCAGTGTATTATTAGTCAATATGTCTTGTCTTACCAGAACGGAGAAATTTGTATGTGTGAATTTTTATTTGTTTACAGCTTTAAATTTTTTCATCAGATAAAAATTTTGTCAATCATCACGTTCTGACAGAAATCAGTGACAGTTCCTGGAGTTGATGATTTATCTACACACTTCTTAGTCTCGAAACATATAAATTATGAAAGATGAACACTAAACAATACCCTCCCATGAGGGAACATATGGGTGATAAATCTGTTGAACCATCTACCTATTATCACTTTCGTACCAATTTTCATTACATTATGCACTAACATCTACGCCACTGGATCGCCACTTGATCGGTCCAGATATTTGTCAGTTTTAATGTTGGCTATTATAAACCTGGCTTTTTTTTTCATATTTCTTCATCAAACTTTCATTTTATGCTTCTTATTACAATGTTTGATTCAGCTCTTAGAAGTTAGATACTTGCTGAGAATAACAAAATCACAGATTTTGGTGACAACATGACCTTGTTGTCATACGCAATATAATTCTTTGACACACCAAGGGGAAAAAATGTGTTCGATAATATTTTTGATGCTTTTTTATTGTTACTTCATTTGGAAAAAACTTACCATTATATTTTGTTTTTATGGTAAATAATTAAACAGGGGATTTTAATTGTGTTGTATTTTGACAACATAATGTTGATTTAACCCTGAAATTCGTAATAAGCAATGTCGTCTGCTCAACTTTATGACATTATTTCATGATTGATGTCGGGCACCAAAGCAACCTTTTTCTTTTCTGTGACATGCCACATTGAAAAGTTTAAAAAAGAAGTATAATGACAAAGTTAAAGCAAATGTTAAGTTTTCATTTGTAACAGACAAACCCGGCTGACTGAATTCTTTGAAAAGGCAACAAAAAATTGTGGACAGTCGCAGCATAATGTAGAAAATATCTATTATCGCTAATTCCGAGATGTTTTCCAATTACCTTGTAATAGGATAATTTTCTTTGTCAAAAGACAGAGAAACGGCTATTTTTGGTGAAACTTTCTGAAGAAATTTTCTCATTAGGTGTGGTGGTAATTCAATTTTATAGAAATAAAATTCTCTGTGTCAACGATTTCACATGAAACAGTTCTGTTAATGTTTCAGAATGAAATTTAATTGCCTATCTGAATGGAACTTGGTTGGAAAGGTTTAATGAAATTGCTAGCTGTTGCAGTTTAAATGCCAAGTTCTTTTGTTAGTTATTTTTTGCACACAGGAAATTGAAAATGAACAGTTTACTTGTTTGTTTAATTTGAAATGTTGGGGCACATGTGAGTTTGTTGCAGTACCTAGAATCTGGTTTTAACCTCCAGTGTCAAGTCGTGTTTGGGCATTCAGGTATGGTCTTAAATACCCAAAACTTATTAAGTTATTAGTAATACCTTATTAAAAAAACATCAACATCCTTATCCATGTAAAAATGCAAAATTGTTGTAGATACAATAACCCTTTCCTCCATTTAATTGCTTGTGAACAGTGTAGATCCAGATCAGCTGATCAGGATCTATACTGTTGGCATTTAGATCTGACCAAGATGGGACCAGTGCAGATCCTGATCAGATGGCATGGATGTGCCAGCTAATCAGGATCTACACTGGTCACACATGCATGCAAACTCCTCAGTTTTGAGTATTGTTTTTGCCTGTATAACTTCTTCTGCTAAGGACGCAGCTGTGCACAAATCTTACCAAAATGGCATACAGCTAGTTTCAGTGTTATTTATGACCCCAGAAATCATACAACCAGTGGTTTTGATTGTGTAACACTTGTATTTTCAGATTTTGTGTTGGTGTATGAGGAAGACCTTGACAAACTCAGTAGTTTACAACCACAGAAAGGTTCCGTTGACTTTAAACGCTACAAGTTCCTGGAAAGTTTGCGGAAAACTGGATTGGAGATGGAAGAGGTATGCTGAATTTTGACACGTTTTGTAAGATGCGATGGGGTCTGTCAGGATTTGCATCCACGACCAGATATAAAAACTTTTTAAGTTTTAGGAAAAGGAAAAAGTAACATTGAAAAAGTTGAAATTATTTATTTCAAACCAATCTTATGTTTTGTTACATCTAGTTTTCTACCTAATTTAACTCCAGGTTCACTGGTCTTATTTTGTCGCTTGATACTCCATCATAGGTTCTTATGTTTTATAATGTTTGAGTGCTTTTGCAAGCATCTATGTTGAGTTGATGGGTGGGTTGGAGTTAATTCACCTAGACAACTTGTTGAGCTCAGGAAAACACTACTCATTACAAATTGAATTACACATGATTGCAAGTACATGTGTAAGCCCCTTTCAGCTCTTATCTCTAGCAGAGTGATTAAGAGGGTCAAAAGGTTAACCTCAGACAAACATTTACTAAATATGCTGTGTTTCTATACAAAACAATGGCAAACTGCTCTTTCTAATTGCAAAAAAAATTACTGAAGATGTATTTTTGGAGCTAAATTTCAATTTGAAATAATTGAAGATCACTATGTTTATAAACTAAAACGTTGGTTAGAGTAGAGATGACTAAAAACAAGCCTTTTTACGATGTTTAATTTCGGACATTCTCTCGGATGGGGCTGTTTTTAAAAAGATTTACTTGCAACCTTTAAAGGAAAGCATACTTCTTTTTACAATTATGTCAAATTTAGGACCAGTGTTAGTAAGCTCCAAATAGGCACACAGTCAGATCGAGGTCTACACGTTTACTGCTTAATTCACAAGCAAATGATTTTTTGCGAACACCTTTTTAAACATGGAAATGACTGACATGAATTTAGAGGTTAAGGGTTAATATCATAACCTAACATTCATACTTATGACATTTCAATAAAGAAAACTGAAATTCATTAAGAAACTCGCTGCTTTGAAAAAGTATTTTAAGAGATAAGGCACATCTGTTCTGCAGTATCTCTAGATGAAAATGGATCAGGGCGCTCATTAGTCGAACCCTGCCCTCCCACAAAGTGTAGACTGCAAAGGTATGTGCTTCTTTTCACATCCGAGGGTTCCTGCAATGTGTTAACGTTGGTTGCACATAACTTGATCCACCTTTGACATTTTTCAGGCTGGGTTATTGGCTTGGGAAATGGGATGAAAAAAGCTCCTTTCATTTAATCTTGTTTTTTTTTTTCACCATAACGGGAGTCACTTCTACATTTACCCCAACAACAATGTTTATTCCCTTCACTTTTCTGCTTAATATTGAATTCATTTTCCTTGTTTTTCAAAGCAAAGTTTTGCAACTGACCAGCATCTGCAGCCATTTTCAATAGACAGACAAGGAATGTAAACACTGACCAATGTCTGACATACAGGCAACTTAGATTGAAGTCACTGATTACCTGTTGTGCTAAAAATAGCCTGTCTGAAGAACACTATTGCATTCCTTGTAGTTCCCCAGTGAAATTAGGTGATACCTGACATTTGGCTAGCCTCTTTTGTTTCACAAAAATTTGGTGACATGAAATTGTACATTGTTAAAATGCCCGTTAAGGACTTTCAGGGTGAAAAATCAATGTTGTTAGAGGATTTATTTTACTTAGAATATTTTGCTTGGAGATTGTTGAACTTTTTATGTTTTTAAAAAAGATTCTGTTTACTATACAGATTAAGAATAAGTAGCAAAAAACCCTGAGTGTGATGGCTGTAATATAATAAGCAACTACAGCGATATCAGTTCGTACTCGGTGAACCTGTAAGAAGGTCAGTGTGTCAGTGCAAGTTTGCACTGGACACTCAGCCTGCGGATAGGGTCAGCCGGTGTATCGCTGTGGTTGCAGACTATTTATTATTACAATAGTTATATAACCCTAGCGACATTATCGTTAACTTGTTATTAACGGTAGCTAGGTAAACAGATAGGGTTCTATATAAATACTGGGCGAGCAAAGCTCTCCAGTGCGGCAGTCTTAGTAGCTCGTCCGAGCGACCACGACGAGGGCTCCCTGTCCGTAACAAACCTTCATTTGTTAGAGTCTTCTATGCGGTAGCATAACGCTACAATGGCAAAAAGTGTTACAACACATCCAATTAATTTTGTTACTTGACCAAGAGACAAATGCGTTCATGTATAAACTAGCTGGATGTTTTGATGTCAGACTATTGTACAAATATCATTGTTTGAACAAGCGTATTGAATATTGATATCTGATGTTGCAGACGCGTTATCAATTGTGATAAGGCATTTTGTTTAATTGGCTTTTCCCAATTTGATGGTATTTTCGTATTTATTATCTGTCCGATCTTTTAGACAGTTTGTCATTGCGGATATGCTCTACACTGCTGATAAAGCATTTGGTTTAAACCTTTACTCAATAGATGCATCTTTATTGCATCAGTGAAAGTTTAGATCCAGGTCAGCTGGCACATATGTGCCATCTGATCAGCATCTAAAGAGTTCACTTTTAGAGTCATTAAAATATTATTTCTAACCAGGTGGCGAAAATTGTAGATCCAGGTTAGCTGGCACAATGTAGATCCAGATCAGATTATACAGGTATGCTTGCTGATCTGGATCTACTCTGTTCTCCCATGCAATAAAAGTCATATTATATAGAGTCAAGGGTTAATTCAGTTGGAGCAAAATCTAGATTTATGAGCTCTATTTGTTTAATCTTAGTTGCAGCATTGACTTGAATGCCTTTTGCAACATGTCATGCATGTTGGTAATATAAAAGCTCATTATTACTCCCGGCGGGACTTTTAGATGTTTATTGGGTGTTACATGCAATGTTGTCATAGAAGAGGAGATGCTGAGTTGCCTTGCCCTGTCATCATTCATAATTAATGTCAGGAAATACAGATGGTAGCAAAAATCAATTATTGAAAAACATGGAAATATATTGTTTTGTAAAATCAATTTCATTTGCGGCAGATTAATTTAATGGTGGAGATGTGTGAAAAAATTAAAAAAAATTAAAGGAAGTAAACTTTCTATGATGTGAATGCGATTTGAATGTTTTAGATAATTTTTGGCCAGTTTTGAGCTTAATGAATATACCTCATTAGCAAAAGAATTAAACCCTTTGGAAATTTTTGGATTTTACATTATTAAGCATTATGAAAATTCATTTTAGTTAACAATGTTGATCACCAGATACAATGAAGTATTTTAATTTGTTACGATCACAAAAGTCAAATCTCAAGCATCTGATTGGCTGGGGTGCTTTAGATTTTAGACTAATCTCTAAATTCAGGTTTATGATCTTGGGCCCATGTATCAAGATAATAAAAGTGAGAATCGACATTAGTCTTAGAACTCGGCAATCTGATTGGTTGAAATTGAGAAAATATGCAAATCTGACCAATATGGAGCTTGGGATTTGAGACTGGTGTCAAACCATTCAAATCAGGTAGTAGGATAATAAGAGTGAGTAATGAGAGCAGTTTGAGAACTCAGCAATCTGATTGATTGAAACTGAGCACATACTAAATAGAACTGACCAATGAGGAGCTTTGGATTTGAAACTGGTTTTTAAGCTCAGTTTTTATAACATTGGAGCTAGCTTTCATCTGGCCCCGTGATTATAAAACTTTTTTCATGCTCATCTCAATTCTGTCCTCAAACTTAAAATGTCTAAAACATTAACAGTCTTCATAAATAAGGAAGTTCTGTTCAACAGTTGTTGAGAGCAATTTTGTCATATATAATCAGTTTAAAATGTTTTACTTTATATAATGAACAGAAACCAAGCCATCAAATTGTCATGCTGAAATTGAGTTGAGCATGAAAAAAGTTATATAATCACGGGCCTCTACAGTACCCAAGGTTATAGAACTGAGCATGGAAACCAGTCTCAAATCTCAAACATCTGATTGGCTGAAATGGCGACAGGTTGCCATTTCAGCCAATCATCAGCTGGCACATCCATGCCATCTGATCTGGATCTACACTGTTACCTTTTGATACATAAGGTTATTTCTGACCATGATGTGACCAGTGCAATTTAAGGTAATGGAGATCAGGTGGCATGAATATGCTGGCTGACCTGGATCTACACTGATCCACACACCTTAAAATGTTTATATATGGAGTAAAGTATTACAAAATTTGACAGAGAATTAATCTCTCTTGGAAATTTATTCATTTTGTGCTTAATTTCTTAATAATGCTGCAAGCAAATAATAAGAGACATTTTCAACCAAGTCAAGTGAAATTAGTGGTTGCCAAATATTGTGAGATACCAAAATTGCATCCATTAACTGCCTGTTCTCTCCATTGATGCCAAAATAATATGTGGAATCAAAGAGAAAATTGCTAAAGGGCTTAAGATTAGATGCTTTCAGAAGAAAAACAAAAACAAAAACAAACTCTAGTGAGCATCTATTTGTTGCTGTTATTTGCAACACTGGATTCCAGAAGGATCTTTTTTTACCCTTGTTAACATTTGTGTCATGATAAAAAACAAAATTGATCATTTACCTCTTTACTGCATGGGATATTGCTGTTATCCCAAGGATAAACAGTGTAGATCCAGATCAGGCGGCACATCATGCCGTTTGATCTGTGCCCAAGGTTATAAAACTGAGCATGGAAACCAGTCTCAAATCTCAAGCATCTGATTGGCTGAAATGGCGAGTCGCCATTTCAGCCAATCAGATGCTTGAGATTTGAGACTGGTTTCCAACCTCAGCTTTATAACCTTAGGCCCAGGGCCTGTCCTGTTTAATTTTAATTCATTAGGTTATTTCTGATTAAAAAGATGTCTGACCAGAGTAGAACCAGTTCTGAGGGCACAGATGTTGCAGCTGTTTCTACATTGGTCTTGCACACAAGATAAAACCATTATATATGGAGTAAAGGGTTAATGGAAAATTATAAAAATGATTATTTTTATGTCTGCCGCAAACACATCTTGTATAATTAAATATGCTGATCTGAATGTTACCATAGACCAGTCAGATATTCTCTTGTCATTGTTGCTAATGTTGTTTTGAAAAGGATCATGGTACCATTGTCAAAATTTCTGTTGTTGTTGTTCTCAATAGGATCATGGTACTGTTGTCAAAATTTCTCTTGTTATAGTTGTTGTTTTGAAAAGGATCATGGTACAATTGTCAAAATTTCTCGTGTTATTGTTGTTGTTTTGAAAAGGATCATGGTACCGTTGTCAAAATGTCTCTTGTTATTGTTGTTGTTTTGAAAAGGATCATAGTACCATTGCCAAAATTTCTCTTGTCATTGTTGTTGTTGATCAGAATGGCACCACTGTACAGTTCACAACAATTTTCGCTTTGAATTTGAGCTTTATTTCAGGCACTTGGATATAGCTGAAATTTGTAAAGCAGTTATAAATGTTAACCGCATTAGTTGTGCACAAATGGTACCACACATTAAATATTCATTCTATACCTTAATAAAATACTAGAAGCTGACTTTGTATAACAGAATAGATGTCATTAGCTGATAGGTTCCCATGGTAATTAGGTTATATTAGACAGAAACGCCAGAAAATTGCTCTAACATGGTCATTTAAGCCGCCTGATCACAGCAATGGTTATATCTCAGACTAATGAAAATTGCCTATTATCGGTAAGTCAGAAAAGTTGATAAAAACAAGTGAGAAAATTTTCGCCATCTTGCTGAGTCTGCATTTTCTTCCATTAATGGCATTTTGAGAGACTAAAGTGATTTTACTGAGAAAATTGGAAACAAAAGGGAATTCACTTGAAAACAAATTGCTTGAAATTGAACTACAAACTAAAATGTATGTTAAATTGTACATGTTTATTTATTGATACGGAGTGGAGCTAAAAATATTCATTTAATTAGAATGACAGATCTCCATCAAGTATTTAGATAATTTTCATACTTGCTTTCAAAGAAAAAGGGCAATGCATAAAGTGTCTGTCTGTCCTTCCATCTGTCTTTCCCATCCTATTCCTGTCCCGCCCTGCCCAACCCCGCCTGGCCCCACCCTGCCTTGCCTAGTGTAGCCAGGCCTTGCCCTGTCTTGTCTTGTCATCCCATCTGATCTGAATCTACAGTGTTTGCACATAAATCACACATATATATAAAGGGTTGAACTGTTTTTGAACTAAGGTGATGCCCTGATATGAGTCAATTGGTTCTATATTTGCAGGAGACAGTTCAAACAGAAAAGAAACAGATCACCTACCTGAAACTATATGCACCCTGGGATGTGTGTGTTTTCTACGCAGAAGACCTGTGCATGAGAGCACCCTTACAGGTAATTAACCCATAACTCCTTAGATATCACTTGTGTGCGCTTGTGCCACTAGTACCTCGAAGTATATACACTCTGGGATGTATATGTTTTCAATGCAGAAGACCTGTGCATGATAGCGCCTTTACAGGTAATTAATCCATTATTTCATAAATGCAACTTCATTGCATATGCGTGTGTGACCATGACCTTAAACTATATGCACCCTTGGATGTGTACATATTTTTTGCTGTAGTCTTGTGCATTAGAGCCCGCCCTTACAGGTCATTAACCCTTTACTCCTTATACACACAAATATAGCATGTATAACGGGTGTAGATCTAGATCAGCTGGCACATCAGTGCCATCTAGTCTGGATATGTACTGGTCGCATAATGGTCAAAAATAACCTAATAAATATAAAAGCTGATCAGAAAGTACAGATATGCCAGCTGATCTGGATCTGTACTTGTGGCACATGCATTAAAACATTTTAAAATGGAATAATGGGTTAAGATTTTGGATTCATTTTAAACACATGATTTCTTACATACCAGATCAGGTTTTACAACTGTTTTATCCGTGCTGGAAAGAATCCTATGATCACATCAGGGGAAAAGATGTATTTAAGAAATAATAATATATCGCAGGATTTATCACTGGGCGATTTCAGATTCATAAGAATATACATCATGACTACGGGGCGTAGCCCCGAGTGATATATATCTACGCATCTGAACAACGGCCCGTCATATGTCCTGCAATATATCACTGGAAGATATTTATTATTATTTCATTTGTAACACGACATCACTGAGTGAACAATCGAAAAAATTTTAACCCAATTTTAGCGCTTGTCATAGCCTGTCGGCTGTTCGTGTTTACTCCCTAAACATCTCCATAATTCAAAAATTGATAATAATTCAAAGATTGAATAACAAACTTGAATACATGGCGTATTTTTCATTCCAACAGTTTAACCTTCATCAGGGAATAACATATAAACAACGGAAATGATGTGAGGTCGTTAAAATGGCGCATTAACATCACCTAATCATTGCCAGAAAATAGCGGAAAATAATTGTAGTTTTTTATTTAAATATATAAAATAAATATTATTCTATTACTATGGTATCATCATATTATGAGCAGGTAAAAATTTCGCGTATTTTGTCTTAAAAGCAGGAAATTACATCCCAGCAAAAAATACAATTGTCACGTGATAATTTTATAACGACCAGTATTTATGGAATAGCTGTGCCCACGCACGGTGATTTATTGTGTGATAAATCAATTTATATTCGATGGGAAAAACGTCGAGTCATGTTAGAATTGGTGATATTTTGACATTAGAGTTACTATATTTGAAAAAAAAATTACAATAATTTTTTTTTCTTATAACTTAAAAGTGGATTTAATACGTTTTGACAAAACAATGGTATTATAAACTGCCGTCAGCACAACTTTTTTAGCTGCTGAACCAGATCTACACTGTTCGCTCATGCAATAAAGGTGCATCTATGGAGCAAAGGGTTAAGTTGGAAATAAAAATTTAATTAAAATTATATTTGAAAATCTTATGCTTCATAATAATATGTATCTAGAACAAATGTGTGCCTTTAGCTTTTTTATTATGACGAAAATTCCTGATATCCAAACCTTGCACAATTGACGACATATATATATAATAAACTTAATAGCTTATGCTTGGCAGCTAATGTGGCAGAGGTTCAATATTTAATTAAAGCTAATGGTATTAAATGGGATGACAAAACGCAAACATTTCTTCTCTAAGTGTTATGGTGATGTTCATTGAATTGTGGTTAAGACATTCCACCTATGACTTGCACAAAGATTGACATAAGTTGTCCTGCATTTTTGCTGTAAATGCATTTAACATTTTCCTCCATTATAATATGCCTTAATGCTGTGGGCAAACTGTGTAGATGTTGGTTATTAACCCATTTTTCCATGTATACAGGTTTTATTACATGTGTGACTTATGTAGATCCAGATCAGCCAGAACATCTGGGTTGAAGGTTATAAAACTGAGCATGGAAACCAGTCTCAAATCTCAAGCATCTGATTGGCTGAAATGGCGACTGGTCGCCATTTCAGCCAATCAGATGCTTGAGATTTGAGACTGGTTTCCATGCTCAGTTTTATAACCTTGGACACTGGTCTGTCTGATCAGGACGTACGCTGTTTGCCCATGGAATAATAGCCATATCCTCATAATGTACTAAAATGTTTTTAATGAGACACCAAAATAATTAAACACTGTTGTCATATATCAAAATATTGGCACTACTTTGCTTTTTCAATCATGTATTGCTGTTAATGACTACAAAATTGATCACTGGTTGCCCATGGAATAATAGCCATATCCTCATAATGTACTAAAATGTTACTGAGCAAGCGGTTAGTCACAGAATCTGTATACATGTATCCAGTATTTCTTCACTTTTAATTAGCATCAAAGTGCCTATGGACAAATGGAAGCATAACAAGCAAGAAGTTGTAGCTTATTTGTTTGCTGTTTGTGGCATCTTATATCAATGGTAGCAGAGGTTACATCTTTCACAGGGATTTCATTTGATGACACTTTGACTCTTGAAATTTCCAAAGAGCCTCATTTTGACCTCTTTCATTTCAGCCTAAGGTTTTGTTTTTCATAAATTAGGGGTATCTAGGCTTATAATTGGCAGAGTCCCTTAAAAACTGATCAAAATAACCCTTGAGATTTAGCAGATAGTAGAACCCCTGTTTCAGTTTACCTTTTTATGCCTCAATGAAATGGGACGGCATATAGAGTTGCACTCATCGTTACATCTGTCCATCTGTGTGTACATCCCCCAAGTCTTGTGGCATCAAATACTTATTAACTATCTGGCCAATTTCTTTCAAAATTTGCAAACTAAAGGTGATCACGCAGGATGTGTAGATGATCGTAAAGAAAAGATTTTTTCCTGCGACCATTTTTACCGAAGTTATGGCCCTTTGTACAAATGTTGTTGTAGTAGTGAGGGCATCAGTGTCCGAGTACACATTCTAGTTATTAATTTGAATTGCATTTCAGGCTCACCCAAACCCAAGAAATAACTGGTCAGATAAAATCTTGACTTTTCTACATATTCCGAATGTTTTACATGAGGAGGTCCCTCATCAGCCTCTAGATTACTACACATGTGCTTTCAAGAAATCTAAACTGGACAGGTAGTACACAGTTTTAATTTTGTTAGTATGAAATGAAGGTAGCAAACCACTCTTTCTGTACAGTCAAAGACCAACCAGGGGGAATTCAAAAATTGTTTTTTGAAGGCAAGACATGGCTGTCTTTGTACACAGGTGAATTTGTTGATTAAATCAGTCATTGGGACAAATACTGTGGTATCATTTAATTTCCTGGAGATCAAATTTCGTGCAAATAATATAAGTAACATTTTCGCTAGGGCTTAAATTCGCGCACTTGTATTATTCTTATAGGACTAGATATTCAATGGTTTGATTTCCATAGGGTGTGAATTCGTGCATTTACTCTAGCACAAAATACACGAAAATTAAACCACCGCAAAATATAATGATACCACAGTAAAATGTGGTCTTTATCCATAGGTGATTTTTGTTTACAGGTGGTCTTTAGCAATAGTTAGGCTTTTTCTACATTTTATATTTCTTCTGGAAGTTGACATCATTCTTTAACCCTTTCCTCCATATATATGCATTTTTACGCATGGGCGACCAGTGTAGATCCAGATTAGCCAGCACATCCGTGCCGTCTGATCACGATCTGCGCTGGTCACATTTTGGTAAGAGATAACCTAACAAATCAAAAAGCAAACAGTTTAGATCCTGATCATATGGCACTGATGTGCCGGCTGATCTGGACCTAAACAGTTCACCGTCACAAAAAAGGTATATCTATGGAGGAAAGGGTTAAAAAAAGTGTTAAAAAGTGTACCAGACAATATTTATTATTGTGCAGTTTGCCAGATTTTTTATCAATATTGTAAAGTGTTTAGTAGAACTTGTGTTCTTTCTGAAGAGGGCTTTTTTATTAATTAATAGGGGCTGTTTACAGGTGCAATCCCCTCAGAAAATTTCTTTAAATGATCAAGTTTTTCCCTAAAAGGAACTTCACATCAGGTTTTTTCATTCTCCCTTTAGCTATTTTCCCAAAATTTTTAGGACCTGGGCCCCTTTCCCTGGCAGTGAAAAAAGCCCTGTTAAAAAAGAAACACAACAAAAACTTAAAATATTACCAGACATTTCCCCATAACAAAGCTAATATTTACACTCCTGTTGCACTTAGCTGTGATTGAGTACTCTCTTGAGACTTTTTTCATTTGGACTTAACTGTCCATAAATCAAATAATGGAAGGCAAATTCCAGTCGTCAATGATGTGTTTCAAGTTTGTACATTTAATTTTTCAAGTGCAACATTTTCAATAATAATGCCCTCCTTTGCACATTTTGGTCCGTCTGTCCATCTGTAACCAACCTTGTCTGGTCAATAACTAGGCAACAGTTTGGTATACAGTCCTAAGATTTGGTAGGGAAGTTTGTCATCGCATGAAGATGACCTTTATAGATTTTGAGGTCAGGAGGTCAAAATCAAGGTCACAGTGACCTTGGATAAATGAACAGCAGATTACTATCCAGTTGGCGTTTGTGAGATTTTGGGGCATTCATGTTTCGCAAAAATTTCTTGTTAATTTAAATGTGCCTCATCTTTTGACAGGTTCCTGGGCAGTAACAATCATGATACATACTTTTCGAGCACCCAGAGGAGTCGGATTGTTTGGGAGATTCTAACAACTGCTGCCTACGGCAAGAGGAAGAGAGCCGAGATCGGGATTGAGCGGTTGATAGAAGAGGATGTGTACAGTGCTGCCTTCCCACTGCATGATGTAAGAGACTTTTAGGGCTTTTTGAGTGCAAGATAGAAGAAATATTTGCAGAAATACTGTATTATTTGAATATGCCATTTGCTTTCTAGGTATGGGTTATATAATGTGAGCAAACAGTATCAGACAGCATATTTGTGCCATCTGATCAGGATCTACACTGTTTGCTTCATGGTCAGAAATAACCTAATGAATTAAAAAGTGTTACCACTGACTTCCCTTTAGGAAGATTTTATGCATTTATGTAAAATGGTTACAAATGTCACTTTACTGTGTAACATTACACTTCATTGCAATTGATATTTGGACATGTTGTGAAACCTCATATATATTTCAGGCACTTTAACAAGAAAGTAAATTATTAAGGGAAAGATAAATTCTTTGACATTTTCTTTCTTTCCATACTTCTAGCAAATTTTGACTTCCCTGTAAATTATGGCTTGGTCTTGATTGAAACCCACACAGACTTTGATGTGGTGGAATTTAGCCATATTTTCCCTGGAACGTGGGATTTAGTTTCAGAAATAATGAAATATAATTATGTTCTTGTGTTTTATTAGTAAAACAAGTACTGTCAGTAGAGCAGAATCTGTTGCGTAATAAAGTCACAAGTGCATAGAACAAGTGATTAAATTAATCACTTCCCAATAACTGAGTGTACACTGACAGATATTTATTATTTTGGTTTCATCCTTTAAGTATTTTTGTGTCACCCTTTCAAAGAAAATGTGATAGGAATCACTTTGTCAGTTAGTCAGTTTGTCATGTTGGCTTTAACTTTGCCATTTCTTAATATTTCTTAATCAAACTTTCAAATTATATTGCTTATGCAAAAAACGGTCATGATGATGCCAGGTTCTTTAGGTCTAGGTCAAATTTGATGGATTTATGTACTGTTGTTGTGTTCAAATATGTTTTTATTCGGACAAAGTATGCAGGGTGACACAAGTGTTCAACTGAACAGCCACTTAATGTTGAGAATTTTGAACTCCGTAGTTGTCAGTTATTTAAGGCCTTAAGAAATGAACAGACATAATCCTGGCACATGAACTGTCTATAATGAGATTGTACTTCTGAAGAAAAATACAAAGTATGGTAAGTCCTAGGATAAATTCTGTGAATTATTTCTTCTTGAATTCAAGAAACCAGGGCTTAAGAATTGAATGCTATCTCCTTTTACTGTCAAATTTGCATGTACTGACAACACTTTAATAAAATCACTTGATATAGTTTCCAGGTGTGTTTTGAATTGAGATTTGAATAAATTGTGTTAAATCAGTGGTAAATATATTGTGTTAGAAATATAAAGTTTTCAGTTCCTTTCTGAAAAGTGGTTTCATTTCTGATAGATTTTAGGTCTTTAGAAAGGGCATTCCACCATTTTGGTCCTACTACAGCTATTGATCTGTCAGCGATTCTGGTTCTTGTTTTTGGAACAGTAAATTGAATGTCATCTGAAGATCTTAGTCTGTATTTTCCCTGAATACAGTTAAACAAACAGGCTTCCCTGCACAGTATGAAAAACAATAACAAGAATTTTGAACATAATTCTTGCCCTCACAGGCAAACAATGAAGAGATTTAAGAATTTCAGTAGTAGGATGATCATATGGAGCACTGGTAACAACTCTTGCAGCTTAGTTCTGAACTTTCTGAAGTTTATTGACCAGATAGGCATGGATATCCGTAAAAAGACCATTGCAGAAGTCAATATGTGAATGAATAAGCCCGTGTACCATTATTTCTGTTGAGTTTTGAGATAGATGTTTGCGAATGTCTTTTAGATTTCTAAGCTGGGCATAAGCGATCTGACATTTCTTTCTAATATGAGAATCAAAATTTAGAGTGCATTTTTTGAAAGGAAGCAATTTTCTTCTCGGATTTACTAGATAATATTCCTGGCCAGTCTTAATTGTTGTGGAACTGTTTTTTCTTTGTCAGAAAGTTTTATGGTTGTTTGCTAGATAATAGCCCCAGAGAAAATTGTCCAGACTAGATTTGTTACAGAAATTACCAATTATTTATATAATGAACGAAATAATGAGTATTTTGGACAGATTTGAGTATTTAAGTGTGTAGCATTGCTTTTTGCCTCATTTGCAACCCGTCGGGTTGAATTGACCCAGATTAGCACTCAGATTTGCACAGTTTGATCTGGATTTACACTGTTTGCTGTTCAGTCCATAAACTCATTACTCCATAGATGCCTTTTGTCACATCGGCAACCATGGTGGATCCAGGTGCCAAGGTTATAAAACTGAGATTAGAAACCAGTCTCAAATCTCAAGCATCTGATTGGCTAAAATGGCGACTGGTTGCCATTTCAGCCAATCAGATGCTTGAGATTTGAGACTGGTTTCCATGCTCAGTTTTATGATCTTGGGCACAGATTAGTCATCACATCATGCCTTCTGTTTGCTTCATAGTCAGCAATAACCTTATAAATCTCGAAGCAAAAAGTCTCTAACTATGAAGCGACTATAATAATAGATGGTCAATCCAGATCAGACAGGATGAATGTGCTATTTAATCTGGATCTACACAAAAGTGATGTCTGATCAGGATTGCACTTTTTTTTTTGGTAAAAAATAAAATAATCAATCAAAAAGTAAACAGTGCAGATCCTGATTGGATGATAGGATGTGCCAGCTGATCCTGGATCTACTCTGTTCGCCCACTCATATAAGGTGTATCTATGGGGTAAAGGGTAAAGAAATAATTTATTTAAATTAACCTTTGTATTTATTGCTTTGAACTGCTGGCCCCTGCTTGAATGGGCATTAATTTCTATTTTCTTCATTTAGGGGCCATATGAACTGCCGAAACTTCATCACTTGGACACAGAAGAACTCAACGACCGTCAGATACTGTATCACTTCTGGGGAAGATGGGGAAAATGGTACAAGTACCAGCCTCTGGACCACATCAGAGAGTACTTCGGAGAGAAGATTGGCATTTACTTTGCCTGGCTAGGTAAACACTTTATACAAGACATAATTGGGGCGTGTCTAAGAAAAGGCACTTTTGGAAAATTGACGTCAATTCTTGAAATGACATCAAAATATTGAGCAAGACAACATGGCTTTTTATGCATTTCGTGGTAAATAAACAGTGTTATTATAGTTTGTAACAAAACCCTCACTTTTAAAGTCCAGTTCTAACTAGTACATTTAATGGGGAACATCTCACACCACCCTTCTTATAAATATATTTTGTCATATTTACCCTTTATTCCATAGACACACTTTTATTGTGTAGGCAAACAGTTTAGATCCAGATCGGTTGGCACATCCATGATCAGGATTTAAACTGTTTGCTTTTTGATTTGTTAGGTTATTTCTGACCAAAATGCAACCAGTGCAGATCCTGGTCAGACGGCACAGATGTGTCAGCTAATCTGGATCTACACTGGTTGCACATGCGTAAATTATTTTATTTTATTTTTCTAAATTTTCAAAAAAAAATTTGAAGCATGAGGTTCATTTAGTCATCATGTTAAAGTGTTGTAAAAACCTGAAATGTTATTTTGTTGTTACAGGTTTCTACACAGCTTGGTTGTTGCCTGCTGCTGCGGTTGGTGTGTTTGTGTTCCTGTATGGTGTGTTCACAATGTCCAGTAACACACCAGCGTAAGTGATTATCTCCATAAAAACTTCTTTTGACCCAGATCAGATGGCATGGATCTGGATCTACACTGTTTTCCTATACAATAAAAACCATAACAAGATTTAAACTGTAAAAGTATTACACACAATTATATAACTTTAACATTGTCTTGTTGTTGATTGATCTAAAAACTAAGAAAACTTAGTTGAACTATAAAGTATGGCTTATTACGACAATTCGGAATTCTTTAGACTTCAAAAGGGATAATGATCATGCCATTATGTAACATTTTTAATATAAACCTAACACGATTCAGTCCCGACATACTCTATCGCTTGTTTGGTAGAACTATTGGAATAGTCGGAATTCAATTCTGGTTTAGTTCCAACCGCGCCCACAGTTAAAAAGACTGACATGAACTGTAATTATATAATTGTGTGTAATACAAGGGCCAATCCAGAGGGCGTTCAGTGGGGTTGCTTGAACCCCATTTTTGAGCAGCAAAATTTAAAATTCACGGGGATTTTGACCAAAAAGTTGGAAATAATAATGTAACTACACTAAGACTGACCCAAACTAAACCCCTTGGTGAAAGACTTGAATCCGACCCTGATATGAATAAAGAAGGCAGTTACAACTGTTCTTCACCCAACACATGATATAGAATTATTAAAGAGCTAGACCCTGGGCCCAAGATCATAAGACCAATCTCAAATCTCAAACATCTGATTGGCTTAAATGGTGATCAGTCAGATGATTTAGATTTGAGACTGGTCTCCAGTTTTAGTTTTATAATCTTGAGCACAAGTTTGAAGCAAGCCGTTTGTTTCAAATATTACATTAGGAAAATTTAATAAACTTTCACAGTCACATATAATTTAAATATTGGGAGCCAGGTGTATGTTGCTGATTTATGCTTCAGAAATTTGGTGTATGAAAGACATTTTCAGGAGAAATAATGGATGATTTACTGTTATTTTTCCAATATGTGTTCTAGGAATAAAGAGATACTGAAATTTTGAGGAAAAAAACAACATTATAAACCTTTACTCTATGGATATCCTTTTCATCACATAGGATACCATTGTAGATCCAGATTATCTGGCACATCCACTGCACTCTGATCTGGATTTATACTGTTTCTTTGTAAAAAATAAGCTACTGAATGTTAAAGAGAAAACTTTAGATCCAGATCACTGATGTGCAGGGTGAGGATGATCTGGATCTACACTAGTTGTCCATAGAATGTAAAGGGTTTACTACTGGAAGAACCTTGTGTAAGCCTACTTCTTAAATCAATTTTTACACAATATTACTTTCCTTGCTGTTGTCAAACACTTTTGAAACATATAAGTTAACCGCTTATAAAAATTAATGGTACCAGCTATAATTGCCAGCCTTTTGAAATATGTTATGTTTACTATAGTTTAAATTGGGGAGACTTATTCAAGGATGTTGGGCAATTAAATGTGGACTTAAAGGAAAAGGTACAGTAGGCCTATTCAGTTTATACAGTCACACTTTCCATGTTTTCCATATGCTTCTGTACTTTTAACATTAAGATATCATAAACTAGGCATATTTCATGAGGCACATCTGACTATTAAACAGCACACCTTTATAAATGCAGTAAACGTAAATTTTCCTTAGTCCTAAACCCCCACATTCCATTGACCATCAATGAAAATTACTGATTTCAATTAATTCCTTATGTGACTATTTTCAGAAATGAGGTATGTGACAGTAACCAGACCTATCTAATGTGTCCGCTATGTGATGAAGATATAGGATGCCCGTACTGGCATTTGTCTGACGTGTGTATATACACGAGGATAGCTTACCTGTTTGACCACCCAGCCACTGTGTTCTACGCCGTGTTTGTGTCGTTCTGGGGTAAGTTTTGTGAAATAATGTGAACTTGAAAAATTGATAGCTTGTAACTTAAGTAGTAATATTGAAATACTGTAAAACAGATAAATTCACTTTTTATAATAAAAAACTGTAAAATTGACTCATCACTTCTTTGTCAGAAATTACCTAATTATTCTAAAAGCCACTATTATAGATCCTGATACAGTCTGAAAATCATGAAATTGACAATCGGATCGGAAGCGGATCGGAAGCGGACCGCAAACCGATCCCGTTAGGAGCGCAATGGAAGCGCAATCGAATTGGAAACGGAATGGAATCGAAGCGAATCGCTTTGAGCGTTTGGATCGCTTGGAGTGAAAAGACCGGAGTATTTTGACCGGATCGGAATCGCTTTGAACGTTTGGATCGCTTGGAGTGAAAAGACCGGAGCGTTTTGACTGGATCGGAATCGCTTTGAGCGTTTGGATCGCTTGGAGTGAAAAGACCGGAGCGTTTTGACCGGATCGGATCGGATCGCTTCTATTTGCAGTTTTTCAGTTATGTATAGGAATCGGAATCGGAAGAATCGGTTTGAGCGTAAAGATCGCTTGGAGCGCAATGTCTTGCGTTATAGTTAATGACCAATGAAAATCGGGAGCGAAAAGATCGGAATCGGAAGAATCGGTTTGAGCGTCAAGATCGTTTGGAGCGCATGATCCGGAGTGAAAAAATTGGAGTGCAATCGAATTGGAATTGGACCGCAATGGGAATGGAATCGGATCGGTTATAGATGACATTAGGATCGGAAGCGGACCGGATCGGAATCGGAAAAATTGTCAATTTCATAATTTTCAGTACTGTAGACTGCATGGATGTGCAGGCTGAAGGGATTAACACTGTGCTGAAGGTTATAACACTGAGATTGGAAACCAGTCTCAAATCTCAGTTTTATAACCTTGGACACTGGTGATACATAAGATATTAACTTAATCCATTGAGTAAAGGTTAAGCAAAAATGTTCTTTTCATGATCTGTGAAGCATTGAAACAAACTCCTTGTCTTGTTTGTTTTTCTAGCGGTGACATTCCTGGAGTACTGGAAGAGAAAGAATGCCAGTTTAGCTCATCACTGGGATGTCTCGGACTATGAAGAGGAAGAGGTCAGGGCCCAAGATCATAAAACTAAGTTTTGAGATCAGTCTCAAATCTTGAGGATCTGATTGGCTGAAATGGCGACTTGTCGCCATTTCAGCCAATCAGATGCTTGAGAATTGAGACTGATCTCTAGATTTAGTTTTATGATCTGTGGCACAGTTAACACATACTTACCACCCTTTAAGTTCAAAAATGTTATATTCATTTGCAATTTTCTTGCATTATGCAATACGCAAGATTCAGTCATAAAGTGTAGTATAATTGGATTGTAATTCTTTCTGCTGAATACAAAACCCCAAAATATTTTTTTGGTAACTTTTTATTTTTGATTATTCTAGAGCACAAAAAAGAAGAATCATCACTTTTACATAATACACTGCAGACGCTTTATAACCCAGGCCTTTTATGATCATGATCTCTTATATTGAAATTTGTTAATTGCATGTGGTTGTAAGAAATATCATTTGCCGATTAAAGTGTGTGGAATCATGACATAATGTGAAATTGTGCATAATCTCGTTAGTTGTACATGAGGTAGTATGTTTGCACGGTAAAATCCAGTCATGTATTTTGCGCTGTAAAATCACTTAATTGAATGGCGGTTATTTGAATATTTCGCTTAATATAGTAGAATATTAAAACACAAAACCATTTTTATCTATTTCTATGATAAAAAATCTCTTTATTTGAATAGGTCACCGCATGCATTTCGTTTATTAAGATAACACTTTCCCACCTTACAATGCCTTACGGTGCTAATCCTACTTGGAATTCACACGTTTCTGCCCCAAGGCTATGTACATTATCGGTAAACTCAATAAATCTGTCATTGTTTATCACCTGTGTTACATAATGACTTCTGTTCACTGGTACGCATAATTGTGTTTACAGTATACATTTATAGCAATGACGTCACAAAACAGGTTTCCCCGCATTGAGAATTTTCATTTGTTTATGTGCATAAGATGATCACGTTTTCAGGAAACCGGGAAATTCCCGAATAAAAATAGATCAATCTTAAAACGAAAGAATCGAAAAATATCTGTTCTTTTTCGACAAATTTATGCTAATAAAAAATAAAATACCATTCTTGCTCGATAATTAGAACGTTAATTAGATCATGCAAACGAATCTTTATTTAGGATGGGTTTTATAATAACGTACAGCAATGTTTTGGCGCCCCAAGGGAGAAAAATAACTATTCACAAAGAAGAAGATAGTGGTATAGTAATTGGATAAAGATCGTGAATTTCGGATACGAAAGGTTACGAAAGAAAATGAGTCGACTATGTTGGCAAAACTGAAAATTTTTTAAACGGCACAAAGTCGAAAGAATCAAACGTATACACAGCGCATTTACAGAGTATTGGTTATCTTCAAACTGGATTTTATTGAACATGATGATACAGATATATTACTGAGCGCATTACCCCACCCACCACTGATGAAACTGAGAATTTGTAAGCTTCCTATATTATGATACTCCGGTTAATTGAATCGAGGATCCTGACAAATAGACTATTCAAATAACCAAATTCTACTGTACTGTGTTATAAAAAGACTGCAGTGTATTCAGAAAACTTCACTGGTTCTAGTTTTGCTTTTTTTGGCAAAAAAATTATTTGTTTTATGAAGAAATAACCAATGACCAGTTGATTCTTTGGGGGTTTGATTACTACACCTTTAAGGACCACTGGGTTTTATGCACATGAATATAAATGCACTGACAGTATTATAAATAGTTAATAATTTGTATTATTTTAGTCATGTTTCATTGTAGGAGAGGCCCCGACCTGAGTACGCAGCAAAGGCCCCTACGTACGAAGAGAACCCAATTACCCGAGTGAAGGAGCCATATTTTCCACCGCGGAAGAGACTTCCCAGAATCCTGTCTGGCATTGCTGTGATAATTATCATGGTGAGAAGATAGAATGTCAGATATATGGGGGTTACAGTTTTCCAAACTGACCCTGGTCCCATATAACCCTTTCCTCCATAGACTCACATTTATTGCGTGGACGAACAGTGTAGATCCAGGTCAGCTGGCACATCCGTGCCATCATTAGGTTCATTAGGTTATTTTTTAACAAAATGCGACCAGTGCAGATCCTGTGTTGGCTGATCTGGATCTACACAGGTCGCATATGCGTAAAAATGTGTATATATGGAGGAAAGGGTTAATTTAGTTGAATAGACATTGTGGCTTTTTATCATGTGTTTCAAGGTTAAATTAACATAACGTAGTCAAAATATAATAAAATAAATGTGAAATAAAATCAAAGATAAGAGGAAAAAAAAATCCAAATGCATTGTGGTATTATTAAATTTTGAGCAGAAGGCACAATGACATGTTGGGGGAGGCATTAATTCGCGCAGATGTATTAGCCAAGTAAATATAATGATACCAGAAGAAGTAAAAACTAAAATTTAAAAAAAAAAAAAAAATTCTGTGACATGCCTCATATAAAATATACTTGACTATAAGGCTTAAAATAAATCAGTAACATTGACAAATGAAATTTACAATGAAGTCCAATAGAATAACAAACAATGATTAGCTGGAGATTTATTTTTTTCAGATGTCCCTGGTTATAATATTTATCGTTGCTGTCATCATGTACCGTGTGCTGGTGAGCATCCCACTGTTTAAGAACACAACAACCCGACCTCGTGCTCAAATCATCGCCAGCATGTCATCTGCCATCGTCAACTTGATATTCATCATGATTCTTGGACGAGTTTATGAAAAACTGGCCTTAATTATGACACAGTGGGGTAAGCATTGTCTTTCAGTTGTGAATGTCAAATGAATTGTGAGGGTTTTTAAATAATCTTTATGTTCATTTATAATATTGATTTTTGTTGTTGTTGTTGTTGTTTTTTTTCCATTTTTTTTTAAGAAGACCAGAATTATTGTAAATAAATCATTTTGTTCAAACTTAATATGTTACCTTCTTTCAATTTAATAAAGAATTTATTATAATTATTTTATTATTTTATTATTATTATTATTATTATTATTACAGGCCTGCCAAATCTCAGGATTTTATCTGAAATCTCAGGATTTTAAGTTACTTCTCCGGATCTCCGGATTTATGTTCAAAATCTCCAGATTTCTATGAAATTGCAAAAAATATAGATTAATTAGACCTAATTTAAAAGTTGTGCAATTAACATAATAGTTATTCTACTGCAGTCACACATTTCCTGTTTATTACGAGATAACGAGGACGTGGTCAGTGGTATGCTGCCTCAGTGCCTCTGGCACAATTATAAAATAACCGCTTGTCATAAACTAAACAAGGGACTGGATGTTTCACCTGCTTTTATCTACTTTCATTGCAAATTCATTCTAATATTGTCAAAAACAGTTCTTAACAGGTTTAACAGAAAGTTAAAAGATGAATGATAAAAATAGAAAAAAGTCAGTTTAAAACAAGTTATTAGACCATTTCTAACAAAATCGGCAAACTTCATTTATCATCATCATCATCATCATCATCATCATCATCATCATCATCATCATCATTTTTTGTTGAGGCACAGTCATAATGAACAGCAGCAATAAGACAACAACAACAACATCATCATTGTCGTCATCATCATCATTGACATATTCAGACAAATCTCTGGATTTTTAATGAAGAAGTTTTGGCAGGCCTGTTATTATTATTATTATTATTATTATTACTTTCTCCTTTTCCAATGTCGGGCATTGCCATCAAATTTAATTTATTTAAATCAAACACTTCCTGGAATCAGCTATGAAATCTTGCTTTCTCCATCCTTAAGATTCTTTTTAATACATTTAAAATGAATGATATCTCTTGAAATGTTAAAAAAATAATAGTATTTCTTAACCTTTTACTCCATACATATGCATTTTAATGTGCGCTTGACCAGTGTAGATCCAGATCAGCCAGCACATCCGTGCCAACTGATCAGAATCTTCACTGTTTGCTTTTTACGTAAGCAGTACAAATCCTGATGAGATGTGCTGGCTGATCTGCATCTACAATACCCTTGGGATAACAGCCATATCCCATGGATTTAAAGCAGTGAATTCCATGATTAAATGATGACATAGATACTGTGAATGAATTTTATTATGGTCGAAATGCTATTTTTTTGCTAATTCTGCCTCATTTTTGAATCCCTTTGTTTTATTTCCATTTCAGAAATGCACAGAACCCAGACTGAGTTTGAAGATCAACTGACATTCAAAGTTTTCATTTTCCAGTTTGTCAATTTCTATTCATCAATCATCTACATTGCATTTTTCAAGGGCAGGTAAGCATGTTTTACTTATTATTTATGTACAGGTCAAGGTTTTTATGCACCCACAAAGTGGGAGGCATATAGCGTTGCACTTTTGGCATCAACTGCTCATTAACTATTGGACGGATTTCTTTCAAACATACACAGATGATTAACCAGGATGTGTAATAATCATAAAGAAATGATTTTTTCCTGCCACCATGTTTACCAGAGTTATGGTTCTTTGATACAAATTTTGTAGGCAGCCACTTTAAATCAGTTTATTTTAATTTAAAACAAAATAGATTGTGTTTAAGTCTTTTGTTTTTACTTACAGGTTTGTTGGATATCCAGGACACTACACAAGGTTTTTTGGGCTGAGGAGTGAAGATGTGAGTTTTGTAAATTTATGAAAAAAATACTTTGTTGTTCTTCATTTTTTAACTCTTTACTTGTTAAAGAAATGTAATCAACTCACTTCTCATCCAGCTTTAGCCATTAACCCTTTCCTTGATATATACACATTTTTACGCATGTGCGACCAGTGTAGATCCAGATCAGCCGGCACATCCTTGCCATCTGATCAGGATCTGCACTGGTCGCATTTGGTCAGAAATAACCTATTGAATCAAAAAGCAAACAGTTTAGATCCTGATCAGACGGCATTTATACAGGAAAGGGTTAAGGCTTATATGGGTCTACACTGGTCGGAAATATAACATTTGCTCTCTAGATCAACACTAGAACTATTTCTTTTAAATACTTTAATATTTTGCTAGATGATGTTGTTACCTTATAATTTAAAGTGTATTAAGAGACTGGTTTAAGTGTTTTAAATATCATGGCGCAATTTTCATTACGCTTATATCATGTTTATGCATTTTAAATTTCTGCATGTGAAAGTTTTTTGTATTTAAAGATAATAATATGAATCATTTTGTTGTCTGTTGTCACTTTTTGCTATATGCACTTTTCATCATTATGTCTACGAAAAAATGCCAACCAGTCTGCGTACATGTGTACCAGCCAATCAGCGTTCATGTACCACAATAAAGTATCTGTGTTTATTTTTTTGCCACATAATGATAATTGGCAAAAATTAAACTGGCCAAAATAAAACACAGGCAATAAAGGGCAAAGTTGCGAAAATATCATGACATCCCAATTTATGGTAAAAGGCGTATATATGGAGTAAAGGGTTGTAGAGGATATTTGTTTTTACCAGTGTAAAATAGATTATCCGAGTGAGCTCCGGAACTGGTACTTTCACGAGTGACAAAGCCACAAGTGAAAATACTTAATTCCGGAGTTCACAAGTGAAATATATTTCTATCACTGGTAAAAACAAATTTTCGTTTTATTTTATGCCTTAAGTGCGAAAATTGCGTGAATTTGACAAAAAAGTTGCAAGAAATGGCGCAGAAACCGCTTGTTTATGACGTGATGTCATGACGTCAAACATGCAAATTTGTGCCCGTTTTCTAAACGTTCTCATGTGGTATGCTATGTGCGTTTGGGTACCAACGTGAAAAAAATAAGTGAAAATAAAAAAGATATTCCACTGTTTTTCTGTTTGAAAACAATGAAATACCACTTTTATTTCACCGGTAAAATTCTATATTTAACTGAAAAGCATAAAATAAAAGTTAGTAATGCTACAGCTAGGAGTTAAAATACTGGTAGTGTAAAAACATAAATTCAAACATAATTTTAAACTAAGTGTGTTTATTTCAGTGTAATAATGGTGGATGTCTTGTGGAGTTAGCACAACAACTGGCGGTCATCATGATTGGCAAACAGATGATAAACAATGCACAGGAAATAATAGTACCGTAAGTTTAAGTTTAACCAGGTACTCTATTGTTATTGTTACTTTATGGAAATGAAGCTGCTGTGAGGAGTTCATAGTTGCATTAGCACGGTAAGTATAGAATGTTTTCATTAGTTCAGTGGATATAGCCCATTCCTCTATAGATGCACCTTTATTGAGCGGGCGAACAGTGTACATCAAAATCAGCCAGCATGTCTGTGCCGGCTGATCTGGATCTTCACTGGATGCCAATGTGATGAAAGGCATATTAATTATGTACCCCTTCAAAGCAGTGGGGGTATATTTTTTTTGCACATGTCGGTCGGTAAGTTTGTCTATTGGTCCATCCGTCCATAACCATGCTTGTCCGGTCAATAACTAGACAACAATTTGAGATACAGTCCTCAGATTTGGTATAGAGGTTAGTCACCACAAGAAGATAACCCCTATTGATTTTGAGGTAAGTAGGTCAAAGGTCAAAGTCACAGTGACCTGCAATAAAATACCAGCAGATTACTTTCTAATTGGTGTTTGTGGGGGGATGCATGTTTTACAAACATCTTTTGTTGAGTAAAGAGTTGATAACAAACTGGTTTCTATTATATACTTTAAGTATACATTGAAACCTGCCTTAGCAGCCACCTGCGAATAGCAACCACCTGTCTTAAACATCCAGTTTGAATAGGACCTAAACTGACATTTTGTTCTAATTTTATACTGTCTTTAACAGCAACCTGTCTTCAACAGCCACTTTTTGTCACTCCCTTGTGTGGCTGCTAAAGACACATTTGACTGTAGATATTATGAGGACATAAAACAAACAAAGAATTTATTGTCTGTTTACAGAAAAATCAAAGCTTTCATACATAGAATGAAGATCAAAGTCGACAAATGTCACGTCAAAGCCAGATGGGAGGAGGACTATGAACTTATACCTAACGAGGGTTTGTTCGAGGAATATCTCGAAATGGGTAAGTCATTTTTACCCTTTGCCCAAGGTTATAAAACTGAGCATAAAAACCAGTCTCAAATCTCAAGCATCTGATTGGCTGATATGGAGACCAGATGCTTGAGATTTGAGACTGGTTTTCAATCTCAGTTTAATAACCTTCAACCCTGTACTCCATAGATACACCTTCATTGCCTGGGTGAACAGTGAACATTCCAGATCAGCCAGCACAGACATCTGATCATGATCTACATTGTTCGCTCTTGCCATAAAAAGAGTATAATTATGGAGTTTACGGTTAAAATGGAAATATGATTTCAAATGTAAAAATGGAAAGAAGGATGATGATTATTTATTTTATGGTGATCGTGTAATTACATGTATACCCCTTCTTGAAAGAAGAGGGGGGTATACTGTTTTACCCTTGTCCGTCCATATTTTGCATATTGCTTTATCCTATAGTCCCATACGAGGTAAAGCAATTTTACGCTCCTTGTTCTTCAACTTCCTGTTTTACCGAATACTTAGACTTTTACACATAGATGACAAACTTGTGCAATTTCTGTTGCAGTTTTCCAAGCAACTATGACGTGCACCAGCCTGATTTTTTATATTTTATGTTTTATTAATACTATACATATGAAAAATGCAAAATTACATTTGAAAATCAGATTTCTGACTTGGAAGATTTGGCAGCACTTCCACTTCCACCATTATTTGCATTCTTGAAAATACTTATTCCGGAGTTCACTTGGTGAAATAATTTCTACAATATATTTGGAGTAAAGTGTTCATGAAGATTGATCTGTCTATTTTCAGTGCTCCAGTTTGGTTTTATCACTATTTTTGTGGCTGCATTTCCACTTGCGCCATTATTTGCGTTGTTAAATAACTGGTTAGAGATTAGGATCGATGCTCAAAAGTTCGTGTGTGAAACAAGACGACCAGTCGCAGACAGGGCTCAAGATATCGGTGTCTGGTTCCAAATCATGGATGCTTTGGCACATATAGCTGTTATAAGTAATGTAAGTTCAAAATCAGTTTTTATACTTTCAGAGATTTTTAACCAGGTTTTATTTGGAAAACCCTAGTTATTAGATTGGGGTATGTAGTTTGACAAGGGCGTGTGTCATTAAGATTTTTGTTTAAGTTTACTTTTTCTCAGTAACCCTTAAGGTAGAGATTTGAAATATGAAATAGTTGTCTGACATCACTATATCACTTACAAGGACAAGTTTCATAACTTTGACTTTATTATGTGATATTTATGCTCCTTTTTCACTTTAAATTTATAAAGAAAACCAGGTTTCATCACAGTGCGTGTCTTCTTGTTACCTTTTAGAGTATCCATTTAGCGTTTTATTTTTTATTTGTAATTCTTGTATTGTCAGTCGACCTGTGAATTAAAATTTATGTAAAAAATAACTTGGCAGTGTTTGTTGGAAAAACCTTCTTTCTGACTACATTTCTTTTTGATTTTTCAGGCATTTTTAATAGCCTTTACATCAGAGTTTTTACCGAGGCTGCTGTACAAATACCAGTATGATTCTAATTTGAATGGATACACGAACTTCACGCTGGCAGTCTCTCCGCCGGGATCTCTAAATGAAACTTGCAGGTAGCTGGATTTTGTATGACACATAAATATGTGATTTGAAGTAAGAAATTTGTCAAGGTGTGAATTTAACTCACTTTAACACTTTACTTCATATTTACAACTTTTTTCACACAGGTGAACAGCATAGATCCAGATCAGCTTGCACATTGGCGAAATCTGATCGGGAACTACCGTATTTTATCTAAGTCTTCGGACGGAAAAAAATAATTATTTTTCTGAGAGAACGAATATTTAGAGACGAGATTTTAATAAAAAGAAAGATTGTCCGAACATTTAGAAACAATAACAATACGACACCTGGCAGATATTTCTTCCATTGAAAACCATTGAAATTGCTTACCTAAATTAAGCAATTAACTCCATAAATTGATAAATAAACATCCTTTTGTTGTGTATAATCAACATTGCCGCAAATTTGATAAATGTCGCAAATTTGCCGAAAATTTGATAGATGTTGCAAAAAGGCGCGCTTGATTGGTAGCAAACTGTGAATTCGGCGAAAAGTCGGTACTGCAGAAACTAACACGAATTGATCCATAATTGGTGCTAATTATGCCAATTAAATTGTCAATCGAACAATCAGCGGATTTTGACATCCAATCAAATAAATAAACATTTGCACGTTGACTTCTTATCTATAACTGGTTTACACCGCAGGTGCATTGCGATGCAAAAAATCAATAGTCCTGTCTACAAATTGTACTCGCTAAGGTTGCTTAGCAACGGCTGACACGATATATGGCTATATACACATCCTGTTCATAAAAACTTAGCGAGGTGATAAACTGATGGATTAAAATTAGGGTATGAATTTTATTAGGGTATGAATTTTATTGCGTTCGAGTGTCCGATTAATTAGAGACGAAAAATAAATTATTGCTTTTGGTGTCCCATTTTTAAGAGGCAGAAAAAAAATTATTTTGGCAAAATAATTTTGGTGTCCGAACACTTAGAGGGTCCGAAGACTTAGATAAAACACGGTACACTGTTTGCTTATTTGTCAGAAATACCTTAATGACAGCGAACAGTGCCAATCCTGATAAGACGACACTGATGTGCTAGCTGATCTGGATCTACAATGTGTTCCATGGGATAACAACCATATCCCAAAGCAAAGGGTTAATAGAATAGAATTGAGGCCTATATCAATGATAAGCTGTTACATTTTAAAAACATTATAAAAGTTCACCAAGTTAATAAAAGTTTAGAAGAGAACCTTATTTATGATGTCAGTATTGTTTATAATAGGATTGTTAACCCAAAGGAAAAATCCTGGTTATTAGATTGGGGTACATTGGCGGGCGGGTGGGCGTAAACAATTTCTTCTGTGCGCAACTCCTCCTACATTTCTCAACGGATTTCAACTAAACTTTCACAGAAATATTTTCATGAAGTGCCCTGCGCATATTGTCGGGGTTTTGTGATTTGGTCATTTTTGACCTTATTATGGCCCTTTGTTTTTTTTCACATATGTAATTCTTCTTTGGGCAACTCCTACATTTCTCAAGGGATTTCAATGAAACTTTTACAGAATGATTGTCACCAAGTACACTGGTGCATATTTTCCGGGTTTTGTGATTTGATAATTTTTGTCAGAATTATGGGCTTTTGTTTTTTCCACATAATGTAATATATAGAGAAATACTCTTCTGTGTGCAACTCCTACATTTCTCAAGAGATTTTAACCAAACTTTCACAGAACTATAATTGTGAACTAAAGAATTTTTAATGTATAATGTTATGCCCCTGGTCGTCCGTCCATCTGTTTGTTAGCAATATTGTGTCTCCTTATTTAAGTATATATAAAAGGGAGAATACTCTGTGATTATAAAAGGGTGAATACTCTGTTATAACTGTCTATTTTTATTTACACAATCATGTAATATATAGAACAAGACCTTTGTTTCTTTTTCACATTATGAATATCTAGTGACTTTATAAACACATTTGCACTCGGCCATCAGTCTGGAAAATGAATACCTGGTTTTGTGACAATTTCCTGTCACTTGTTTTCTTTCCTCCATATACACCGGTACGCCTTTTTACGCATGTGCGACCAGTGTAGATCCAAATCAGCCGGCACATCCCTGCAGTCTGATCAGGATCTGCACTGGTCACATTTTGGTTAGAAATAACTTATGAATCAAAAAGCAAATAGTTATGATCCTGGATCTAATCTGTTTGCCCTCGCAATAAAGGTGTATCTATGGAGGAAGGTGTTAAAACAATGTAATAATGCTCAAGGCCGCTATTTATAGCAATGGAGTCATGTAATTGCCCATGTGTTATGTGTTTGATTGTATAACCCCTGTTGTTCATATTTCAGGTACCAAGGTTACAGAGATGAGGAAGGAAACTATACATTATTTTTCTGGCATTTGTTAGCAGTACGACTCTCTTTTGTTATCATTTTTGAGGTAAGAATATATATGGCAATCACCAAATTTTTTTCATATCATGATGAATGCAACATCAATGTTATCATTTTTGAGGTTAGAATATATACCTAATAACCCTTTTTTTTTCATATCCGCATGAATGCAACAAAATACTGAACCAAACCTTTGATAAATCTGATTATATTAAGTTGGAACAAAATAAGTAATGTTCAAGACTTGGGGCAGATAAGTAATTATAATTTAAATATTTTGTGTCCCAAATTTTGGGAGGTGAAAATTACTAAAAAATACAAATGATTAATGTTTAAAAATATAGGAATGCAAATAGGATGCCAAAAAAAATTTCATTAAAAATCAGGGTGTTTGAATATGTAAGCTGTTTCAAGACTTAGGGTGACTATACATTGTACTTCTATACTTTTTTAGTCTTTTTTTTCTAAATACTAAGGGAGAGTTTTTATAGCAAAATAAATAATTGATCTTTAGTTGTTTTGGGTCCAAGATTATAGTTTTGCTACTGATTGGTAGAAATTGAGACCGGTCTCTAAATGGACCAATCGAAAGCTTGAATTTTAAGACTGGTTTCCAGTCTCAGTTTAATTATCTCGACCTAGGCCTATCCATTTAATACGGCAGCTATAGCCCTTTGTTACTAAGTTATTTCTTTCTTTTCCAGCATTTTGTGTTTGGCATATGTAGATTAATAGATGTTCTGGTGCCAGACGTCCCAGAGTCCTTGACCTTGAAGATTAAGAGGGAGCGTTACCTCGCTAAACAAGCTCTTGCCGATACTGAAACTATTATGCAGGTAAACTGTTTCCACAGTTTTCATGCAACCGCAACATTGAAAATAAACATAGTACTTTAACCCTTTCCTCCATATATATGCCTTTATGGCACGGTAGAACAGTGTAGATCCAGATCAGCCAGCACATCCATGCCACCTGATCAGAATATACACTGTTTGCTTTTTTATGTGGTTACTTCTTACCAAAAAAAAGCTAGCAGTGCAGATCCTGATCAGATGGCATGGATGTGCTGGCTGATCTGATTCAACACTGGTAGCACATGCATAAAAAGACATATATACAAAGGGATAATTTAATGTTTAATGTAATCAAATCTTAAAATTATTTTGTGAAATTTTGTGTTCTAGTTTGCAGTATGCTTTTAAATTACTCTCAAACTAAGCTTTTTATTGTTATTATACAAATAAATACTAATGTTGAGGTTGATATGTAGTTTTGCGGACCTGGGTAGTGTGATATCGACCGAGGACGAAGTCCGAGGTCGATATCACACTACCCAGGCCCGCAAAACTACATATCGACCTCAACATTAGTATTTACTTGTTATATCATATACCCTATGAATTTAAAGCATTCTGATGATGATGATGATGATGATGATGATGATGATGATGATGATGATGATGATAGCAAAGGTAGTTATTAATTCCCGGGGTAGTTATCACTTTTTTCGGACTCGCGAGTACGGAGCTCTCGACGAATCAGAATGCTTTGAATTCATAGGGATTATGATATTGAAATATATCTTTGCTGATTATTTTTAACCCTTTACTCCATATAAACAACTTTCCATCACATGGGCAAACAGATGAGATCCAGATCAGCCAGCTCATCTGTGTCGTCTATCAGGATCTACACTTTTTGCTGTTGGATTTGTTAGTTTGTTTCTAACTAAGAAGCAGTCAGTGTAGATTCAGATCAGACAACATAGTTGTGCATGCTGATCTGGATCTAGACTGGTTGCATACCCAATAAAAACTAGTATATATGGAGTAAAGGGTGAAACAAGAAATCTTTACTTCCTTTTGAATTTATTTTCTTTTTTCAATATTCATATATGCATATACAATGTGTTCTTCTTTTTCACGGAAAGTTCTGAATTATAAAAACACACACATGAGCTTTATGTATTATTTTATGCTTTTAAACTTGCATTTTGGAAGGTTAGGTACAAAACTGTATTAAGTCCTAAAAAATTCAGTGGCATAATTGCACTTGACATATTGAGGCTCTAATTCAGGAAAATGACTTATGTTATAATACATAAGACTAGTGCAAACCCTCCCCCAACCCCACAACCCCAAAAAGGCTATTCCGCAATAAAAAAATTCTGTATGATGATGCCACTGGAATTAGTTAGAATTTACTACATTTTCTTCAATGAACATGTAATAAATTTACTATGCTCAACAAAAAAGAAACCGAATACTGCATATTTTACCTTTTTCCTGTTATGTTAGGGTGCAAACAATATTTTTGTATTCTGCATCTCATAGATATTCAAAGTTGTAGTTTCAGAATTCTTTTTTGGCTGAGTATACAATCTTAGGACATCCAGGCAGAGTGGTCATAGGTTAGGGATAGAGTTTTGGCCAATTGTTTTGTGCAATTAAGGGTTACATGTGTAGAGGGGCTTGTTTTGAAAGGCAATTTAACTAGATACAATCATGTTTATTCCGAATAAAAAAACAACAGGTCATTGACGCTGAATGGAGAGATTATGATAGTGATGCTGATGATAAAGAAGAAGCAGCACCAGTGAGTTGTTGCACCGCTAGGCAGAGCTTATATGCTTGTAATAATGTAATGGAAACTAAACCAGTCTAATTCATTTACACTTTAACTCAAACCAGTCTAATACATATACAGTTACACTTAATGTAAAACCAGTCTAAAATTTATACACTTTAGATGAAACCAGTCTAATGCATGTACATTTTAAGTAAACTAGTCTAATACATGTACACTTCAACTAAAACCAGTCTAATACATGTACCGTTTTATTGGTATTAACAGTCATATGTATTGATCTCTTTACTAGATGGATAACTGCTTATATCCGCTGTACAGCTGGGTTAAGAAATATTTTTATGATTTTAGGTTCTTTTCTTGTGAATTTATTGATCAACATAAATTTTAAATAAAACTATAAAAATGACAATAATAGGTACATGTATATGTATGTCATATGTAACAGCTGTAAGATACTTTTAGTGATCACATCCAGTATGCTTTATTGAGCGGATACAATGTCCTTTCCTCTTTATATTAGTGTCATTTATTTTTTCATTTTTTTTATTAAGAGAGTTTTAGTCCCAAGTATGTAATTAGGCAACATTGTCACTCGCTGAGAACTGGCTTCCTTTTTAATAATCTTTGGTGCAAGTAACTGTGAATAATCATATGCATTGTGTTTAACCCTTTCCTCCATGGGATGTGGCTTTTATCTCACAGGCAGCCAGTGAAGATCCAGATCAGCCTTTGTAGACTTGTGCCCAAGGTTATAAAACTGAGCATGGAAACCAGTCTCAAATCTCAAGCATCTGATTGGCTGAAATGGCGACTGGTTGCCATTTCAGCCAATCAGATGCTTGAGATTTGAGACTGGTTTCCAATCTCAGCTTTATAACCTTCAGGCCTGGTTGCTGTTTGTTCTATAATTGGACACTGGTAAATCTATAAGCAATTAGTGTTGGTTTTGATCTTACTGCTCAGATGTGCGGGCTGACCTCGATCTGAACTGGTAACACATGATAAAAGCCATATTCATGGAGTTGAGGGTTAATTATTTACCTGCAACAGGTGGAGGAATGAGCCGAGTTAATATACTTACAAATTTTATTTCACAAGAGAAATGCACAATTTTTTTCTCAGAGTTTCCTTAACCCTTTCCTGTACAGACACACCTTTATTGCTAGGGCGAACAGTTTAGATCCAGATCAGCCGGCACATCGGTGCCGTCTGATCAGGATCTAAACTGTTTGCTTCTTGATTCATTAGGTTATTTCTGACCAAAATGCGACCAGTGCGGATCCTGATCAGACGGCACGGATGTGCTGGCTGATCTGGATCTACACTGGTCACACATGGGTAAAAATGCGTATCTATACAAGAAAGGGTTAAGTAAACTAGGTACTAGAAAATTGATTCTGTAAGTCCAACAACAATTTTTACCTGTAAGGCCCTTGAGCATAGAAAAGTAGGAGTGAATGGATAGTGGCCATAAATGTAAAAAGCAAGATGTTAACCCTTTCCTGGATATATACGCATTTTTACGCATGTGCGACCAGTGTAGATCCAGATCAGCCGGCACATCCGTGCCGTCTGATCAGGATCTGCACTGGTCGCATTTTGGTCAGAAATAACCTAATGAATCAAAAAGCGAACAGTTTAGATCCTGATCAGACGGCACGGATGTGCCGGCTGATCTGGATCTAAACTGTTCGCCCTAGCAATAAAGGTGTATATATCCTGGAAAGGGTTAATGACTCCAATATTTTTATAAAGATCTAAAGAAAAACAATTCAATTAAGTCACAGTTCTCAAAATCACAAATTTATTCCCAAGGTTTCAGGGGGATAAACCCCTCTTCTTCAAGGACCTTTAACATGGATTCAGTAATGTTTTTTTATGAATATTTTTGTTTGATTTTACAGTACCTGGAAATGCATTTCATTACAATGTTGTGTTTTTAATTACATGTTTCATACACAGCTATATATATAACATGCAAAAAATATATCATTTTGCTGGCTTTTGCTTTCACAGTTTTGCTTTATTGAAAATTTCCAAATAGGTCGTGGATACTGATGACAAGGGAAATGATGATGACGATGAATTGATTGATGTGAGTGAAAGGACTATTGTGATGAATGTACCCTGTTCTAATTATTGTTATATTTTCTGTTGTAATCATTTGAATTTTCAGTGAGATTGAATTGTGGTGAATTTACACAATTGTTAATCTGTTGTATTCACTTTGTAGTTAGATTATTATATTTTAACCATCTCATTGCTTAGCCATAACACGGTAAAGTCCTGATATGCAAATTAACATATTTCATGTCTTTTGATGTTCTGAATTATATTTGATATATTCTTAAGCCCGACATTTCACAGCCGTCATCAAGGTAGAGTCCAGACATGCAAATTAGGTCATTTCATGTCTTTTGACATTCTTAATTTTATGTGATATATACATGTACTTAAGCCCCCTATTATGGTCATACATGCAATCAAGAGAGTCCTGCAAGCAAATTAAGTTATTTCATGTCTTTTCACATTCTGAATTTTATGTGATTTAAATATTAACAAAATTTGTCACCTGCAAATTTTCCCATTAAAACAAAGCAAAAGTACAGTGAAACCCTCCTTAAGTGGTCTTATTAGTGTGGTGGCCTTTATTTCAGATTGGTACAAAACTGTAAACAGGAACAGTAAACATTTGGTGCTATGATTAGGTTGGTCTGATTTTACGGGTGGTCTGTATGTGGGGTTTCACTGTACTCAGTTGATGCATGCATCTCCCCTTTAATGTGACGCTGAAAACAGTAATTTGTATAGTCATGCCTATATGTCACGAACAGTTTTCTAAGAATAGGGAGCTTAGAAAATTTGGACATTTGCAGGAAGCATGGGTGGAGTGGGGGAGGACTTGGGATACTTCCTTTGAATGGTTATCATCATGTGTTATTGTTTGTTTTACAAACTTCCTGTGTTACTGTACGTATAACCCTTTCCATCATATATACATATTTTTATGCATGTGCAACCAGTGACTGTAAATCCAGATAAGCCGGCACATCCGTGCTGTCTGATCAGGATCTGCACTGATTGCATTTTAATCAGAAATAACCTAATGAATAAAAAGGGAACAGTTTAGATCCTGATCAAACAGCAAACATGTGCTGGCTGATCTGGATCTAAACTGTTCGCCCAAGCAATAAAGGTGTATCTATGGAGGAAAGGGTTCACAAACTGTACTGTTGTTATGAGGCTAATTGTGTTGTAATGAAGTCAGTGTTAACCTTTGACTCCACATAAACGCCTTTTATCACGTGGGAGAACAGTGAAGATCCAGATCAACCAGCACATTATGCTGTCTGATCTGGATCTGCACTGGTCACTTTTAGAGTCATTAGATCATTTCTGACCAAGAAGTGAATAGTGTAGATCCTGATAAGATGGTACGAATGCCCCGGCTAATCTGAATCTTCATTGTTCACATGTGATTAAAAGCGTATGACATTGTGTGAAGTAAAGCGTTTTAACTTAATCCTTGTATGTTCACCCTTTAATGTTAGTTAGTGCAAAACTTCAAATCTTTGTTAATCTTTGGTTCAGTGCTAAAATGTTTCTGTCTCATGTAGAATTATTTAGGAGATAGAATAGTTTGGTTGTAAACCATTGAGAACAATGTGATAATTGATTCTATTTTGCTTGTGTTTAATTTTCCCGTATTTTGTGCAAATCTAACCTTATGTTTATCTTGGGATATGATCATATTGTTTTGCCATTAGCCGAGTAAAATTGATTTTGTGTGACCCTTATTTTTGTAGAATGTACCACTTCTATATTGGTTTCAAAGATGTGATACCATATTAATAAGATAAAAGGGAAACAAAGCAGTTGTTTTTCTCAGATTTCTGCTATGACTCGGCAGTGGGTCGAAATCCCCATGAAAATTCACTATGGCTGCCGAGAACTGAACACATCTTTGGATCTGCCCATGCTTGTAAGAAAAGGTGATTCCACATTATGGGTATTCTAGCTCTTGCTTTAGTATGCCTGTAATGAATAATATTCATACATCAATGAAGGGAATTTAAACCATAAGTACTCCATATATACAACTTTACCATATGAGCAGTCATTGTCGATCCAGATCAGTCAGCACATCTGTGCAGTCTGATTAGGATCTATACTGGTTGCTTTTACATTCATAAGGTCATTTCTGACCAAATTATGACCAGTGTAGATCCAGATCAGATGGCATGGATATGCATCAAAACCCTTTATAATCGTGGATATATAGAGTTAAGGGTGTGTCAAGCAATAGTAACATATGCATTAAAAAGGTAAACGATTGATATACGTCCAGTTGTCTGCTTTATCTTTTCTTCAGAATTTCATCTTTTTACATTTGTTTTATTGTTTCATTAACTTTTTTTTCTTTAATTATTTAGATTGCAAGAGGAGAAGATGTTGGCCGTCAGGATGGGAGATAGCAGTCTTTTAAAGGAACTATATCTGACAAGGGAGGAGGCTGTTCATTCATTACAATAGAAGTAACTGCCACAAAACTACAACAAACTAAAGAAATACCTCTGCTGTCACAGAAAGTAACTTTATCTGACAAGGGAGGTCACTTGCTGTACATTTATACAAGGGAGGTAACTGCCGATGAACTGCCACAAGCTTAAGAAATGTCTTCTGTTCATCATTTTTTAGAGGAACACCTTTAGTAACTGTAACTGGAAGTAACTGCCACAAGCTAAAGATATATGTCTGCTGTTGATTGTTGAATCATTGATAAAGATCATTTTAATTTTGTGTAATACTTAAGAATGATTACAACTTTATTTTTTGGTGCAGATTTTTGTTCATGAAAATTGTCTTACAAAGTTATAAGTTGCTTTTTTATATTTTAGACATCTTTAGTGTTATTTTTGGACACCAACAATTATCAATATTAAGGTACTAGAAAATTGAATTTATGATAAAAATTTTGATTAAATTACTTACTTATTTTATTATAGTAATGTCTTAAGTTCACTTCATATTATGGCATTTCAAAAATGTACATTTGTCTACAGATTATTTTTTCATGATTCATTTGTTCAGCTTTAAATTTTCTTTTAACAATTTTGACACAGTTAAACAGAAAGAAGTATTTGGATAGTAAGGAAAATGTTGTGGCATAATTTAGAACATTTTTACTGATGGTTTTGAAACCAGAAACAAAATATATACAATATATTTATTATTTTCTTGAACTGTATGTTAGTACAAAAATGGTTTCTAAAGCAGTATATTGGAAATAAAGAATGAACTTCACAGTTATTAGGCATTTCATTTTACGTTAAACTTTATGGTATGTTTTTTACCATTAGGGGAAAACCGGGAAAATTCGGACGATTAGTTTCTACCCTGCATTGCTCCTGTCCTTACTCGTCAAATATCGATCATCTGGGAACCAAAGTGGGTTTTATTAATTTAAGTAAGCTTTTACTCGGACTTCTTCGTAATACTTCTTACTCTATGCAAGTCCAAAACGTTCCGAAAATTGTATATTTACAACTATCGTAAAACGGTAAAACTCGGACACGAAAGGGAAAATACAGACAGTGCGTCGGAATAATTCGGACATTTATATTTCAATAGGGTAAATTTGGACGTGTAAATTATTTTAAAAAAACTATCTGTACATTTAAAACAAGTAATCAGTTGAGCAATAAACTGTTATTATTTATTCTAAATTTCATGTATTTGATTCTTTTAGTTTTTCAGTCATTTCATGTTTACGAAATTACAAACATGCGTTGTTAGAAAGCTAAATCATTAGATATGCCCAACTTCACAACAAGGTCTATTTTTCTTTCTTTATTTTCTTGGACTTGGTGGTTTTGCATGCTTGTTTGTCCCTTTTTTCACGTTTCTCTCTAAGAACTTCATCACTCGTCAACAACCTATGAGATGTACACTTTTGGCGTTGGATGCAGCCACAGGTCTTTCTGGCAAAGCTGGCGGAAGAAACAACGATTCAATAATGCTTTCGACCGAAACTTCATCAACTGTATCCGCCAGGTCTATATCGGTTAATGTCGGTGGTGCTACCTGACAAGAACTCAAACAACAATTGAGGGTCACTTAGGGCAAGGACAGGCTGTACACTAGGAAGAAGCTGCTGTTCTGGCATCACTAAAGTGTTGTTCATTGTGTTTGTGGGCTCAAATATTTCTTCATTGCTAAGCGCTGGTCTTGTTTCTGGTTGGGACACTGGCGTAACATTGGTTAGTTTGCTGGGATTGCCGGCTTTCATAGGAACTGCTCTCCTGTTGAATGGGAAGATACCGCATGCTTGAAAGCCAGCTTGGATATTAGCGCTATTTACGGCATTATCCCAGGCACGAGAAAACAGACTAGCAAAGGTGTGCTTTGAAACTTGATTCAAAGGATTTTCTGATAAATATGACGAGCATGCGTCATTATATGCAGATTTCAGTGGGCCAAATACCATACAATCAAGTGGTTGCAGAAAGTGGGTGCACTGCGGCGGAAACACCATAAGAGTTATGTTCTCTTCAATAGCTCTTTCGATGATGGCTAGTGTTTCATGTAAGCCATGACCCTCCAGCAGCAGAAGTTGTGGTCGTTCAGAACCACAGTGATTGAACCAGTGCTCCCCAATTTCATCAGAGATCCACCCTTTATTCTGGAATGTCCAGACAGAACCTTCTGGAGCATCTTCGGTCCAAAAGCCCATAATCGATCTCATGGTTTTGCCTTTTGTAATTAGCATTGGGGGCATTCGTCTGCCATTTGCATTTACACAGGCCATGACGGTAATATTCGATGATTTGGAGCTTACTTTGCTCAAGACAGACCTGTCACCTTTTTCTGCATAAACACCAACGGGACTGTGCTCCATGTTGAAACTAGTTTCATCACAATTCCACACACGCTCTGAATGTTCACCATAGTTGCCGTCTGCGATCATTGTACCCAAAGCATCAAAATACTTTCCAAGGACTTCTGGATTGAGCATGCGTGCGCAGACTGATGTTAATTTCTCTGGTTTTCTCAAAACTAGCTCCGGATACCTATGTTTTAGACCTTCAAACCAGTCTTTTCCTGCATGGAAGTTCACATACCCAGACTGGATCTTCATGCGGGAGCACAGTTCATTTGTTCGACGAAGTATCTGACCTTTACTTAAACCGACTCCAAGCTTTGCGGCCATTTTTATACTTGAAACAATTTTGGATTCCAATTCAGAGGTCAATGCAGGCGGACGGCCATGATTAGAATTGAGACCAAGTCTCCCAGACACACGGTCACCAATAGTGTATTTTGGCACATTGAACTGCTTGGCTGCTTGCTGTACAGAGAGCCCACCTTCAACCGCTTTAACAGCCGTCTCTCAAGGAGTCTTGGTCATACTTCATAGTTTTACCCCTTTTCAAGGCGGCATACTTTTTTGACATGCCTGTAAACCAATTCCAATTTAATGAGCCATCTTTACATACTAAGAATTTAAGAACAACAAAAACGTAATGGTGATGAGGATTGCGATATTTATATAAAAACTATAAAAGTTTTCTTATACATGCATATTGATTACGAGTGTAAATTTATACAAAGATCTATTTATATGTATAGGTCTTCGATTTATACGCGCTGCGGTGAGCCGGTGTGTAAGAGGTGTTATTTGATATAATTGTGCTAAAATTTAAATTGATAGTCCGATTGTGTGTGCTGTCACACATCAAAACCTTCTGTTAAAAATTGTCGGGACTGCATCTCAAGTTGGATTTCCAAAATAATCATATAATATGAGTACCGAGGTGATCAAACACGATTGCCTGGAAAAGAGCGAAGGGGCCTTAAGCAAGAAACAAAGAACAATATAATTATAAAAGTCAGTGCCAAGCAATATCAGATACAGGGCTTTTTCAGTCAGTCTCACAGGGCCAATATTATGCCCCATGCCAAATAGGAACAATGTTTCCTACTTTCAAGAAAAAAAATTCCAATTTCAAGAAAAAAATCCCCATCTTAACAGAACTACCATTTTGCCTATTTTATCATTTTATTTTTTCTCATTTTATTCTTTACCAAATAGCATTACCAAGGCAAATAAATGAGGAAAAGAGAATGTTAAATAATTTTGAATACAAAATTATGTTTGTTGAGAATGTCTTCTACTTGTGACACATTCGAACTTTGACAGTAGAAACCAAGATTACAACGCTGTACAGGTCCACCTTTCCTGAAAACCGGCTCAAACTTGGGCTTTATTAGGATGGACCCCTCTATAAATGGGGATATTTCAGAAACCATTGCAGCATCGGAACGTTTTAGATAAGCAGAACATGTGGTAGAATTTTTGTCACTATACACTGCGACTGCATTCGAGTCGAATTGATTGCCCGGCTCGCGCCACCGTAATACCCTTCACCGACTGTCCAACTACGGGCACCATGGTGTCGCATCCCAACGGCGTAAACCGAATATACGATTACGTTCTTCATTTCCCTAAAATGAACATGGAAAGAATTAAATATTATTGTCATCCTCATCACCATATTCCTTAAAACATTAAAGACACAAGATCAAGTTTAGATATTATATTATGTCCGATTACGTACGTTGGAATGTATTCTATCATCTAAGACTATCATATAGAGCATTTTTTACATTATATTATAATTATAATATTGAATTAGGTGTGCATTTTGCTTAACAGGATGATCATGCTTCTACATGTTCTATATATATGTCCGTATTTTTACTTTGGTGAACATTTCATAGGGTAATAATACGGACAAATAAATATTGTAATTTTTGCGTTTTTTTTCTATTTTATCGATTTAAAGATGATATCAACTTTTCAAAGACACTTAGCCACAGTTTCAAGTATACTTTACTTCATTTTGAGTAAGCGTTTACCTGATTTTGGTTTGGTTACTCTCCACTAGGAACTTGCAGACTATCTCAAGTCAGTGAGTGTGCTAAAAGAACCCGTATAAAGCTGAATTTCAGCAGCATTTGCGATTACATATGAATAGTGACGTAATCGGTTCCAAGAACATGAAAAGGGAAATAACTTGTTTTAAATATTGGTTTTATTTCATAGCATGTGAAGTATGAGTATATTCGAAGGAGTCCTTTCCCTTGAAAGTGTCTGATTTATTACGGAGGTCCGAATTTTCCTGGTTTTCCCCTACATATTTGTAAATTTTTGAAAAAAAAAAATTAACCATAACACAAATAATAAACCATAAATATGTCACTACAATTTGATAGCATCACTTAAATTAAATGTAGAAATCAAATTTAGACATTATGACATTTTGTAAGTTGATTGGGTCTACTTTATTGTTCATTTTTAAGAGATTATTTACTCTTTTTAAGGGAGTCTAGCAATATTTAGTGTTCATAATTAAGCATTTACCTACACACATTTTAATTTATTGTACTAGTGAATTTGAATATTAACTGTAGTGAATTTGAACATGTATGTCTTTCTCTTTGTAATAAGGTTGTGAAACGTACAAGCTAGATATTAAAAAAATTGAAGTACTGTAACAAACACTCAAAATAATGTCTCTGTTAAAATTTTGTTGTTATTGGTATGAATCTGATTAACCTTTTACTCCATATATAGGCATTTTTACAGATGTGCTACCAGATGTGCTGTCTGATCGGGATCTGCATTGTTCGCTTTTTGGTCAGAAATAACCTTATAAATCAAAAACGAGCAGACAGAACAGATGTGCAGGCAGATCTGGACCTACACTGTTAACCCATGCCGTAAAGACTTGTATTTGGAGAAAAGGGTTCAAACATTGTTTGTTACTGAGTTAGGTCTGACCGTCTGTTTAAGGAAATAATATAAGCTGCTAAATGCCATTAACTTCTTACTCTATGATTAGGACTTTATCACATCAATGCCGTCTGATCGTTATCTACCTGTTCGATTTAAGATTCATTAATTTATGTCTGACCAAGAAACAAACACTGTAAATCCTGATCACCAATGGCACCTGTGATAAAACCTGAATATATGATGTAAAAGGTTATTAACAGATGGCGAGGATATAATGATGGCAAGGGTTAATACAGAGCCAATGCTTTATTTTTTAAAAGCTTTAAAGATTTTATTTGGAGCAAAAAAGCTCTACATATTTTTCATAAATAGCTTTAGCTTTTAAAATTTTATTTACAGCTTTTTATATTTTTCTTACATAGCTAAAGCTCTTAAGCTTAACACAATCATGATAATATCCCCACTATTTCTACAAAGTTCGTTATTTGTCTTTTAGTCCAGAATGTCACATTTCATGTGGAACAACTCTAAAATGCTGTGATCTTCATTATTTACTGTTTGTGTTGTTATTGTTTTTGAAAATTTCTTCTATATATTATTGATAAATACAGATCAAAGAATAGGCGTTTACATAAGATTATCTAAACATAATATGTGATGTTATAAGTTTTCACAGAGTGATGTCAAAGATGACATATATTTATCATTTGGCATTCCAGGCCCTGTTTTTTTAGGACTTGTCATGATTTCAGGATTTCAGATTTTAATTGTCTATAAAATAATTCAGATTTCAGGGTTTGAAAACTGCATTTTCAAGATTCAAATAACTTGTGCACTGGTTATTGACAGGCCTGCATTCACAATCAATGTGATTTTAAAATGTTATAGGGATACCAAATAAACTTTTTTCTTTTAGGTCACTTACTCGCATTACAGACGTTAAGGCAGGTATAAAGTACAAAATAGAACTTAGATCCAAATTTTTTATTAAACCGTATTTTAAAAATTTGAAATTTCACCACTCATTACCCATTTTGTTTTTTGAACAATGTAAATTTTTATGAAAATGGACAAGCGTCATAATCATTGGTCGTGGTATTTTATGGCTTTATGGATTTATGTAATTTGTATATTCATTAATGCATTGCCATAGCGAAAGTAGTAAGCCAATAGAATCTCCTTGTTAGAAGGAAATACTTGTTTTACATTCATGTGTTAAGATTTTTATATGTAATTATTGTTAAATATCAAAACTGAATCTCATTTGTGGTGACTTGACTTCTTATGATTTTCTGTGAATTTCATGCTTTAGAAATTTTTGTTGAATCTCTAACCGATATTTTTGTCACCATATATGTCTAAATTGTTCTTCTCTGTCTTTCATAATCTGTTATTAATAAATATCTGCATTATTTACAAGTGCAGGGTTGTTTGTTCCTTATGAGTTGAATGTTTTCTGTTTGACCCTTTTTTATGGAAATCCTTTTTATCCCATGAAGAGATGTGAAGATCTAGATCGGCCTGCACATCTACACAGTCTGTGCCCAAGGTTATAAAACTTAGCATGGAAACCAGTCTCAAATCTCAAGCATCTGATTGGCTGAAATGGCGACCAGTCGCCATTTCAGCCAATCAGATGCTTGAGATTTGAGACTGGTTTCCAATCTCAGCTTTATAACCTCCAACCCAGATCTTGATCAACACTTGTCTGCTTTTGGACTCATTGGATATTTTCTGACCAAAAACCATAGTGTGTAGAGCTGGATTAGACTGCATGATAAAAAGGGTTAATTGTAAATTGTAAAACTAAAACTAATTGACATATATTTTGAAAACTGTTCTTTGACATTTTACATATATTCATATTTGTTATTGCATTGAAACATTTTTTATCTTATTGTTTTGTTTCTGTTTTCTACCAAAATATTGTTTATTGTACAGAGTTTTATTATTTTATTCTTTATTTACTTTAAACCTTTCCTCAATAGATACACATTCATTGCAGGGCCGAACAGTTTAGATGCAGATTGCCGGCACATCCTTGCCGTCTTATCAGGATCTGCACTGTTAGCTTTTTCTTTCGTTAGGTTATTTCTGACCAAAATGCGACCAGTGCAGATCCTGATCAGATGGCATGGATGTGCCAGCTGATCTGGATCTACACTGGTCGCACATGCGAACAAATGTGTATGTATTGAGAAAAGGGTTAAGATGTCATTTCAAGGAATTACATTAACATCATAAAGACATTTATTCACATGGTGTGGTTCTATTTCCTGTGTTCTATTCATAAATATTCTTTTAAGGTGGTACATTGTTTTTCGTGACCATGATTTTATGTAATTATTTGAAGTTTACATTTATTGTTGGCCAATGAAATTTGAGGATATTTTAAATTCTCTTGTCTATTTATCTGACTAAAGAGCCTAGAAATAAGCTTTATAGCCCTTTTCTCAATATATATTTTTACGCATGTGGGACCTGTGTAGATCCAGATCAGCCGGCACATTTCTTCGCCTTAGTGCAGTAACGGTATAACTCCTTCTTATTTCAATGGTACTTATACCATTATTGCGCTAAAGTGACGATCTGTGCCGTCTGATCAGGATCTGCACTGGTCGCATTTGGGTCAGAAATGACCTAACGAATCAAAAAGCCAACACTGCAGATCCTGATCAGATGGCACAGATGTGTCGGCTGATCAGGATCTACACTGTTTGCCCACGCAATAAATGTGCATCTTTGGAGGAAAGGGATAGAGCTGATAGTAATTGTCTATTTTCACACTGCATGTATGTTTATGCTTAACCCTTGCCTCCATATATATGCTTATATGGCATGGGCAAAGTGTAGATTCAGATCAGTCGTCACATATGTGCCATCTGATCAGGATCTACACTGTTCACTTTTTGATTTATTAGATTATTTCTGACCACAAAGCAGACAGTGCAGATTCTGATAAGATGGCAATGATGTTCCGGCTTCTTTGAATCTACACTGTTTGCTTATGCCCTAAAAGCATATATTATTATGAAGGAAAGGTTTAAGTACCATATGGTAAAGTGGTGGACAGAGTGCTCAAGTAAAAAAAAGCAAACACCAAATAAGTTGGTGTCCAGTTTTAGAGATCAACAGAAAATGGAGACACCCTCACAGTGACCTCCATTTTCTTTAGATCACCAAAACTGAACTACAACTCCAATGTTTACAAGGTACCAACCAAATGAGTGGTCAAGGGCTGAATTATACCAAACCTTGTTTCCAGATTTTTTTTTGTTTACAGATACTATAATATTGTTGTTGTTTTTCTTCCAGAATTTTTTAATATTAGTAGATTATTTTCTTTTGAGCATTTCGTCTTTCTTCCAGAATCTTGTTTATTGAGTATAAATGTAGTTAATTATTTTGTTACTTTACAATACAATAAAATATTTATAAAATGAGGCTATTTTATTTATTCTGACAAAGCCACGAGTTCAGTGGATTGGGATGATACTAAAGGTTACAAATTCATTATGTTGAATTACATGACATACTTGTGAGTTAATCAATTACTGCAACAGTTAAATTAATTTTTATTTCTTTACTCCACATATATGGGTTTTATCATGTATGGGAATAGTGTAGTTTAAGATCATCTGACACATCTGTGCACTCTGATCAGTGCCCAAGGTTATAAAACTGAGCATGGAAACCAGTCTCAAATCTCAAGCATCTGATTGGCTGAAATGGCGACTGGTCGCCATTTCAGCCAATCAGATGCTTGAGATTTGAGACTGGTTTCCAATCTCAGCTTTATAACCTACAGCCCTGGATCTCAGTTCCCTATAGATTCATTACGTTGTTTCTGACCAAGAAGTGAACAGTAAGGATCCGGATCATACTACACAGATATGCTAAATAAAGATCTACTCTGGTCACCCAGTGACAAGTCATGTCCTGGACCTTGGAGAACAGGGCTACTAACAGCAATCTCACTACAGTCAGATCTAACAAAGTGTTAGATCTGATGACGGCCCGCAGACACCGTACATAAGCTATAACGGTTTTCCCCCAATTACTATTTTTGGAAATTGTCAATACAGGAAGCATGATTTATAACACACGCAAAATGTTTTGAAGATGCCATTACATTAGAAATGAATGCAATACTACATAAACCCATATACCTTTAATAAAATATGTCTTACCATTAGGCTGTCAACACTTCCCATGGTTTGAAATACTATGTTTACTTTCACAATTGCGATTTGTAGGAGACAATTGGATTGGTTCAAAGGATTATTGATAAAAGCACGTTTAAGTTACTCGTCTTCAGATACTGATAGGGTAGTTGTTTACAGGAGATGATTTTAATCAGATTATATTACCAGAATTATAACAGTGCAGATCAGACAGCACGGATATGCTGGCTGATCTGGATCTACACTATTTGTCCATGCAATAAAGTTGTGTCTATGGAGGAAAGGGTTAAGATTGACATAGAATAATGTTTAAAGATTTTCAGCTATTAACCAACAGCAAACACAAAATAAAAAAGATAAAACATATTTAATTTTTGTAAAGAAATAAGAGTTCTACATATATCTATATATTTGTGAAGTTATAAGAGAATAATTTGTGGACAAATAACTGTCAGCTGTACCTGTAAGAATATAAATTAAAATTGTTCAACGTATTTGTAAAATCAATAAACAATTAATACACAAACATTACAAAGTCACAATATAATTGAACAAACATGTGTTACAACCACAGGTTTTCTTGAATATGAACAACTACTTTAACTCCTCTACCACTTTGCAAAATCATTAAATATAATTAACCCTTTCCTCCATATATAGGCCTTTAGGGGATGGGCGAACAGTGTAGATTAAAATCAGCTGGAACATATGTGCCATCTGATCAGGATAGACAGTGTGTGCTTTTTAATGTAATTAGATTATTTCTGACCAAAAATTGAATGGTGCAGATCCAGATTAGAAGCCGTGTATGTGTGGGCAGATCTGGATCTACACTGGTCACACGCGTGATAAAACACATATAATATATGGAGTAAAGAGTTAAATCATTGGAAACACACAGTTGATTCTTTTATATTACTCTCCATGAATATAGAGTGACATAATAGAAGCAACCTAAGGTTTCTGACAGCGATGTTTTAAATCTTTCCTCCATATATACGCAATTTTACGCATGTGCGACCAGTGTAGATCCAGATCAGTCAGCACATCCAAGCCGGCATATCTGGATATATACTGTTCGCCCATACAAAAAAGGGTGTGTCTATAGAGGAAAGGGTTAATGCCATCAAAGAATGTCATGTAGTAAATGCCATGTCTAATTGAATAAACTTGCGTTACAACAAACTACAGATTTCTTGAGTATGAACAGCTTCTTGAAAATCATCTGCCAAATAGCAAAATCATTAAAACAAAACCAACAATGTATACAAAACAAACTATTCTATAATACAATATTGGCAGTCATGTCAAAACCCATGGCTGATTTTACTAGATTATTCTTCATGAATAGTGAGTAGCATAACCCTTTTACTCCATAGATACACCTTTATTGCATTAGCAAGCTGTCACATTTGTGGCTGATCAGGATCTTCACTGTTTGCTTTTAGATTCATTAGGTTATTACTGACCTAAATGTCACAAGTGCAGATCTGGGTTGAAGGTTATAAAACTGAGTTTGGAAACCAGTCTCAAATCTCAAACATCTGATTGGCTGAAATGGCGACCAGTCGCCATTTCAGCCAATCAGATGCTTGAGATTTGAGACTGGTTTCCAATCTCAGTTTCATAACCTCCAGACCTGATCTAGATCAGACAGCATAGATGTACTGATCTCAATCTGTACTGGTAACACACATGTTAAGGGGTAACAGAATCAACTAGGGGGTTTCTGATGATAATATTTGTATTCCACCAAAGAAATTTTTTAATTGCATGTCATGTAAATGCAATATCTTTGAGTTCTCTTCAGTCTGTGTAATGTAAATGTATTAATATATTAATGGGCTTAAAATTCTGTGGTTTTCAGTTAAATGATATTTTTGAGGGTAATTTGATTTTGAGGTTTCAAATTTTTCTGCAATAAGTTAAATGACATATTACTTGGCAGTATTTCTGGATTAATTAATCATTAAGAATACCTAATACCATATGTTAAACACTACTGTTCATTTGTTACCCTTTTCTCCATATAAATTCCTTTGATCACATGCGTGAACAGTGAAGATCCAGATCATCTGGCACAATCTTGCCATCTGATCAGGATAAACACTGATTGCTGTTTCATCAGAAATAACCTAATGAATCTAAAAGTTAACCATGTTGATCATGCACAGCAATGCAGGCTGATCTGGATCTACACTGTTTGCCCAGGCAATCAATGTGTATCATTGAAGTAAATAGTTAATCATTATTGTTCATCTGTAAAATTGGCATGGTTTGACTCAAGGACTCCGAAAACACTTTTTTAACTGAAATAACCTACTTCCATAATCTACTTACAGAAGATTACTCTATATAAGTGGAATTAAAATATTTAAATTCTGTATCTTATAATCTCTATATATCTACCTAATGTACCACACATTATAGTTTTAGTCGTAATGAAAAATGTTGAAAAAATTATTCAAAAAGTCGGTAATCCTTTCTTTTTCATTCTCTCAATGACATATGTAATGATATATATGACTTAAATAACTAAAATTCATAAATTGAGATAAAAACATGCATATATATATATATATATATAGTATTTACAATAATATCCAAAATGTTTAAGATTTTATAGTTACAGTAGTATTTTCATGTTCTGAACATTCATCATTAACCCTTTCCTGTACAGATACGCATTTTTACGCATGTGCGACCAGTGTAGATCCAGATCAGCCGGCACATCCGTGCCGTCTGATCAGGATCTGCACTGGTCGCATTTTGGTCAGAAATAACCTAATGAATCAAGAAGTGAACAGTTTAGATCCTGATCAGACGGCACGGATGTGCCGGCTGATCTGGATCTAAACTGTTCGCCCTAGCAATAAAGGTGTGAACTTTGTGTCTTTGTGAACTTTGTGTCATAAACACACATTTATTGCGTTGACGAACAGTTTAGGTCGAGATCTGCAGGCACATCTGTGCGTCTGAACAGGATCTAAACTGTTCGCTTTTTGATTCGTTAGGTTATTTCTCACCAAAATGCGATGTGTGCATGGATGTGATGTGATCTGGATCTACACTGGTCACACATGCGTAAAAATGCGTATATATGAAGGAAATTAAGGGTTATTTAATTGGAGCTATTAAACTAAAAGAAACAGATTCAGATTTCCAGGTTCCCATTGGTCAGTTCTGATACTGTTCTCAATTTGAAGCAATCAGAAAGCTGTAACTGGAGATTCCTCACTTTTCTTTGAACCTGGCCCTTGATTATAATTTATAAACTCAATTCTGTGCTCAAACTTAAAATATCTAAACATTAACTGCCTTCACAAATAAGAAATAAGAAAAAAAACATCTGTGCCCAAGGTTATAAAACTGAGCATGGAAACCAGTCTCAAATCTCAAGCATCTGATTGGCTGAAATGGTGACCAGTCGCCATTTCAGCCAATTAGATCCTTGAGATTTGAGACTGGTTTCCAAACTCAGTTTTATAATCCTCAGCCCAGTTCTACAGCTGTTACCAAGATCAATTATTTTATCTTCAGTTTAAAATGTTTTATTTTCCATATTGGAGGAAATAAAGCTATCTAATGTAAATACTGGAGTTGAGCATGAAAGAATTTTTAAAATCACATGGGCCTGGTTGGCTTCTTTACAGCAATAGTACAATGTATTAGCATTTCTTCTACAATAATAACATGTCAGCATCAAAAGTACAGCTACAGTAAAAACCCACTTGAAGACCACCCCAAAATTAAGACCATCTCTATAATAACACCAATATTTCAATTCCCTTTTTACAGTTTTACTCTATATTTCACTCTGAAAATAAGACTACCTCACTATTAACAGCACTTTTAACCAATCCAAAAGGTGATGGTCATAGTAGCGGGGTTTCACTGTACATGTAGTAGGAATGATTTGCCTGTATCACAGTTATAAAATGCAAAGTAACATCAAATTTGTAAGGCCCCTTATTTATCCCTTTCAAATTCAGAGCTGGAAAAATATTATACTATGTCATCAAAGTGCCAAGATGGGCTATTGAATGTAAACAGTGTCTGTATGAAAGTCCCCCTATTAACCCTTTCCTCCATATATACACATGTTTACGCATGTGCGATCAGTGTAAATCCAGATTAGCTGGCACATCCGTGCCGTCTTATCAGGATCTGCACTAGTCGCATTTTGGTAAAAAATAACCAAACAAATCAAAAAGCGAACAGTTTAGATCCTGATCAGATGGCACAGATGTGCTGACTGATCTGGATCTAAACTGTTCACCCATGCAATAAAGGTGTGTCTATGGAGGAAAGGGTAGTTCAGCAACTAGACAAGTAAAAAACACTGATACATGTACTAGCAACAAAACCAAAATTAAAACCTTAACCAACAGTATTAGACCAAGCAAAATGCATTTAAGATTCCCCAGTGACCCCTCTTTAACCCTTTACTCCATATATATGCCTTTTATCACATTGGTTACCAGTTAAGATCTAGATCAGCTGCCACATCTGTGTCATCTGATCAGGATCTACACTGTTCACTTTTTAATTTTTTAGTTTATTTCTGACCAAAAAGCAAAAGTGCAGATCCTGATCAGATGGCATGGATGTGCCCACTGGTCTGGATCCACACTGTTTACTCATGGAGTCAAGGGTTTCCTCCATAAATACCCATTTTTATGCATGTGTGACCAGTGTAGATCCAGATCAGCCGGCACAGATGTGCCGGCTGATGTGGATCTACACTGATCACCCATGCAATAAAGGTGTGTCTATGGAGGAAAGGGTTAATATCTTGAAAAAAGTATTATTGCCATAATAACTAGCCTATAGGACCAAAGATCACAAAACTAAGATTATAGCCCAGTCTCAAAACTCAGGCTTGTTATTGGTCAGTTGTCAGACTGAGCTCAATTTCAACCAATCAGCTACTTAAGGCTGAAGACTGTTTTCCAGTCTTGGCTACAAGTAATTGATTAAGGGTCCTGAAAAAGTGAAATTTAAAAAAATATTTTTCAGCCTTAAAATCCTGATCATTGGCTCTTTCCTCCATAAATACACCTTTATGGTGTGGGCTATCAGTGTAGATCCAGATCAGCCAGCACATTCATGCCATCTGATGAGGATCTGCAGTGTTCACATTTTGATTTATTAGCCTATTTCTGACCAGGAGCAAACAGCATAGATCCTGATCGAACGGCACAAATATGCCAAATGATCTTGTTCTACACTGTTCACACATGTGATAAAACCCATATATATATATATATATATATATATATATATATATATATATATATATATATATATATATATATATATATATATATATATATATATATATAGCAGGGCTCTCACTAGAGGGAGACACAGGAGAAGTGGTCTCCCAAAAATGACCAGACTTCTCACTTCTTTAAGCTATGGAAGAAGTTATTTTGTATAGACTATATAGGGAAAGAATACTGCTGACTGCAAACTTCTCCATAATTCAGTAAAATAATGACAAAACCTCTCCCAGGGCTGAAGGTTATAAAACTGAGTTTGGAAACCAGTCTCAAATCTCAAGCATCTGATTGGCTGAAATGGCGACCAGTTTTATAACTTTGGGCACTGATTTGCAAGTCTAGTGAGAGCCCTGTAGAGTAAATGGTTAGAAATGGCTTATCACATTCACACTAACATTTCTGATCATGGCTCCCACTCCAGCTTCGGTATAGGAGTGTTACAATTCCCGTGATATATGTTAATCTTGCCGTCACATTTAAAATATTCGTCAAAAATGTGTTCGTAACCATTGTCCTTCCACCATGTACACAGTTGTCTATTCCAGTTACACGACAAGACATGAAACAGTTCCTCATGTTCTAACGAAATCAAGGAATAAAAGTCTTGATCGCCTAGATGTCCCTTAAACATGTACATTTCTGTCAAGCTTTTCACTGTATCTGCTGAAAGTAGAGCGTTATAGGTATGAGATTTTCTCATCCGATCTAGATCTAAAAGTAAGACACCACTGTTGAAACCAGTAAGGCCATCTGGTGGCGGGCCACCAACTCTTGTCCCTTTGTTTTTATTTCGATACATGTGGAAATTGTGTCGATACACAGGCTGTGCATCTCGTGCTATACCCATGATGTTAGAACTTTTAAACAAATCAAACTGACTGTATAAATCCTTAATGTCTGCATTAAACTTCAAATCACAATCCAGCATGATTACACGATGCATTTCTGGTAAGACTTTGTGGATCACAAGCGACATGAAGAACAATGAGTCGCTGTAGTAGGCACCAGGCTTGTAGCTGAAGTACTTCTGCATCTCGGACACTATTTCATGCACCTGTTTGGCTAACTTGTCAATCTCTAAATGCACTACCTGAAATAAATTAAAAATAAAATCTTTTCACCCTTTATTTACTCCATGGGAAAGGGCTGCCCTCACATGTGAAAACAGCGTAGATCTAGATCAGCCAGAACATTCATGCCGTCTAGTCAGGATTTACATTGTTGGATTTAGATTCAAGAAATAACCAGTATAGATCTATATCAGAAGGCACAAATGCACCAACTGATCTGGGTCTACACTAGTTGCACATCCTTTCTACTTTGAAAGATAATCAGACCTCTGTTAGGTTTCCTAATTCATGTATTTTTGAACCCTTTACTCCATAGATACACCTTTATTGTGTATCAGTGCCATCCAATCAGGATCTAAACTGTTCGCTTTTTGATTCATTAGGTCAGGGTCTATTTAATTAGTTAATTGATTAAATAGACCCTGATTAGGGGGTCACCCGATTTACCGAAATCGACCCAATTACCGAAATCTACCGAAATCGACTGGGAATTACCGAAATCGACTTTATAAATTCATTTTCCCAGTTATTAATGATTATTTTTATAATAATTGTGATTATACAATGAATGTTTATTAAAATAAAGATGATTCGATTCAGAAATTTGATTTGAAATTGTAAAAATGACCGTAGGTGTGCGTACTAACATATTACGTTGTATGCCACAAACCGAAATCGGCGTGTAAACTTCACATTTATATCTTAAATATGGCATTAATCTTGAATGAATTGTTATAAATCAAAAATATGTTAATATTGACATCTTAATATGTTTTAATTTATTAAATTTTGAAAACTTGCTGAAAAAATAAGCAAGCGAATATCCGAAAGCGGGTCGCAAAGAGATACCGAACTACAGAAAGCGACTTTATGAATTCATGTTTCCCTGTTATAAGTGATATCTATTTTATTAATTGTGATAATATAATGAATGTTCATTAAAATGTAGATGTTTAAATTCAGAAATTTCATTTGAAATTGTAAAAATGACCTTAAATATGCATACTAACATATTACGTCACATACCAAATTCGCAAAGAGATTCTGAAGGCTAGTTAAACTAACCGAAAAGCATTCTCTTAAAGTGTATTTTTAATTGACAATGTCATTAGCGATTAAATGGTGATTTATTGTTTATTAGGGCAATTCCAGTATTACGTGTACGGGGAGAGGGGACGGCACGTTTTTAAAGACCCCAGCACCTAAAATTATTAATTAATTGTCAAACCCAGCAGCGAGTATTACACATTTTCCTGAAACCCCAGCACCTAGATTTACGAATTTTACAATGTACACCTTACACCCATCTTTATTTTTCACTGGAAAACATCGAACCAATACTACAAAACAAAGGTTTTTAATCAAAATTACAACTTCTTTATCGATTCACCCCAAATGCAGGATGTTAACATGTGTATTTTAAGTGAAATCCTCTCAAATATATTGGCGGCAGTGCACCTTTTTTCGGACAACCCAGATTTCGGAAGATGTCATTTTTTCAGTTCGACAAATTAATTAAACCGCTTTATGACATTCCCTTCTCAATTAAAAATAAATCTTTGAAAGACCGATCAGTTTTTCACAAATGAACGTCCGGTAAAAAGAGGTGTTATTTCAAATTCACAACATTTGCTCAATCAAATGGCTATTTAATGGCAATATCGCAGCCCTCATCTCACTGCAATTTTAGCAAATGCATCGTTAAATTTTAATGAAATGCATCGTAATTCTTTATTAGTTAATTTTAGTTAGAGTCCCAATTGTGAAAACATATGGCATACAATCAAACGCTAAAATAATATGATTTTGATGTCTGGATATTTGGCGGTAAAAAAAATGATTTGCACGAAAATGCACGCTTTTTGTTCGCCGCATACATCATCAACATAATGACGTACAATCAAACGATAACAATACGTCAGACATGCAGTGAAATGCTTGATTTGCACGAAATACACGCTTCTTGCGCGCTGCATGTAGAAAGTTTTCATCGTGGGTGGTAAAATCTGTTTAATTTCTGGTCTAGCAATGTTTCGCATGAATGGCACGCTGAATAGCATTTAATTAATTCACAAATGTTACAAGAACTTTACATCTTGTTTTGAAAATGCACAATTTAAATTAAGACTGTCGCATCCTCTCCGCACCGAAAAGGCTTTCAGCAATCAAAAATTAAAATCGAATAATGTACGAACTTTAACATCAGACAATACCAGTTGTGATCTTTGACATTTTTACTGTTGTTTTTTTTTTGAGCTTCCACATTAATGTACAGCACATGCGAATTGAAGCATTTTATTACCATTCGTTTCGTCTCAATATAATTATACGGCGATATCAAGTTTGGAAAAAGTGAGCTCCCTTTGACTTAACGACAATAGGCACTTTTTCGTTAGTCAAGAACAGGTTACCTCCCTTGACATAGTAAGATTCTTTTATTCTGTTTATACTGAACAACTATCCAATGTTACTCTTAAAAGTTAATAATTTCATAGTATTACACAGCATTGAATTTATATGAGCGTAAGTATATTACATATTGGTTTGAAAAGTTTCATTTCTAAACGAACTACTTACCGAATACGCTCGCATGTTCCAAAAACAAAGCAAATCAATAGCTCATATCCTTTGCATCTTACTCAGATATTTAAATTAATGCGGATTGAATTGCAATTAATGTTTATTGAATTGCGAAAGATAGCTTCGGTCGCACGTGAGGATACATGACCGGAGATTCTTTTTCTGCTAGCTTTCTGTATCTTTTGGCGGCACGCTTTCAGATATCAATTATATGAGCGATCTTTCTAAAAACATAAACATTAAAGTATTTAGGAGTTTGTATGACTATAATAATTATTATTGAATAATAACAATGTAATTACAGACTAACGCTAGATATAAGATATAAATATGAAGTTTTTTTTGGCGATTTCAGTATGCGACATGCAACGTTAACTACAAGTCCGCACATATACCATCTTTTTGTCGATTTCAAATAAAAATGTTGTATTAACAAATCAATAATTTCTAATGATCTTGCATGATATTATCACACTGACTAAAATAAATATTCAATATTGTACATTTATATTCATTTATTAAAGATTCATGCTATATTTAGGATATAAATATGTTGTTTACAAGCCGATTTCGGTATGTGACATATATGTTAGTACGCACATCTACAGGCAATTTTGCAATTTCAAATGACATTACTTAATTAAATCATCTTTATTTCAATGAACATTCTTTTTATAATCCCAATTAATAAAAAAAGGAACTGATAACTGGGGAAAATGAATTTTAAAAGCCGCTTTTGGTAGTTCGGTATCTCTTTGCGACGCACTTTCGAATATTCACTCGCTTACTTTTTGAGCAAGTTTTACGAAAAATTAATGAATAAATACGTATTAAGATGTCAGTATGAACATATTTTTTATTTAAAACAATTAATCTAAGATTTACGCCATATTTCAGATATAAATAGGAAGTCTACCCGCCGATTTCAGTTTGTGGCATACAATGTAATATGTTAGTACGCACACCTACGGTCATTTTTACAATTTCAAATCAAATTTCTGAATTGAATCATCTTTATTTTAATGAACATTCATTGTATAATCACAATTATTATAAAAATAATCATTAATAACTGGGAAAAATGAATTTATAAAGTCGATTTCGGTAATTCCCAGTCGATTTCGGTAATTGGGTCGATTTCGGTAAATCGGGTGACCGCTTATTAGGTTATTTCAAAATGCAACCAGTGCAGATCCTGATCAGACGGCACATGCGTAAAAATGTGTATATATGGAGGAAAGGGTTAATGTAGCATAAGATTAGCATAAATTTGTGTTTTAATAAAATTTTTATGTTTGACAGACTTTTGTTTCAAAATATAATTATTTTAACAAATTTATTTTGAAAACTTTGAATGATGGATTTTTTCCCATTTTTGTGATTTTTAGTTTTATTTTACTAATGTAGTAGATTTCATACCAGCAACAAACCCTAATCTGCCACACTAAAAAAAAATTCTCACAAAAAAATATATTATACAGATTATTAACAGCTGTAAAATGTCTGTCTCTATTTCTTATACTTACTGTATATTTATCCTTATCAGCCACTTCAGCTAGAATCTCTCTTGCAACTTCCTCACTGTAAACATCACCCAGAACGAACAAATTCACTGGAACACTGGAAAACTTAAATAATGAAGATACGGTTGTTCTAAACTTTATTTTCAGGTTTGGATTATCTTTTACATTAGTAAATGTTATCATGACATTGATTTTGTCTTGTACAGGCGGTTTTTCAGTGATAACTCTTTCCTTTGGTTTTGAATCCGAAAGTGAAAGTAAACTTTCCTTTTTGATGTTTGACGAGGCGGCCTTAACGATCGTTTCAGCATTGTCACGAAGCACATTTAGTCCCGTGATCTTCGGTTTGCTAAAATAATTGTAGAAAACATAAATACCGAATACAATCACTGAAATTATAATTAACTTAAGACAATGGGAACGCTGAACACGAATCATTATTAGCCTTGCAAGATCCATGTTGTACTTAATTGATGCACCGTGTAAAGGGCCTAAAGAGACTGGTCGTACCAGGAAATTTTTCGATCGACGTAAAAAGGCGGACTATTCCGGAATTACAAGTTGTAGTCGTACGAGCGGACATTGAAACATTGTTTAAGCAAAACGGTTGTGGGGAATGGATATAAAAGAAAATTAGGACGTTTCAACAATGATGGCTGAACCCAAATTAGCAAGACCAGAATTTTGGCCGATGCCAGACTTTTCTACCCAAGTCATTTCGTTCCCAAGACCATCAATCCTATATCCGACATTTCGACCCCAAGACATACAAAGTTATATAATGTCTAAAAGATTTCGGGTGGAAATGTCTTAGTATTGTGGCTGAATTGTCTTGGGGTTGAAATGACCCAGAAATTGTCGGGGGCGGGTTCGGAACATCATGGCGTCAAAATGTATCAATTGCTACCATAAGGAGTTTCTGACAACTAGGACATGGCTGAAGTGCCATCAGTGTCCATAAACCGAAATTATAGTGTGTGTGCGTGTTTGTTTTTCTTTCAAAATGCATGTTCAATACAATATTGAAAATACTAAATAATATTGTTGCAAATCTCAATAATAAGAAAATTAAGATGACAGCGTTAAAATAAACAAAGTTATATAAAATACACTGTACAGTGAGCGTGAAAATCTGTTTAATACAATAAACAACATATCTATTTAATGTTTTCCTCTACTCTATTGGTCAATTGTGTTTGTTCAAACGAATAGATTCGCCCATCAACATGCTTTTCGTTCTTTTGAACATTGATTAACCTATGATTTACGTATGTGATAATGGAATCATTGAATGTGTTTATCCCAGTCATCGTGTTCTTGCTGATTTGACTCCAGGTGCTCTGGTCTAGGTAAGGCCATTGAGTACCCGCCCCTTTGGCTTTTTCTTTTAGCTTGTTATGTTTTAGGAAGTGACTCCTAGACCGGCTGCCGGTTGAGGAGACTATGCGGGTACTATTGTCTCCTCGACCGTGTTCGGAATTGATGTGTGATACTATATTCGCCGGTTCAAGTCATAAATTGTGTTTAAACTTGAACATCGGACGCAATCGGGAATTCAGTTATTTTTTTTATTTTGTAAAAATGTTTGTTTCTTTTATGTAAAGGTGCTTTCACATGTAAAGTAATAGCACCAATTGCCTGTCCTCTGATGTTCCGACCATTAAACCTTGTTAGAACTATCAAGGTTGAATTAAACCAAATCACGCTGTATCCCTCCGTGGTCCATTCGAATGAAGTCCGTTTTAATATATGCTATTTTTTCTCATCATCTGGGGGCCTCTTTACTGTTAGAAATCGGCCTGTTTGTGGCTTGTTTGCAGAAATAACATATCGGGAAAATAAATGAAAGCAATTTCATGCCTATATCTCGTTTGGTAGAGAGAACTAGTTCCGGATCAGCGGATGTATATTTTTGGCATCGTATTTGCGATACCGCGTTTAAAATAGGGTCTGTCCGGTTAGAGATCAGTAATTTTCTTACAAGTAAGTTAACCCCCTATTTCCTGTGTGTTTTGAATAGATGAAATGTAGATCTTCGCGGCAATATATGGTTGTCTAGAAATTAAGATGACAGAAATCATGTTAAATGTACATTGAATATTGAGAATTTAAAATTGAGGTCTACGGGAATTGGATTTACTTTGGTTCAACCTCAATACTAATGGTTGGTAATAAGCATATTGTTTGTTGTTACTCAATAAATTACAATAGACATGTCTCGATCATTTGGACCTTTTTAAAATTAAAGAACAACAATTATTCAGTGTTGTTGGTTGCACGTTGATTCTACATTTGAATCGTATTTTGAAGTAGAATAATAAACACAGATGAACTGGTAAGCTGATGGGTGGGTTGGAGTTATTTAACTACGACAAATTGTGCTTGTTTTGTGATATGAGAACCTGTTGGGCCAATTGTCAGGTTGTTGCACCCAATAACCTGGTTTAACCACCCCCCCGCCCACAGTGGCAATTCGTTTTGCCACCGACCTTTCCAAGGTGGTATCCCCAAAGGTTCTCTTTTTCTTTAATTGTTTGTGGCGTCTTATTTAAAATGACTTATTACTTATAACAAACATGCTATCTCTCTTCCTCTCTTCTTTTATCGCTGCGTTAGGAAGCTATGTTTTGAGTGTGGCGATTCCTGATATGCATATTTCACTTTTTTATAGACCTGCAGTAGCAATTAGGCCGCTAGAGTCTGGTGAGATGCAAAGACGGTATTGATCTGGTCTGGATTTCCTTTGTCTGCCAACAGCCAATCAAAACCGTTACCTATGTCAACTAAAATGGCGGACAATTGAAAGTTAGCCTATTTTTAAAACAGATTATTTCTCAGATTTTGATGTAAGAGAAACGTAAGTGTGAAGTAACTTTTTTCTAACGCGCACTATACAAACACAATGTTTTTCCTTACAAAACATCTATAGCTTCTCACCTTCAACTTTGGCAGACAATGTCTGACATGTCAAAACTTGTTTTTCCTGGGTGGTAGCATTGACAGAAAATTATTTTCATTCTGCTGGAGGCTGGATGTTGCTGAACACGCTTTCAAATGATATCTGGTGCGCTTTTAGTAATAATTTATTGATGACTGCTTACTGGGCTGTAAACTAGTATGCAGCTTGTGGAAAACAAAGAAGAATTTCTGGGTAGAATCTAGTTGGGCCTCCATGGTCAAGTGGTTAATGTCATCAGTTGACAACCACACGCCCCTCACCGCTGTGTGTAAGAGACCTCCCAGAGTCGAAATCTTTCATGTGAGGAAGCTGTCCAGCTAGCTTACGAAAGGTCGGTGGTTCTACCCAGGTTCCCGCCTGTGCCTGAAACAATGCCAGGAGGGGCACCTGGGGTCTTCCTCCACCAGAATATAGCTGGAATGTCTAGGTCCCCATCCAAGGTTTGAAATTAATGGCAGATAGATACTCCAAATATTCAGAGGAATGCATGCTTCTTTAACATTTTATATTTTGACATTTTATATTTTTCATTTATTGGCAAGCGTTACCTCTAAACGTGATGCATCAAAAACGTGTCGCATATACGCCTTTCCAATAAACAGTTTCGCAGTCCTGTACGAGTTACTTCCCGTGACCAGATATCAACCCAAAACGAGGCTTCACAGGAAAGCTGAACTATCGGACTATGGCTTAAGCACATAAGGCCTAACATAATCCATTAAATTTCAGGTGTGTAATCGTCGCCGCCGGTCGAAAATAAGTTACTGGTCTGTTATTCTAGTCAGACATTTTTATTTTCACTATTTGTTAGATATTTGCATTTTTAATATTGTAAGAACATGTACCATTCTTGTTGATAGTGGGCAGTATGAAACGCGATTCGGATAAACGTTAGTATTAATGTTACAAATTTCTATACAGCATTTTCATCTGTATGTATTTTATACTTAAAATTATATTTAACTGGTATGAAATTCGCAAATTGCTAAGACTGATAATGTACTATACTCCGGAAATCGTGACATGTCAACATTCGGTTACAGTATCTGTACGTTATACTTGTACTCATCTATTACTTGAATTCTTCGTACCGTTAATGTTCAACGAAAAATAATTTTGAATTTTTGAAAACGTCACGTATACTTCACAAGCAAAAATACGGTATGATTGATTTTGTCTTGAAATTAAGAAGGATCAATAAGGTTATCTGATTGTTCGTATCATTCATAGAATAAAATTCAAGGATTCTGATGCTGGCTTCTAATAAAGATGGAGATGCCGGCTTCAAATAATGATGGGAACATTTATATTAACATTAAGACTGCTAAGGTTTGAAATTCTGTCATTTTGGCGTAAACGCTCAATCGCTTGATTGAATATTTATAAAATGTTCTGCTAAGATGAGTTTCTAATTGATGTCTTATGGTTCTACTTGTCGTATTAAGGATTAATAATTCATATAACTGCTATATCAAATACTTTTGCTACCCGATTCAGTAATTAAGGATTTCGATATACTTATTAATTGGGAGGTGGAGGTACATAAAAAAGTAAACCGATCTCTATTGGTCAGTGATATCTTCTTCTTAGTAATTGACAGGGGATCCCTTGTGCGCGACAATTTGGCATTTTTATGACATGCCGCTTTCAAAATCAATCGCAGCCGGCATGTCAGTAGATGATAAGACACGCTAAGCCGGAAATGACACTCAATTTATCCGTGGATAGAACACAGGCTGTTAGTTTAAGTCGTTTAAAGTAAACCTTGGCGCGAGGAATAATGACTTTACACTTTTAGTCAAATTAGATTTGTTGTTTTATAAACTATTCTTGATAAAAAAATTTCATTACGCTGATGTATTATTACTAATTCAACGATAAACGAGAAAATATATTTTAAAAAAGAAATTTCATGATGAAAAACGAAAGTTGTACCAGTACATGTTCCCTATTACATTAATACAGCGAGCAATAATTTTTCCTGTATAGTAGTCACGTGACTGAATAGGGGAGGTAACCGAAAAATTCACCGAATTATTGGAAAGGCGTATTTAGTTTTAACAAAAAGTTTACAGAAAATCATAATCTCAGCTTTAAATGATTAGACAAATATATAACAAAATTCACCTTTAAGCATCAAATCATCGGTAAACATGAATTAAATCCGGTAAGAAATTATATTCAATATTGTAAAAAACATCTATTTATCTATAATTCATCCAATTGGTACTGTATGACATGAGGCGGTTGCGTGATTTGCATGAGCCAATCAGAATCGAGCAATGTCTACACTGCTGAGCTCTGCGTAGACAAAAACACTGGTGGAAATTAAAATGGATTATCGCAGTTTATTACTTGATAATGTAAGTAATTTTTGTGTCTGAAGCAAGAATAAGAGTAATATTGAAAAAATATTTCTAAATTTCGGCCTGTCATGTTTTAAAATTGCAGATAACTAAGATATTTGTCCGGACTGAAAATCGGTCGGAATATTCGACGGGAAAACTGTGTTCTGCGATTAACGTCGTAATTGCCATAAAATAATAAAATGATAAATAAGCATTTACAACGTCATATTTATAGGACTAATAGATAGTTTAGCGGACCCTGCTTATTAAAAACACAAAAGCCCAGCATCGTTTGAGCAAAAAAAGCGGGAATGTGGGGGGCGGTAGCCCCCATTTAAACTCACAATAATTAAAACTTTGTTTGACACATGACTAGGATACCAATGAATTTTGCTCACAAGCAATGCTCTTTAGTGTTAGGGTCCGGTAAACTTGATTTGTAGAACTGTTGCGAATTTCTTCAAAGGCAGGGCTTACAGATCAGTTTACAGCGAAATTCTGAAATTACTGGCCATGATAGTTCAACTGGCCGAGTGTTGTAGATCCAAGCCATGGTTAAGTCTACTAATTTCTTTTGATATCTGCCAAATTTTCAGCTTGGAGAATTACCCTTTAAGTTTTTCTTCAGAAGATTTTTGCTGTGGTAGTGTAGCAGACCTGAACCACTGAACCAGGACATTTATTTGCAAACATTTGTGAATTCAATTGGAAATGTTTTGTAGAAAAAGGGATTAGGGTAGTCCCAATATTGCAACTTGAAGCACAGGTCCATTTTACATACTGAATCGTTTTCAAAGTCTGTGCTTTATGTCTCATCTAGGTATGATCAAAACTCTGGTGAAAAAAGCCTCAATTTAATAAATGCTGTTGTTTTCACTGCCACATGAAAATTTTAACCCTGCTTTTTTCAAATATTGTAAGATAAAAAATAAATAGAGTTAAAGTATTAATAAAATTACTTATATTATTCCCTAAAATAATGAATATATATATTAAAAAAACAACTTGTTAAACCTACCACAGTACCTGCCGTTTACATGTTCATTTAAATGTAATAACCAATGAAAACATTCCTTTTTATCAGTCAATACATTTCTGACAGATTAACTTGTAGTGGTGTAACAAAAAAATCATTAACATGTGTGAAGGTATATAAGTGTTTTGCTAAAAAACGAACATGTTTCTTTAATATAAAATATTATGTATATTGATTCTATTTGGAGTTAGCTTTTCAGGTATATATATATTTTTAAAGATATATAGGGATTAAAAACTATTTGAAGCCGTCAAAGTTGTTGACACTGATTCTTCACTCTGGCATATAGACATAGAAGAAAATTTTTTCGCATTGATTAAACTTTTGAGGTAAGGGGGTAAGAAAAAGGGTGGAATTAAGTAGTACAGTTACTGTAGCATTCACTTATTTGAATTTCAATAGTCTATTTGTCAGGATCCTTGATTCAATTTAAAACCGGAGTATCATAATACACGGAGCTTACAAATCTCAGTTTTGTCAGTGGTGGGTGGGGTAATAAATCCGGTTTTGAAGATAACCTTTACTCTGTAAATGCGCTGTATATATGTTTGATTCTTTCGACTTTGCGCCGTTTCGAAAATTATCTGTTTTGCTGACATAGTCGACTCATTATCTTTTGTGAATTTTCCTATCCGAAATTCATGATATTTATCCGATTACTATACCACTACATTGTTCTTCCTGAAGAGTTATTACCTCCCTTGGGGTGCAAAAATGTTGCGTATATGTTATAATAAAAACATCCTAAATTAAGATTTGTTTGCAAGATTATTTTAACGTTCTTATTATCTAGCAAATATGGTATAGTTAATTTGTTATTTTCATATATGAACAGATATTTTTCTGTTTATTTCGTATTATGATTAATCTATTTTTATTTGGGAATTTCCTGGTTTCTGTAAAACGTGATCATCTTATGCACCTAAACTAATGAAAATTCTCCATACGGGGAAAACCCCGTTTTTATAACGTCATTGCTATAAAATGTATATTGCTTTAAATGTATACTGTAAACATATGTGCGCGACAGTAATTATGCAACACAGGTGATAAACAATGACAGATTTATCGAGTTTACCGATAATGTACATTGCCTTGGGGCAGAAACGTGTGACTTTCAAGTAGGATTAGCGTCATAATGCTTCATAAGGTGGGAAAATGCTATTCAAATAAACGAAATGCATGCTGTGGCCTATTCAAATAAAGAAAATATTTATTATAGAAATATATGGAAATGGTTTCGTGTTTTAATATTCTATTATAATAAATGAAATATTTAAAAAAACAAACCCTTTTCAAATAAGTGGAATGTACTGTATTCTAATTAGAAATCCTACTCCTTTCTTTATAAAACTGCAACATTTGTAGTATTCAACACCTATTTATATTGAAAAAATAGGAAACAAGAACAATAGGTTTATTTTTAGTTCCATCATATATTTGAGACCAAATAGTGCAGGAAACTTTTTTCCACTGATAACTGTTCCCTTCAATTCATTTAAGTGCTGTTATGAACTTGTAAAAATATTATTTTTTTTTAAATCAATATGAATTCGTTTCAGATCTCAGTCGGAAAATATGATGTCAGTTGACATTGACAATAGTTTGCGGGAGCAAAGCCAGCTCTTACTGCGAAAGCTAAAGGAGAAACAAACACGCCTTCAGTCTTTTGTTGGTACAGCAACAACAGTTGACCTGCCTGTAACTGAAGTCAATGGTCATGGTCAGAATGGAAGTTTGCCTTCTAGTCTGACAAACGAGAAAAAGCAGACAAAAGGGACTGTGAGAAGGTCACCAGTTAGAAGGTTTGGAGTGACACAGGATGAGAATGCTGGCTGTGACACAAACGTGAGGGAAAAGTTAGATACAAGCTTGCACAAGTCAGTAACAGGGACTCCAAGCAAGGAGGTTAGAGCAAGGTATGTTCCAGAGCAGTTTGTTTGTAAACTTTAATCTATATGGGTTTATCTTTATAAATTTATGTGTGCAGCCAATGTAGATCTATCAGCCAGCAAATGTGTGCTGTCTGATCCAGATCTATACTTGTTGCTGCTTGGCCAGAAATAACATGGGCTGAAGGTTATAAAACTGAGCATGGAAACCAGTCTCAAATCTCAAGGATCTAATGGGCTGAAATGGCGACTGGTCGCCATTTCAGCCAATCAGATGCTTGAGATTTGAGACTGGTTTCCATGCTCAGTTTTATAACCTTGGGCAATGATGAATCAAATTCAAAAAGTACAGATCATGATGAGACTGCACAGATTTGAGGCTGATCTCTGTCTACACTGTTTGCCCATGGGATGAAAGAAAAGTAAGTGTTATCACTTTTTAAATTTTATTAAGACCTTTTAAGTTTTTGCAACTGATTCCTACTTAATACTGTTAATAAAAAGTCAGTTTGTCCCTTTTGTTATGATGCATCACATATGAATAATGTTTTATTGAAGCAGTTTTATAACAATTATTTCCTGAAAGACCGCGGCCCAAAATATTAAAGCTGAGACTGGATTGACTGAGTTCAGTCTTGGATCTAAAGCAATGGTTGAAATTGAAACCAGTCTCCAAATTGACCAATCAAAACGTTGAGTTTTGAGACTAGTCTCAGATCTCTCCTTTTTTAACCCTTTACTCCTTTTATCTGTGCCATTTGATCAGAATCTACACTGCATCTTGATCAGAAATAACCTAATGAATCAAAAAGCAAACAGAGAGTGTAGACACTGACCAGACAGCACAAATGTGTCTGCGAATCTGGATCTACAATGTTTGCTCCTAGCTGACAGTAAAGTGGTATTTTGTCCTGGATTTAGATAGAGATTGTTTCTGGTTCATAGGTTGCATAGAAGAAAAACCAGATCAACAGAGGAACAAGATCTGAACAATTTAAGAGGCTGCAAGGGAGATAACAAGGAGAACCTGGAAAGAACTTCACCGAAAAAAACAATGCTAAGTAAACATATAGACAATGAAAGTGAGGCTTACAACAGCAGGGACACAAATGCCGATTTATCTGATTTAAGGCGGGATGTTGAACTGGAGTGTATGAACGAGCTGAAAGAACCTTTAGAAGTTGAAAAAGAAACTGAACTGAAACGTTCAGAGACACCAAATACTGTACGTCGAAGGCGAATCATTGACAGAAACGTAAAAGTGGGTGGAGTGGTGGATCTAAACGCAAGTGAACTGATTAGGGAGTGTGAAGAAGATTTCCCGCGTCTGAATTACAGTTATTCTAACGTAGAAGATAGTGATTTGAAATTTCTGGAGGAACGTTTGAAGAAGGAAGCTGCAAGAGGTGCGTCTGATGATGAACTTCCTGTGCGAGACACAGATCATGAAGGGAAAAATAAGAAGTACTCAGAGAATCTCGGGAACCCAGGAAACAGCCGAAAGATTGCGAAGTTAATAAAAGAGACTAAAAAGCCTAAGTCCATTTTGCTGTCAAGCAGTAACAGGCAAAATAAGGTTTGACATTTAATTATTTTAAAAACATAAATCATGAATAAAGAAAACGAAACAGTAAAATAGAACTAAACATTTGGCAAAATAATAATTGAAATAACCATTACTTGACTATTTTTCTGATTTGTAATTAACTAGAATATATACCACACAGCAATTTAGAACTGATAAATTTATAGAGAAATTTATGCAAAGAAAACATGTATCTGTCTTGTACAACTTGAATATTCCTTGTCACCATTATGGAAATTATGGAGGGAGGAGGTTCGGATAAATTAGTCACTCAGCTAATTCGATGGAAAAGCAGATGATTTGTCTGTTTTTGATAGAAAGGTCATTGCAATCTTCTTCATCAACATCAGCTAACCAGACTTTAAAATATGTTCCCTGTTTGGATCTACACTGTCAGCACATACAATAAAAGGGGTCTGAAAGAGTAGTATTGATGTATCTCAGTAATATAAACATAACTCATTTAACACTTCATTCTTTTTTTTTTGTGTCTTTAGTCTGGATCAGCCAACTCAAGTCGAGTAAGTTTCAAGAGCCCAACCCGTGATGCCTCCGGCAATCTTACATTTGAGATGGACTCGTTGTCAAGACAGCAGCAGAAAATGCTTGGATATGATTGGATAGCTGCATTGATCGAAAATGACCCGAATGCTGTCAACCAATCAGAAACATTTTTTGAGGATTTGAAAGAATTTCGTCGACTGAATTTAGAGGAATGCGTGAACTCAATGTACATGGAGTAAGTAAATATCCTCAAGGGGTAAAGAATTAACAGGGCCCAAGGTTATAAAACTGAGTTTGGAAACCAGTCCGGTTTCCAATCTCAGCTTTATAACCTTCAGCCCAGGGCTCTCACTAGACTTGCAGATCAGGGAGTTTTGTCATGATTTTACTGAAATATGGAGAAGTTTGCAGTCAACAGCGTTCTTTCCCTATATAGTTTATGTAAAATGACTCCTCCCATAGCTCAAAGAAAGGAAGAAGTCAGGTTAGTTTTGGGAGACCACTTCTCCCAAGTCTCCCTTTAGTGAGAGCCCTGATCATAGGTGACATTATTTGCAATATATTGCGAATGCATTGATAATAAAATCTGCTAAGAAACACTCTAGGTTACAGTGTGTGTGGTATGTATCGAAGGTCGTATAATAGGATTGCGTAAAGACATCTTCTGAGGAAAGTGTGAAACGGGAAAAACTAAAATCATTTCCAAAGTTTAACCTGTCTTTTTTTATTCCATGAATATGCACATACTTTTGATTGCTGTTTACAGTTTAGAAACCAAGTTCAGCTATGCTGGAAAAAAATGAAAGCTTACAGAAAGGCGTTTATTATATGTATATTGTCTTTAACTGTGGTGTTAAGTAGTGGTAGTTATGAGGAACCATTTTCTTGCATACCAGATTTTCCATGTTTTCACTGGTGCGGGGGAAAAGTCATTTTAAGGGATGCCAGATGACTATTCCTAGCAAGGATTTAACCCTCTTCTTCATAGAAATACCTTTATTGTATGGGCATGAATGTGCAGGCTGATCTGAATCTACACTGTTCGCCTATGCAATAAAAGTGGAAGTCCGCTTATTTCGTTTGACGAAAATTACTCAGGCCACGATGAAAATAATCGTGGGCATGAGCGGAAAAACATTAATCCGCGCTGCATGTACTGTATATGTGGAGTAAAAGGTTAAATACAGAGAGCCAGTAAAATAGGTTGTTGTTCTATTTTTAGTGGCCCAATGAACCTATGGGAACACCCGGAAAGAGAGCCTTTAGAAGTGCAAAGAGCACTTGAGGAAACTAGTAAGTGTTTTCTATTTCTTTAAGAATTTCAGATTAAGTGACTTTTAGGCAAAATGTGTTCTGTTGCACACCAAGTTCTAGTTTTGATTAACTAGCAAAACATTCTGAACTTTGTGGTTATTATCTTGTATATATATATATTTTTTTGTTATATTTGATGATTGACTTCTTCTTTAACATAAGACCTAATTGTAATGTTTTGTCCGATTCTGTCCTTGTTCATTTATGTGATTATGTGTGAATTGTAAATCCAACAGGAGTAAAGGAAAACCCCATCTCAGGTAGTGTGTGGTGTATGTTTAACATTTCGGAAGTTTGCATTTAATCTGATAACTTTTAACTTAAGTAACTATAATATATATAATATTATCATGTTACCAGTACATTATTAATCATTTAATAGAAACTATTTCTTTATTAACCCATTCCTGGATAGATACGCATTTTTACGCATGTGCAACCAGTGTAGATCCAGATCAGCCGTCTGATCAGGATCTGCACTGGTCGCATTTTGGTCAGAAATAACCTAACGAATTAAAAAGCGAACAGTTTAGATCCTGATCAGACGGCACGGATGTGCCGGCTGATCTGGATCTAAACTGTTCGTCCTAGCAATAAAGGTGTATCTGTACGGGAAAGGGTTAAACACATTCCTCAATGGATATGCCTTATATTACATAGAATAGCAGTGTAGATCTGATACGCGGGAACAACCATGCATATGAACATGATCAATGTTGTTTGCTTTTAGAGATTGTAGATTTATAAGTGTATTTCTGATCAATAAGCAAACAGTGTCGATGAAGCCCGGTCAGCATATCTGCCACGGATGTGTCGGCTGGTTGGGATCTACACTGTTTGCCTATCCATCTTTGGAGTAAAGGGCTAAAGTAGATTCTTAGATCAAAATGAGATAATAATTCACACAGAATGATAATTTAGTTGATTATTCTAGATGATTGTACTCATTACAATATTCATTAGGTTAATTCTGACCAAGAACAGTGTAGATCAACCCTATCACCCACTGGATAATAGCCAAACCCCATCGAGTAAAGGGTTAAATTCTTAATTAACTATTTCCTCCATAAATATGCATTTTTATGCATGTGCGACCAGTGTAGATCCAGAGCAGCCGGCACATCTGTGCCGTCTGATCAGGATCTGCATTAGTCGCATTCTGGTCAGAAATAACATAATGAATAACAAAGCGAACAGTTTAGATCCTGATCAGATGGCATTGATGTGCCGGCTGATCTGGATCTAAACTGTTCGCCTATGAAATAAAGGTTACTCTATGGAGGAAAGGGTTAAGTGATTCTACAGTATCAAAGTCATAGGAGAAATTTACCAAACAGCACTGTCACTTTCCCAGTGCTGGTTTTATCTTGTATCAATTAAAATTTAAATGATCAGTAAGTTGCAATTGTTTCTAAATGAATATGTTAATTAAATTTAGGGATAAAATCAGTAAAAACATTCTTTAGCACTTCTTAGAAATGCTTACATTACTTTTGCTAAAGGCATGGACAGTTTAACACATTAAAAAATGTAGAAACAATAACTAACCCTGTGCAAATAATCATAGAGTATGATTTTTGTTGCGACATTACATCATTTGGAAATGAAGGAAAAACTAATTTGTAGAACTATGTATTTCTGTAGAAGACCTATGGAATGATTTAATTATTTCAGTCATGTACTTAGACCACAAATTTTGTATTTTGCATAATTACACACATAATTACACATTTTGCATAAATACACACATTCATCCATGTACACTGTAGATACAACTTTTAATTTTATTACATGTGCAACCAGTGTAGATCCACATTAGGTTGCTAATCTTTGAAGTCTGATCTGGATCTGTGCTGGGTGCTTTTAGATTAAATTTTGTAATCAGAACATGAAAACATAAGATCCACATCAGACTGCATGGGAGACAGGCTTGTTCTACACGTTTAATCCATTGGATAAAAGCAGTATTTTATGCAGTTAACCCTTCACTCAGTTTATAAGTCTTTATTGCATGGGTGAACAATGTAAATCCAGATCAGCTGGCACATCCATGCTATCTGATCAGATTCTACACTGTTCACTTTTAGATTCTTTTTTTTTTCTGACCAAGATGCGACCACTGCAGATCCTAATCAGACAGTATGGATGTGCTGGCTGATCTAAATACATGTATACACTGTTCACCCATGCAATAAATGTGTATCTATGGAGTATAAATCAACAGCAAGTCTTGTATCTAGTATTATTTAATAATATGGAACTTTTTTCAATGATGTGTTGAGATTTTTTATGGTCGGTCATTTTGATGATCAGCTTACTATTTTAACATAGCTTGGTTGGTGACTTTCTTTTACACCTTGTATGAACGATCTTTTTGGCAGCTCATTTGTGAAGCCTTGCAGTATTTATATGCGTAGATCCTGATCAATTTGCTGACTTATATGGTATAAAAAGGAACTGAACTGTTATAAAGATGCATTAAGAATGCTTCTGTGACTGAAAAGCAAAAAGTGTAAACACTGATGAGAATGAAGGGTTTGCTTTGTATAACCTTTTCCTCCATAAATATTCGTTTTGTGGGCATGTGTGACCAGTGTAGATCCAGATCAGCTGGAACATCCATGCTGTCTGATCAGGATTTACATAGGTTGCTTCTTGATCAGAAATGACCTAATAAGTCAAAAAGTGAACAGTGCAGATCCTGGATCCTGATCAGACAGCACAGAGGTGTTGGCTGATCTGGATCTATGCTGTTTGCCCATGCCATAAAATTGTATTTATGGAGGAAATGGTTTAAATGAGGTAAATTTGAGAAGTATATGTACACAACCTAATACTGTAGTATCGTTATATTTTAAGAGAGTTTAATTTTCAAATGTTTCCCACTAAGAAAATGCACAAAATTAAACACCATTGAAATCAAACAATTGAATATTGTATCTTATTAGAGAAATATGTCTGTGCAAATTTATGTTGACAGGAAAATTTCATTTGTGCTGTCTGAAATTTTGTTAAACAGTCTGTTTTAAATAGCTAATTCATATACCACCTGGCTCATTTTGAAACCTAGGCAGTTGTTGACCAGACTATTTTCTGTCATTTTCAGAAGTGAAGCCTTATGTCGTAAATGACCGCCTGTTTGCCGAGCCAATCCAAAAAAGCTTATTTGCTGACTATGACTACCAGGAGCCTGATTCAAGCCATCAAAAGGAAAAGCAACCAACATATGAGGAGCCAAGATTTGTGAGGTAATGTAGATTATTCTCACCCTGGGCAGGAGACTATGTTTAACCCTTTCCTCCATAGATTCACCTTTATTGCATGGGCGAACATTTTAGATCCAGATCAGCTGTCACATTGTTGCCATCTGATCAGGATCTAAACTGTTCGCTTTTTGATTTGTTAGGTTTTTTCTGACCTAAATGAGACCAGTGCAGATCCTGATCAGATGGCACAGATGTGCAGGCTGATCTGGATCTACACTGGTCGCACATGCGTAAAAAGGCGTATATAAGGAGGAAAGGGTTAACCCATTACTGCAGTTCGTAGACCATCAGGATGAAAGTCTAAAGCTCCAATGTTCAATTTATCCAAGTGGAGGCTGTTTACTCTCTCCACTTTATATGGGTCTTAACATCTATTCTGTAAATAGTTACTACAAATTTTGATTTCAATAAGATTTTGACCCAGTGAGCAACCTCTGTAAGCATGTGCGGCACTGCAGCACTTCACAAGACGCCAACCACTTTTTTTGCCATTGGACGACTGTTAGAACTGCCTCTCCAAACAAAAGACACTGTAATTTCCTTCTAAATAAGGTTTTGCTTTCAATCAATTTTTTGTCATTGTGTGTTCATTTCCCTTGCGGATGTTGAAAGAATAACAAAAGGTGTGGCTTAAAGTATGCAACCTGAAGGTGTGATTAACTATGAACAGCGTTCTGTCAATTATACTTCCCTTTGCTACTTCTCATAGAAAATATCATTCGCCGTGCATCATGTTTGATGTTTTGGTTGCAAGCCTGAATCTAACTGAATCAAAATTTGTAGTAACAGGCCACTTCACATGTAAATCAGGTTTTTGTGTCGCCCTTTCGAAGAAATGGCGATACATAGGGACCGCTTTGTCCGTCCGTCGGTCTGTCACGAAAACTTAACGTTGGCAATAACTTTGCCATTTCTTAATATTTCTTTATCAGACTTGCAAATCATATTGCTTATGACAACACGCTCAAGATGATGCCAAATTCTCAAGGTCAAGGTCACATTTGATGGAGTTATGCCCCTTTTTGTACTTGGATTTTTACACAAAAACTTAACGTTGGCTATAACTTTGTCATTTCTTAATATTTTTACATCAAACTTTCAAATTATATTCCTTATGACAACAAGCTCGTGATGATACCACATTCTTTAGGTCAAGGTCACATTTGATGGAGTTATTTCCCTATTTACGAATACTTAACATTGGCTATAACTTTGCCATTTCTTTATATTTCTTCATCAAACTTTCAAATTATATTCCTTTTCCAAACACGCTCCTGATAATACCACATTCTTTAGGTCAAGGTCACACTTGATGGAGTTATTCCCCTTTATATGAAAACTTAACGTTGGCTATAACTTTGCCATTTCTCAATATTTCTTCATCAAACTTTCAAATTATATTCCCTATGACAATATGCTCGTGACGATACTATATTCTTAAGGTCAAGGTAACATTTGATGGAGTTATGCCCCTTTTTGTACTTGCATTTTTATTCCGACAGCACCAGAGGGCGACACAAGTGTTCAACTGAACACCCATCTAGTTAAGGTTATGTTAGTTTGTTTTAAATGATATGAAAAATCTCTACACCAAAGTCATTATTCGCATAATAAAGTTGATTCCATTCATTCAGAAAGGTTTTATATGAAAATAAACCTGTGGCAAATCCATCTCAAAGGTATTGTCTGAATGTCTTAGAACCTATTTGCATGCAGAGACAATAGTTTTACTTTCAGCAAAATACAGGGCATTTTGGAAACAGGACAATCTAAATCAGAATATGCTGTTTATGTTTTTCAGAGTTAGTATACCAAGATCTACGTTAATGCCGCCCCACAGGGTAAAGCCGCACCGCAGGAACAGTTTTGATGCAGCTGACTCGGTGGCTCTCTCTCAGGTATGTGTTATCGTATACATGTTAGTCAAGTATTTGTTGCTCTGTCTTTGGTATGTGGTTACTGCATCCAATGTGCTGCATGTAGGAATCAGGTTAAAACTCCATGTTTTTACAATAAAGATGTTTATCTCTGTTAATTTAGCAAACTATTGTCCATAATAGGTTCACACTCTTAACCCTTTATTTAACATAATATTTATGGGTTTGATTGCACTGTGACTGGTGTAGATCCAGATCTGCAATCATATCTGTGATGTCTGATCAGGATCTACACTGTTCCCCCATGCAATAAAACTCGTAAGATAATAGTATGATTGACTTTCTATCTGAAGAAAAACAAGAAAAAAGCAAAAGAAACAAGAAAATTTGATTGTAGAAAATGGTCAATTTTGAGGGTCAATTTTAACTTAGGGATGATCTTAATTCTATGGTTGAACTGTAGGTTATAGAGACCAAAAAGACCATTAAGTTCTATCTAAATATTGTTATTTTATCTTAAACCTTTCCTCCATATATACACCTACATGGCATGGGTAAATAGTGTAGATCCAGATCAGCTGACACATCAGTGCTGTCTGATCAGGATCTACACTGCTTACTTTTTGATTCATTAGGTTATTTCTGACTAAAAAGTGCAGATCCTGATTAGATGGCAGGGATGTTACAGCTAATTTGGATTTACCCTGGTTGCACACATGTTAAAACTGATATACTAGTATGGAGTGAAGAATTAACTTGGGATTATCTCAATGAGAAGGTTAAACTGTCATAGAGACCAAAAACCAAGAACATAAAATTTCCTCTAAATAATGCAATTGTATTTTAATGTTTACTTTGGAATTATATAAATGTAACATATAATGTATAGATTACCCCAAAGTCATACAACTATGGTGGCAGCACCTAGCCAACAATGCAAAAGACAGACACAGTACATACCATCTGTATCCCTGATAGAGGATAGTTCAAGTATGCATATATATATATATATATTATATAGGATACAACATGAGTGATCATTTTATACTGAAATTATTAAACGAGTCGTCTAAATCGATATAAAACGAGGCTTTTGCCGAGTTTTATATCAATTTAGATGACGAGTTTAATAATTTCAGTATAAAATGATCACGAATGATGTATTCTATTTATCACATACCCTGAAAAAACAAGCGAAATCCATGAATTGTCCCTTTCTATCGCCTAGTAGAGCGAACTTACTAGGTGTGTAATTCGGTCATATGGGGTGATACATAAGCTAGTCCCAAAAGAATTTATCCTACCGTTTTCCCATTTGCCAAAAAAAGTAAAAATAAATAAATAAAATTAACTGCGCTAGAGTCTAGATAAAAGAATCGACCAGTTATAGGCTTCTGAAGTTGTGTTTAATTAAATAAATCGATCTAGTGTATGACGTCATTTGTGTAAACTTTCATAGCGGCATATGACAACATTGAAATTTGCTGGATATAAACTGGAAATTTGGATTGAAAATGTGTTTCTACTGTTTTTATTTTGATTCAAGGATGTTGTAAGATAACACCGAAGATGTTCTGAAAACGATGTCAGCGTCTGAGTCATTTTGTTTTCGATTTAAATGAAATGAAAATGGCTTTGTTGCTGTTGTTGAAATTCATCATTGACTTTCGGCGTATTGGCTATTGCTATCTTACAGAGTAAACAAGATGTCAGAAAGTTATATTTTCCATGGATATTATCAATATAAGGGATGCTTAAGATCCTTATAGAAATTGATTGCTTGCCTGAAGTGGTCAGATGGCAAAAGTAAGTCATTTTCATAAATTTGTTTTGATCGCTGATAACGCGGATGAATAGTGATTCGGCTATGATATATAACTAGTTATATATCGAAAATATATAATGGGTGTTATTACGCTCCCACACCGGAAGGTATGTGATAAATATATATATATACTGCCACCCGCAATTATTGAAATATTGCATGGTTTGGAATTAGCATATTAAAACTGTAATTTCAGCACTGTTTAAAAGGATATAATACAACCCAGCCCAGTATGATGCCAGCTTCTTCTACCATATCTCTGAGAGACTCTTCTAAAGGAATTAAATCTGCCATGAAAACTGTGAGTTTGAAGAATTTTATTATTAAAAAGAATTCTTTAGAAGCTTTTATAAGTAAGGCCATACATTTTATTTTATATTTTATATGTTTTTTTTAAATTTTGTGTGCATGATCAGTGTAGATCCAGATCAGCCAGCACATTTTTGCTGTCTGATCTATATCTACACTAGTTGCATTTTGATCACTAATAATCTAATGAATGTAGTGAACATGCTGGCTGATCTGGATCTACACTGTTGTTACATGTGATAAAACTTGGCACTTGTTAAGGTACTAAGCACAGTAATTGTTATATTTGTGATCAGTGTAGACCAAGATCAGCCTGTGACCAAGGTTATAAAACTGAGCATGGAAACCAGTCTCAAATCTCAAGCATCTGATTGGCTGAAATGGCGACCAGTCGCCATTTCAGCCAATCAGATGCTTGAGATTTGAGACTGGTTTCCAATCTCAGTTTTATAACCTTCAGCCCTGCTTAGCTGTACAATATGACCTAGGTCTACAATTTCTGCTATTCAGTTAATAAATTCACTTAAAAAATTCCTGTTAAATAAAAACCTATGAACTTTTCAAGAATGGACTGCTTTAAATTGAAAGAATATTTCATGAATTTGCCTTTTATCATACAGGAGACCAGTTTAGATCCAGATTATCTGGCACAGATGTACAATATGGATATGTATTTTTCATTGAATAACATGTATACATAATTTACTAAAGGAGTGAGAGCTATGTTATAATAATGCTTTTGAGGGAAACAAAAAAAATCAGAAAAACAAAACAAAACAAATAACTCATCATTAAGTCAAAAAGAAAATTTATCAACTTGAGATGAATCTTAGTCGCATACAGGTATTTATTATGTTTCCATACCAAAAATTCAACTGAAAACTTAAATTCATAGTTGTTGTTTCCATTACAGACGCTTCATGATGCGGAAACACTTGCTGCCAACTATCCGTACCATTGGGACCCGAGAGAACAGTCTATTTGCCGTCCATTCCCGAGACCTACGTACCGACCCGAGGACAGATATCTGGACAGTAGTTGGCAGACGTCAGCTCGGAATTATAATTCTTCCACATTTAACGGATCCCAGTCCTTGAAGCAGGCCACCGATGATTTGTTGAATTCAACGTATTCGTTAATGTACGAAATGAAAAGACTGAAAATGGAACGAAGCGATGACCCTATTAGATTATAGCAACTTAGAATTTTAACGCTATTTAAATATTCTCTCTTAAATTTAAATTTTCAGATTTGTATTCTATTTCCAGAATAAAAACAGAATTGGAAAAGGACACGAGTTTAAAAAATTTAATTAAAGAGTGAATATTAATATTCCTTTTTAGAAGAATTTATGCATTTGTATGTGTATACTTTCAATGAATATAAAATGAAATTAGGCTCAAAATAATGGCTCCTGTTTTGTAGAAAATTATGTCCAGTTTTATATAAAATGATGTCATTTTCTATAGATGACATCACATTTCATGTTGGCACTGTAATGCTAAAAAGACATGATTCTAAAACGTCCGATAAATTTGTGCAAAAGTTTTTTTTCATCTGTTTAGAGGCATTTAACTAAGGTGTTTTGGTAACTAATCAGAATGGGGTCCATACAGAGCATGTGATATTTTGTAGTTTTTCCATAGGTCATTTCATTCTGCTCTTCCAAATTGTCATATAATGTGTATACGTTGTCTTAGAATTAGAGCAACAATGTGCCTAGTATTAGTTATGAATGACAATTTCATACCAGGGTTATTTTTGTTGACTTGGCCAGTTAGGTGCGTGTATGTATGGTTTGTACTTGAATGACGATTTAGGGCACGCAACGGGAAAAGGTGTCTTTGGTCATATTTTATGACATTTAATTGTTACTATACAAGGAAAGAACATCCAATTATCTATTATTATTCTCATTTATCATTGGATATTTTGTTACCCATATTGACAACATTATGGTTCTTTTACCATGAAATACATAGTAATTAATAAATAAATGTCGTCTGCTCAACTATGACAATTTCAAAAATTTACTTCAACTGTCCCAAGGTAAAACTGTCCCGTAACACCCAATTTCACACTTTACCAGTGCTGACAACATTTTTCCTTCAAGCTCTCAGAAACATGTGTCTTTTGCTAAGATGCTACACATTTTGTGAAATCATGGAAAAATAGTAGTGAACTCATTAACCCTTTACTACATGGGATATGTCTGTTATCCCATGGGCGAACATTGTTGATTCACCCATGCCATCTGATCAAGAGCTTCTAATACACATTTGCTTATGGCAGATGTCATGGATGTGCAACACAAAGATAATGTGCTATGAGATTAAGGGCAAAACATTTGACATTAAGGGGATAAGGTGCGCCACCCTGCTATTATAGATATGTCAAATGAAGAACACAACCTGTTGTAATCTTGCTGTAATAGATCATGGTAATATTGAACTAAAAAGTTCAGAAATTCCTACTTTATCCCTACTTTTTTAATGTCAGAAATTTCTACTTTTCTCTACTTCTGTTTAAAGTGGCTAAAGAAAGCCTGCCAACCCTGGTTTAAAAAAAAAGATTGTCTGCCGACTATTTAAAAGCATATTTCATAAAAGGCAGAGTCATATTAAAAGGTGTTTATAACAGCATTAATGTCTCAAAATTTGTTAACAATCATTCATAATCTTTTTCAGTTGAAGAAACCAGTTTTGTATTATCTTTTCATAGAAATCAGTAGTGAGATGTTTTTGACAGATTAATGTAGAGGAATCTTTAAATGCATAAAGTTAGAGTTATGAACCCTTTACTCCATGGGATATGATAATTACCCCTTGGTTAACAGCTTAGATCCAGATCAGCTGCACATCCATGTTGTCTGATCTGGATCTACACTGTTTGCTGTTATATTCAGGTTATTATGCCCCCCTTCGAAGAAGCGGGGGTATATTGCTTTGCACATGTCGGTAGGTCGGTCGGAAGGTCGGTCCGTAGACCACATCTTGTCCGATCAATAACTAGACAACGCTTTGTGATACAGTCCTTATATTTGGTGTGGAGGTTGGTCATGACCAGTAGAAGACCCCTATTGATTTTGGGGTCAGTAGGTCAAAGGTCAAGGTCACAGTGGCCTTGACCACAAAAACCTTGTCCGATCAATAACTAGACAACGCTTTGTGATACAGTCCTCATATTTGGTGTGGAGGTTGGTCATGACCAGTAGAAGACCCCTATTGATTTTGGGGTCAGTAGGTCAAAGGTCAAGGTCACAGTGGCCTTGACCACAAAAACCTTGTCCGATCAATAACTAGACAACGCTTTGTGATACAGTCCTCATATTTGGTGTGGAGGTTGGTCATGACCAGTAGAAGACCCCTATTGATTTTGGGGTCAGTAGGTCAAAGGTCAAGGTCACAGTGGCCTTGACCACAAAAACCTTGTCCGATCAATAACTAGACAACGCTTTGTGATACAGTCCTCATATTTGGTGTGGAGGTTGGTCATGACCAATAGAAGAACCCTATTGATTTTAGGATCAGTAGGTCAAAGGTCAAGGTCACAGTGGCCTTTGCATACAAAAACGTTGTCCGATCAATAACTAGACAACGCTTTGTGATACAGACCTCATATTTGGTGTGGAAGTTGGTCGTGACCAGTAGAAGACCCCTATTGGTTTTGGGGTCAGTAGGTCAAAGGTCAAGGTCACGGAGGCCTTGACAACAAAAAACCTTGTTCGATCAATAACTAGACAACGTTTTTTGATACAGTCCTAATATTTGGTGTGGAGGTTGGTCATGACCAGTACAAGACCCCTATTGATTTTGGGGTCAGTCAGTCAAAGGTCAAGGTCACAGTGGCGAGGTAAATGTAATCCTCTCATTGGATGACCTGGTTATTGATATATAGGAGTTCCACCGTCTTGTAAATTGCTTTCATGACTGGTACCCTTCATTGCTAAAGCTTACAAAAGTCTCTAAATTTCCAAAAATTTAAATTCAATGCTAATAGATATCACTTGCACGTCAGGGGGGGGGGGCATTTGTGTTTGACAAACACCTCTTGTTTCTGACCAAGAAGTTACCAGTGTAGATCCATATCAGATGGCTCAGAGGTGATGCCTGATCCAGATCTACACTGGTTGCACTCAAAGGGTTAATGGTGTTGTAAGAGTGAATTAGATTTTACGACTGACTGAAAATATATTTATATGCTGTGATAAATATAATTGTATTTGTTGATATGGTAATATTTAGAAATAAATTACATTCACATATTATGGACCATTTTCTATAAAATACTGGTCAAGTAAACCAAATTACCCCAATTATAACCCCATTGCTAATGGTTTACTTAATAAAGGGCTATCTTCAGTTGTCATTACACTGTCAAAAAAAAAGATAAAAATATTAAATTTTGTAAGGGCAAAATGCAGTTTAAAAAATTTGGCACAAATAATCGTTATTAATGTATCTTCATTTAACATATGTTAAGAAAAGTTAGAACAGTAAAGAAAAATAGATAAACCTAAAAATTCCCTAAAATTCTATGTAAATAAATTCACAAATACTAATCAAAACAAAACATTATTTAAAATGCTCACATGAGTATAATGATCCTGACAACAATATGTTGTGTCCTTTTTTAAAAATTTTAAAAGTTATTAAGAGAGAAGTCAATGTTTGTCATCCATGTACACGACCAGGAAGTGACCAGGAAATTCAAGGTCAAACACACTTTTATAAATAAATCATATTGTTTACATATGACATGTAAGTCAAAAGAACACAAGATTTTGTTGTCAGTATCGCATTACTCATGCAGGCATTTAAAATGATGTTTCGTGATGTTTAGTTTTTGAGAATTTATGAAATAGAATTTTAGGGAATTTTTCAGATTATGGTTGTTTTTTGTTTATGTTTATAATGTTTCTTGTGTTGTAATAATAAAAAATAAAAATAAATACATTTATTTGTGCAAAGTTTCATTAAATGACATTTTGCCATTGGAAAGATTTTGATAATTTTCTTTTTAATTGATGAACATGCAATGATGACTGTAGATGACCTTAACATCAACGAGGGGAAACATAAAATCATTCTATTTACCTGTTTGTTTTACGTAGTGCACTTGTTCCTGTTGCCTCATTAGTACTATACTAGGCTATGTAGACTCAACATGACAAGTTTCGAATTTGATTTAGATATCATCAAGAAAAATCAGGTGACTAAAGTTTGGTGAATATTGTGTCCAAATTTATATAAAAAAGGGAACAAAGGGCTGCCCTTAAAACCCTTGAAAATAAATCAGCATTGGCTGCATCTCCATTCAAAGCATCACATCGGAGACACTGGCTCCACCTCTGTTCTCAGCATTTTCTAAAAGACACTGGCTCCACCTTCGTTCACAGCATTTCCTCGAAGGCATTTGCTCCACCTCCTTTATCAGTGTCACCTCAGTTCTTAGCATTTTAAAAGACATTCGCTCCTCCTCCGTTCTCAGCATTCTCGGAGACACTGGCTCAACCTCTGCTCTTATAAAAGATTCTGGCTCCACCTCCTTTCTCAGCATATCCTAAAAGACACCGGCTATACCTCTGTTCTCAGCGTTACCTCGGAGACATTGGCTCCACCTCCGTTCCAAGCATCACCTCGGAGACACTGGCTCAACCTCCGTTCCCTTCATCACATCGGAGAAGTTGTCTTGACCTTCACCTTTGTTCTCAGCATCACTTCGGATACACTTGCTCCACCTCCGTTCTTAGCGTCACCTCAGAAACACTTTCTCCTTCTCCGTTCTCAGCATTACCTCGGAGACACAGTCTCCATCTCCGTTCTCCAAATAACCTCGGAAACACTGGCTCCACCTCCGTTCTCAAAATATCCTCGGAAACACTGGCTCCACCTCCGTTCTCAAAATAACCCTAGAGACACTTTCTCTATCTTCGTTCTCAGCATCTCCTCGGAGACACTGGCTCCACCTCCGTATCCAGCATCACCTCGGAGACACTGGCTCCACCTCCGTTCTCAACATAACATCGGAAACACAGGCTCCATCTCCGTTCTAAAAAAACACTCGGAAACACTGGCTCCACCTCTATTCTCAAAATAACCTCGGAAACTCTGGCTCCACATCCGTTCTCAAAATAACCTTAGAGACACTTTCCCCATGTCCGTTCTCAGCATCACCTCGGAGACACCTCACCTCCGTTCTCAGCATCACCTCGGAGACATTGGCTCCACCTCCGTTCCAAGCATCACCTCGGAGACATTAGCTCCACCTCCGTTCCAAGCATCACCTCAAAGACACTGGCTCCACCTACGTTCCCATCACCACATCGGAGACATTGTCTTGAACTCCATTTTCAGCGCCTTCTCGGAGACACCGGCTCCATCTCCGTTCTCAACATCACCTCGGAGTCGATGGCTCCACCTCCGTTCTCAGCATCACCTTGGAGACCCTGGCTCCACCTCCGTATGCAGCAAAACCTCGGAGACACTTGCTCCACCTCCGTTCTTAACATAACCTCGGAAACACTGGCCCCACCTCCGTTCTCAACATAACCTCGGAAACACTGGCCCCAACTCCGTTCTCAAAATAACCTCGGAAACACTGGCTCCACCTCCGTTATCAAAATAACCTCGGAAACACAGGCTCCACCTCCGTTCTCAAAATAACCTCCGGGACAATGGCTCCACCTCTAATCATCAAAAAATATATTTGAAGGGGTAAAGCCGTCAACAAATCACAAGAATCATTTTAAAAATATTTTTAAAGTGTTCTGAATTGTTTCTTTGAACCTTAGATGGTGCAAATATATGTGTGAAATAATCAGGCACACGTAAACATTTGGTTTAAGGTGTTGCGCCTTTCGCTATTGCTTTGCCATAGACAAAAAAGACAAATATAAAAAATCTCTCAAACGGCACAATGCACTTCGATCAAACTTTGCACACGTAAATGCTATAGGTTTATGATTGTCACGGATAGGCCGAGGGGGATACTCCGCCCGAACACAAAACTATGAAAATTTTTACAATTTATTTACAAAAAATAAAATATTTATAAATGAGAAGAAAAAAAGAAAAGAAAAAAATAATGGAATAATAAAATGAGATGTCCTTTCACAGATGGTTATATGTACAATAAATTAGTGTCCACAGTGTTCACCAAATGTTCACTATATCCGACACCACAATACCCGTAGATGTAAAGATGTATAACAACTTGAGGGTTCACAAAACCCGCTGATGTAAGAGGTATAACGACACAGCAGGGGCACTTTGCTGTCCTTGTACCAGAGGTAAACAACCCCAAAGATATATGATATATGTGTAAGAACCACTTCCCTGACACTGTTTTCTGTCCCTCGGGAAGTTTTTCAATTATCTGTAAATCCCTCTTGCTCTTGCTTCTTGCGCTGCCGCAAGTGGTACCTTCCGCCTTATGCTGGACAGGCCCTAGCTCCGTTGGAAATACAGTAAAGTTTGCCACCGGCAATAACGTAACGTATGCTCTGAGTGACGTGACTTCCCCAGCCAATGCTTCGCCCAGTAGAGCTCCAAGGGTAAATCAACTGGCAACTCCTGCCTAAGGTATTAAGCGGCTGCAAATAACAACACATACGCAATACAAATGTGTCCCCTAACTATGTAATATCTTATATGTAAAAGAATCATTAAATCAAAACCCTGAATACATTAATGATAAAATATCTAACTGGATACTGCTACTTCACATGTAAAACATAATATTAATCAGTAAATAATAACTTAACATTGATTATCATGTGCCCTAATACAAATACTAGATTTACATAAATTATCAAATGACTGACCTCTGGTTATACTGAAAACAATTTACTATGATTAGGTTTTGTTTATTAAATTGAAATTCAAATCCGCAAAACAAAAACAAAACAAAAACAAAACAAACAACGTGAGCTGGGATCGAACCCGCAACCTCGCAATTACAAAGCCGATGCTCTACCACTGAGCAATCGAGGCTTCATAAAACCTTATTTTAAAATCAAGTAGACATTGAAATCAACAATAAAAATATTACCAAAAAAAACCTAAGAAATAGCAAACAAAACAAACTTAAAATTGTACCTCTATAGTCCGCTTACAAAAATCCTAAATCCACAATAACAGCGTTCAAACGCTCTGTAAGAACACAAATGTTGTACTGCCCAAAAGGCAAGGGTGGGCGATCAATTTATGCAAAATATTGCCGCCACTCGCATTGCACGAATAAAAGCTGGCTCGGCGAAGTACTCGAGAAAGAAATTTCGTGAACAGCCAAATTAAATCTTGATTGGTTAATACTAAACTGCTGATTTTAAGAGGCACATTATCACGTGATGAATGAATGATTATAGCATAACTATCAATAAATATTATAAAAATCCCGTAAGGAACCTCAGTCCAAAAAGATGACAACTTTTACTATACAGTTAAGTTCAAAATATATGTTCAATTAATACCCAATGTTTAGTACCTGTGACAATGATTATTTTGCATACGTTAAGAAACGTTAGAACAGTAGAGAAAAATACTTGGAGCTAACACATCACTAAAATTCTATTCGCAATTATTCACAAAAAGGAAGCAACAAAAAAAAAACAAAACAAACAATTTAAATGTCAACATGCGTGAAATGATACTGACAACAATATCTAAGGTCCTTGAAAAGAACTTTCAATTGTGAAGAGAGAAATCAACATCTTTACCTTTATGTCATCCAATTTCGCGACCAGGAAATTGAAGGTCAAACCAACTTTTACAAATAACTCACATTGCATACATTTGTTAGACCGAAGGACCTTATGTGATAAATTGCAACTAGAATTTTAGGATTTTTGGGGTCTAACTAGTTTTCTTTACTGTTCTAACTTTTCATAGCATATGTAAATGAAACATATATTAATAACATTGGTTTGTGCAAAGTTTGATGGAACTGCATTGTGCCGTTTGAGAGAATTTTATATTTTTCTTTTTTTTTGTCTATTGCAAAATAATGGCGAAAGGCGCAATACCTTAAAACGGCTCTTTATAATAAATTACAAAAGTTTTCATGTAAAGAACTACCTCGATTCGAGTGAGATAAAATCATCCGAGTGGTAATTGTCCGTTCCGCAAAGTTCCTTTCATTAGAGCCGCCACTCGGATCACGCTTCGGTGATTCTACATATCCGAAGCTTGCCGGAGTTCGCCGAGTTGTAGAGCCACTTCGAAGGTTATTAGTGCAAGGGCCTGTCGTAAAACGGGACTAACTAACTCATTCATAATTTTTTGGGTAAGACCAGTATTGCGTTAAGCCCACGATTTGCTCTTTTGTTATAATTCACCACCATCACTATTCTGAAATAACACTGGATATTTTTGATGGACACAACTTTGAAAAATAGTCCAAATCTTATTTATCAGTAACCATTTACCGACATAGCTAACCATATTTTATCCATGACATCATGGTCGGCGGTAATGTTTATAAACTACATTACATACATACTCACGGGTATTTATAAATCATAACAATACATGTACTTCTTCCGTATTCGGAAATAATCTGCAAAAATGATGTTAAAAAATTAAAACAAATTGTTCAGAAATAAAAATGGATATCCCGGTCTCTAAAATAGGACGTAAAAAAACACTGACATTCTATAATGTGCGGATATTTACAAAACATATGGTCAAGTCAAAAATTACTGAGAGAGGAGGAAGTTGACAAGCCTATGTGGTCCGGATGTACGTGGCCAAATTTTAAGTTATTGAAGTGACCTACATCTCTACCCTCATCAGTTTTAATTTTAGAAATTTTAATGTAACTCCGGAAGTATCCGAATATGGCCCTTTAAACCGTTGCCAACGATTGCTGGTCAATCCTGACCGAAGTTTAAATATGAGTGTAAGATTAAGAACGTGTCACTTTTACTGTATGTGCATCACGCATTAATTTGTATAAGCACTTAATATGAAATGTGTATAGATAGCTAGCTTTACTTTTTATCTGGGTTCATATTTTAACCCAGATTATATTAATGAATAGTTTGTGATCTCGACTGTGTTATACCAAAGGATTTAAAAATAGTACAATGTATTTAGTAAATACATGTGTATTTAGTAAATACATGTAAATAAATACATGCACAGCTAAAACGAAACTGAAAGTAGATATTTTATTTATGATCAATATGAGCAACGGCTTAAATCTGCGATTGCGGATTCTGTTTCTATTATTTATGCAGTGGTTTCAACCTAGACTCGTATATACAATATTGCCCGATTGCTTTGTGGAGGACAATATCACGTGGACATGTAATTTCATCCCTCAAACAGTTCCGGATGGTTTTTCAAAGATACGAATTGTGGATTTCACAGGATTTCATAAGGATTTGTATATTAGGAAAGACATATTTTCGGACCCTAGCTGGCTAAATGTGACTTCAGTCGAATTTACAGACATGCATGATTCTAACGTAACTTTCCAGTCAGATTGTTTTAGTGAACTTGGAGCACTTCGGGAATTGTTCATACATATGGATAATTACTGGTATCGGGAACCTGCCGTGTTTAGTGGATTACCAATGCTGCAAAAGTTGGACGTTAGTGGAAGCTCTCGGTTCAAGGTGTCTAATTTTATGTCAGAAATTAATTTACAGGAAAATTTGCCAGGTTTAAAAGAACTGAACATAAATGGAATAGGTCAAATTTCGGAGGGATCCGTAAATCTTGGATTTGAATTCTTCCATGCTCTATCGACCCGTAAAATTACTCATTTAGATATAGGTCGTTTATCAATTACAACATTTGATTTGTCGGCTATGTGTACAGAGTTGGTTTACCTGCAGTACTTGAACATGTCATATTCGGTTATTACAGACTTTGACAGAATCGTGGAAGTGAAAACAATGCATCTGAAATCAATTGATTTAAGCTACGCCACCCTACCAACTAAGGTTATTCACAAAATACCGTTTCTTAAAGTAATTATACACAATTGGAATCGTAATCAAACTGAACTTAGGCCTAAACGTGAGATTCTAGTACAGCCAAGAATTATAAACGTCACAGGGATATTTACTATGGCAAGACCGGAAACAACATACTGGATTCGAAACAGTTCCTTGGAAATTAACATACAAAAGAACATTGTTGTTTACACTACGGATCTCGTTTTTCGAAAGAATGGAATTAAGTATTTAGACGTATGTTTACAATGTACGAGTCCGAAATTTGATTCAGTCAGGAGAATTGATATATCCATGAACGGTCTGCAGTTTATCCACCCATCAATCCCTTTATGCTTCTACAATTTGGAATATGTTGACCTGTCAGACAACCAACTTTCAGCAATGATGTCTTATCACTTTGAAATGGCGAACAAACTGATTTCTAATATTCCAAAACTGCGGAGTATAAATTTGTCAAATAACAACTTGAGTCTCATTCCTTCCCAACTTTTCAAAGACAGTGCAGAAATTCAACATATAGACCTCTCTATGAATAATTTACAACAACTTAATTTTTCACTGCTTGGCTTAAGCAAACTTGAAACTATTAACCTCCGCGGTAACAACATAAGTTACTTTGACAAAGAGTCAATTGACAATTTAAATAATTGTTCGGCTAGGAATAAGCTAACATTGGTATTAGAAGGAAACCCTTTAGAATGTTCTTCGTGTGATACAAAGAACTTCATAACCTGGATGCTTGAAACAAAAAGAGTAGCTGTATTTCCCCAGAACATCACCTGCTTAGACGAAAATGGGAGACTTGTTTTTGTAGACAATGAAACCTTGGAAAATATCCAGAAAATATGCAACAGACCTATAGTTACATCTATAGCTATGATGGTTGTTACTACACTAGGAATTGTCGCAGCAGTAACTGTTATTAAAGTCAAAAGAGTCATGAAAAGACGTAAGATCATAATAAAACTGTCTGAAGGTCAAGGACAGTTTGAATTTGCAGTATTTCTGTCTTGTAGCAACGAAAACGGAGAATTTGCTGAACATTTTTTTCACGGTCCACTAAACACATGCCTAAAGAGAGTGATAAAGCTGGAGCAAGATAGAGAGCGCGATTTGGTGTTCGTCAATAATTTAAGACCTGGACTGTCGTTGAGAGAAGTGGCTAAATACTTACCCAGATCTGTCGCATTGGTTGTTGTTCTTTCAAAAGATTGTTGTACGAATTCGACCTGTGAACATGAATTTACCATCATCCAGGCATTAGATCAGAAAAAGCCAGTATTTTTAATGGCGGATTGCACCATCGACATAGATAACACTATTCTGAATATTTACAAATTCAGTGAAAAGTGGTTTTGGAGAGAAGAAAATGAAGAAGTTTTACCTACACCGTCGTGGGAAAATATAGCTACAGCTATCATAGACACAATGAATGTGTAATGGAATTTGAAGTTCAGAATCGAACAATAAATAACTAGTCTTTAAAAGTTCAAACAGCACTGTAGTTGAGTGAAGTTACTAACTACTTACCCAGATCTGCCGTACTGGTTGTTGTTCTTTCAGAAGATTGCTGTACGAATCGGACCTGTGAACATGAATTTACCATCAACCAGGCATTAGATCAGAATAAACCAGTCTTTTTCATGGCGGATAGCTCCACTGATATACAGAAGATAGATAACACTATTCAAAATATATACAAATTCAGTGAAAAGTGTTTTTGGAGAGAAGAAAATGAAGAAATTTTAACGATACCGTCGTGGGAAAATATAGCTACAGCTATCGTAGACAAAATGAATGTGTAATGGAATTTGAAGTTCAGAATCGAACAATAAACAACTAGACTGTAAAAGTTCAAACTGCACTGTAGACTTTTCGCCAGTGAAATTGAACTATTATTAAATATTTTAGTCGGAGTGCGCCGACTATATTTGATATCACTAGATGAATATAGATATGTGGTGGATAAGGTCATAAATTGTTTTAATGTTTTGTAAGTAAGATAACGAAGTATGATGGAAGATTTCTTGGAAAAAAACGTATAATTAAATTGACAACTCTCCCTAAAGTTATACAACCGTTACGTGAGTTACTGTTTTTTTTTTAATATTGATTTTAAAATACCAACATATCCCTGAGTATTAATTATTTTCGTTACTCTCATCACGGTATGTACCCAGAAAATAAGTATCGCGGATAATGATAGATTGTGAGTATAACGATAGATCGTCAGATCGGAGAAAACAGTATGGAGAGGTTAGTTATTGTATGAATTTCATGTTATTGTGATCTAATACTTATCTTTTGCGATAAATAACAATCAAGTGATGTCCTACCCTTCCTCTGATACCCATACATTTGGAATTGGCCATCAGATAAAGTAAAAAAAACTGGAAAATTATCACGCAACATCCCAGATTTCTACAAAAAAACTACGTATTATGCCCATTAAAATATATTTAAACGTGTTTTTGTACACGACATTGCTTTAATTAAAGCCCAAACATCGACAATCAATATGCTAACCCGCTTTAGCCAGTATCATGAGTATATTCCTTAACAAACATCTTTTTTCTGAGGCACCTGAAACAAATTGGATAGCGGGAATTCGTTTGGTTGATAATGGGAAATTCAAATATTCATGCAATGGATAATGGTGGAGTTTTCGTGTTGTTCCTAATTTAAATGTTATGATAAAAAAAATTTATTTTAATAACTCTTGTATATAGTCCTTTTTTACTATCCACTATGGTCATTACAAAACATGTGAATCCTTTCATTGTATTTATGACCTTTTTGGTCGTAGCTTTAATCAAATTAAAGCGTTACCATGACAAATGGTATAGTACGGTGTTCCGTTGAGGCCATCGTTGTTTAACCCTATCGACAGCTTCGGCGAGAACACGAAACAACGACGCGAGATCGCGAAAACACGAGCACTTTGATGTGTAATATCTTCTAACACAATTTTCAAATATCTCGTCTATACAGAATACTTACTTTTGCATGCTTTTATAGAAGCCGAAAAGAGCGCAGCGAGTGCAGGCTTCTATTATCTATAGAAACGTCTTAATAGACTCTATCCGACTTGTAGCCATGCGCATGCGCAGTTAAAAATAGATAGATTTATTTTATTAATTAAAAATAGAAAAAAGAAAGCAGTTCTATTTAAATAAATCGCCGAGGAATTTGAATTTCATAGCTTCTAATTGGCTACAGATGTAGGGCAACTTCTAAATACAACTGTAAATCGCAGATTTTGTCTAAAAGACAATATGAAGGTGTCGTGTTACATTTCACAGCGCAAACAAAGGTATTAAAATATGAAAAAAATAAACTGTAGAAGACTTGTAAACAAAGAATGAAACATGTAACATTCTTACACAATCAATGTAGGAGTAAATTTACATATAACTAGAAAGTTGTTAAGCGTTACTCACCCAACAAATTTCTCTCACACCAGATCATGACATGTACTAATTAGACTAAAATTTCTGTGAAGTTCGCTATTTTTTAATCATTTATAAGTTTTGCATATTGGCACAATTAATATAAACCACATCTAATTCATGCTACTTAATTGATACAGTTTTTTTTAAACAGTAATTACCCAATTGGCAAAGGACGCCACTCTCAAAAGCGTTCTTATGTTTAACGGTTGGCTCCGATTACGTGAATACGTATCTTAGACCATAATAGTTATAGTAATTAACTAATGTATTTATCACCGCCAAATACAGATTCGCTTAACGCGGGTGTTAAGAGCCTTTGGGTTAGTTCTTAGTTGATGCCTTTGGGACAGAACAAAATTAGGCTATTTCGGAAGATCATTAAGATAAATGGGTCATTTATCTTGTCAGAAGGGCTGGTGGTATTGTTTCATAAAGATAGCAGTTTGCGGAAAGAGGTGGAACATGCAAAAAGAGCATAAAATAAATAGTATTAAGGTTGAAATAAGGGAAACTATATCCAGCCACGAATTTACGTTATCCGTTGTCTTTTTCTAGGCGAATCCCCGTTATCCAATTTGCTTCAGGTGCCTCAGAAAAAAGACGTTTGTTAAGGAATATACTCATAATACTGGCTCAAGCGGGGTGGCATATTGATTATCGATGTTTGGGCTTTGATAACAGAAGTGTCGTTTACAAAAACACGTTTAAATATATTTTTAATGGGTATAATATGTAGGTTTTTGTAGAAATCTGGGATGTTGCGTGATCATTTTTCTGTTCTTGTTTTTTTTTAATTGGCGGCCGATTCCAAATGTATGGGTATTAGAGGAAGGGTAGGACATCGCTTGTTATCTATCGCAAAAGATAAGAATTAGATCACAATAACTTGAAATTCATACAATAACTTACCTCTCCGTGCTGTTTTCTCCGATCTGGCGATCTATCATTATCCGCGATTCTCATTATCTGGGTACATACCGTGGTCATGTGATGAAGAATGTTAATGATGGTAAATATCATGTGATTTACACAGTGAAAAAGCTTCCCGTTAAATTCCTTTATGCATAATGTTAAACAAGTCATTATATTTAGAAAGAATTATTTCATTGAAAAATGAAAAACGTGTACAACTGTTTTATGACCACGGTGCCTATCGATATCGGCTGTTTCTTTGCGAAATTCGTTATATCGGCTGTTTCTTTGCTGCGGCAACGGCTATTCTTTGCTAATAACAATGGATGAAGAGCATATGTCGAAGATTCCAGATGCAAATGTTACAGATATAAAGTATATTGTACAAAAAAAGGTTGTGCACGGAACATTAGAATGTCTAAACTATGCATTGAAGTGTTTACTTTTTAAATATCGGTGATTGTGGCCGAAATCTCGATGAAACTAGTTGACGATACACAGACGTAGAGCACAGATCCAGCTTTTCCGCAGTCAATAACGAGTGTTTGCTTTGATATCTAACGTATCAAGCGATATATTATATTCATTTCTTCAATATTCTTCCAAAAAATACTTACAAATAGGTAGAAATATTGATAGATTTATCCATAACCCTTTACTTTCGGTTTAATTGGGGCACCGGCGGAATAGAATTTAGCTATTTTTGGGTCGGCCACGACCCAGTTTAGCCAGTTTTCGACAATCGTTTTTGTATTACTGCGAACCTAACAATTGAGGGTTGCATGCAAGACTGTCGTACCTATGTCAATGTTGTTACGACAGTCTTGCGTGTTACCCTAGAATATAGATCTTAGTTTCAAAAATTAAGTCAATGCTGCAGAGCGGTCAATTTTGTAATGCTGTGCAAAATGATAAAATTTATATTTAAACATATGGAATCAATATTTGAAGAAATTTAACTCGTGGAACGTCAGACAAGATTTTGAGTCATGAACGCGCATGAATACCTTAATGGCGGATTCGACAGCGTTCGGTGAAGACGAAAAATCCATCGTAATCAACTGAACAGTGAGTATTTATCGAGTTATTTTCGTGATGCAATGTTTTATAACACCCAGGTTACATGTATATTGACAATAGCATTTCTCTTTGTAAATAGAATTTTTCATATGGAAAATGGAGGTGGATTTGGTGGTTTACGAATGGTAACGTTACAAAATCTTTGTAAAACTTAAAATTTTATATTCTTCTTCCAGAATACTGGCCGTCTTCAACTGACTGAAGTTTACCATGCATGTATCATGTAATTTCCTCCAATTCATAGGAACACTCCTCTTCACCAGAGGATAAGATTTTACGTATATGTACACCATCTTTTACCTCCATTATAGGAGAACGCTGTATTCAGCGTATTTATGTTACCACTACCATCATGATCATTATATCACCACCAAGTATATATCAACACCACCACCGAGTATTTATGTACATATATCTATATACACAATTACATCTGACAGGTGCAGATAACTATAGAGACAGCTTTCAGATTCAGGGAATCCGGGTGCGATACCTTAGCTCTTTTCGAAGAGAACCCCTGGTTCTTTAACGTGCCCGGTGTATAGCACCGATACACGCACTGAAAATCTGCTTCCTGGGAGTGAACCAGTATTTAGTTGGGTGGGAAACACTAAACGTTTTTCTGAAATTTCCAGTGCCGCGTTCGGGATTCGATCTCACGACCTCCGGATTGGTAGATCAGCGCGTTACCTCTGGACCACCCGTCCACCCAGATGTTTAGATTCGAAAGACTTTACCGCAGTAAACGTGATGTTGGCTCTTTGGGTTTTATTGAACGTTACGTTCCGTTACGTCATTTAATTAATGCTCTCTCTAAAATGAAAGTAGGAGTTTCAAACCATATCGGCGGTTTCTTTGCAATATTCGCTATATCGGCAGTTTCTTTGCTTCGGCAACGGATATTCTTTGCTAAAACAATGGAAGGAGAGCCTATGTCCAACATTCCAGGAGCTAATTTTACGGATATAAGGTATATTGTACATAAATATGTAGTGCGCGGAACATTAGAACGTCTTGGCTATTAATTTTAGTGCTTACTTTTTAAATATCAGCGATGGTGGCCGAAATCTCGATAAAACAAGTTGACGATACACCGACGTAGAGCACAGATCCAGCTTTTTCGCAGTCTATAACGACGGTTTACTTAGATATCTTACGTATCAAGCGCTATATTATATTCATTTTTTCAATATTCTTCCAAAAAATAACAAATAGGTCGAAATATAAATGAATTCATGGGAAACCCCTTACTTTCTTTTTTTTGGTGCACCGGCGGACTCTCTGCCCACCAGTTTTTAGCGCACAGACAGACTCTCTGCATCGCGCATATACAGGCTTAATGCTAATGACTGTTAAGACACATGTTCACTCATTGTACTGTGGACTAAGGCTCCAACGTTTACACAATTTTGTAAACGTTTACACGGACCATGAAAAAGGAAACGATGCCGTTTAAACGTTGTTTATATCCTACAAACCTGGTAGAAATGTGACAAGTTTCACTGAACTTTGTTAGTTGTAAATAACAATGCAACTCCATTTTAAGGGATCGCTAGACTTCTGGGTGTCACAAGTACTAAACATTTGGTATCAATTGAGCATATCTGTTGAACCTACCTGTATAGTAAAACTTGTCATCTTTTTGACAGAGGTTCCTTACGGGATTTTTATAATATTTATTGATAGTTATGCTATGATCATTCATTCAACACATGGTAATGTGCCTCTTAAAATCAGCAGTTTATTTTCATCCAATCAATAATTAATTTGGTTGTTCACGAATCTTCTTTCTCGAGTTTTTCGCCGAGCCAGCTTTTATTCGTGCAATGCGTGTGGCGGCAATATTTTGCATAAATTGATCGCCCACCAGTACCTTTTGGGCAGTACAACATTTGTGTTCTTACAGAGCGTTTGAACGGTGTTATTGTGATTTAGGATTTGTGTAAGCGGACGCTAGAGGTACAATTTAATCTTTGTTTGTTTGCTATTTCTTAGATTTTTGGTAGTATTTTTATTGTTTATTTCAGTTTCTACTTGATTTTGAAGTAATGTTTTATGAAGCCTCTATAGCTCAGTGGTCGAGCATCGGCTTTGTAAATGCGAGGTTACGGGTACAATCCCAGCTCACGTTTTTTGCTGTTGTTGTTTTTTATTGTTTTATTTTTGTTTTGCGTAGATGAATTTCAATATATTAGACAAAACTTTATCATGGTAAATTGTTTTTAGTATAACCAGAGGTCAGTCATTTTATAACTTATGTAAATCTAGTATTTGTATTAGGGCAAATGATAATCAAAGTTAAGCTATTATTAACTGATTAATATTATGTTCTACATGCCAAGTTGCAATATCTATTTAGATATTTTATCATTTTATATGTATTCAGGTTTTATAATTTGATTTAATGATTTTTCCTACATATAAGATATTACGTAGTTTGGGGACACTTTTGTATTGAATATGTGTTGTCATTTGCAGCCGCTTAAAACCTTAGGCAGGAGTGGCCAGTTGATTCACCATTGGAGCTCTACTGGGCAAAGCACTGGCTAGGGTAGTAACTCTGAGCATACGTTACGCAGACATTTGCCGGTTGGCAACTTTAACTGTATTCCCAACGGAGATAGGGCCTGTCCAGCATAGGCGGAAGGTACCACTTGCGGAAGCGCAAAAAGCAAGAGCAAGAGGGATTTACAGATAATTGAAACTTCCCAAGGGACAGACAACAATGTCAGGGAAGTGGTTATTACACATATATCTTTGGGGTTGTTTACCCCTGCACAAGGACAGCAAAGTGCCCCTGCTGTGTCTTTATACATCTTTATATCTACGGGTTTTGTGAACCCTCAAGTTGGTGTCGGATATAGTGAACATTTGGTGAACACTGTGGACACTCATTTATTGTTATTGTAACAATTTGTGAAAAGGACATCTTCATTTGAATATTTCATTTTTTTTCCTTTTTCTCATTTATAAATATATATATATACAGTTTTTTTTCTTTTTTGTAAATAAATTGTAAAAATTTTCGTAGTTTTGTGTTTGGGCGGAGTATCCCCCTCGACCTATCCGTGACAGTGGTGTCAGAAGTGGGATACTCCAAACGAGCACAGACATTTTAAACTGCAACGTATTTTTTTTGTGTTCATACTGACCCTGGTTATTCATCTTTAGTTTTCAGTTTTCCTTCATTTTTTTCCGCGGTAAAGTGTAACGTGCTATGGCTGCTCGGTAGAGAAAGAAGATCCGGTGAGTCCGTTCCTTTTGTTTTCTTTATTGTTATTTCTTGCTCTGTGATGAAGCCACCGCACGCTATGTCTGAGAGCTGTTTCCCCTCACTACAAAAGAAGTTTCAGTGTTGAAGTAGCACTTTTCGGGTATTTTTCATATCATTGTTTCAGTACTAGTTTGGGTACTATTTTGGTTACTGTCTTGAGTCATATTTATGCTTTCAGTTTTGTAGCATGTGACACATGTGAGAGGTATACTTGAGTGTTAATTATGTTAAGTTAGTTTGCGATTAACTTTGTAAATATTGTTTGGGGGTAGTGTTTGTTAATAACATACCTTATACGGTTATTGAGAACCGGTATACTTCAGTATACTTGAACTCTTTGGATCGAATAATATGTGGACTCATTGACGTAGCTAGGTTGCATAGTTATACAAATTAAAGTGCGTGTGTAGACAACTACAGCTTTAATTAAGTTACATTTGCAGTTGCTCATATCCTAGTTTCATTATACCCGATTTTGACTGTTTTTATCAAGGTGGTCGATGAGGATACCTGGTACCGCCTGAGACCACTACAGACTTAGGACTTTTTAATCAACGATCATACATGAATTTTGATCTTGATCAAACAACGTACAAACATTCAAACATGACAAGTGTAGTCGAGTAAACGAAAGTAGGAGAGAAGTTAGGATACTCGGGGGGAAGAGTTGAGACAGTTTGTTATGGAAGAGCAGGCTAGAGAACGTGAAGAGAGACCTGACAGGTTAGAAACGGAGAAAGAAAGATCAGAAAGGGAGAAAGAAAGATTAGAATTTGAGACAAGAAAGGAGAAGGAATGGAAAGAAAAATTAGAACTTGTTGCAAGAAAGGAGAAAGATAGATTAGAACTTGAGAAAGAAAGATTAGAACTTGAGAAAGAAAGATTAGAACTTGAGAAAGAAAGATTAGAACTTGAGGCAAAGTTAAAAAAAAGAAAGGTTAGAAATGGAGGCTAAGGTAGAAAGAGAGAAGTTCCAAATGCAGTTAGAAATGCAGGCTAATTTAGAAAGAGAGAAGCTAGAAATGCTGACTAGGACAGAAAGAGATAAGTCCGAAGCAGAAATGAGACGAATTGAGGCAGAGTCCGAAGCAGAAATGAGGCGAATTGAGGCAGAGCATAAGTTGAAGCTTGCAAGAGATGAGGAAAAGAGAAAGGATGTTAAGGTTAAGATGAAGATGTTCCCCTTTGATGAAAAAACTGATCAAATGGACGCTTATTTAAACGTTTACCAAACTTATGCGTCAGCCCAAAATTGGGATGGGGAGCTTTGGTCGTTGAACTTGCCATTTTTGTTGAAAGATACTGCACGTGAGGTATTTGATCGTCTTCCTTTGGAAGATCGGAAAGATTATGACAAATTGAAAGAAGCTTTGTTGAGACACTTTGAGTTAACTGATGAGGGCTATAAAAAGAAGTTTAGATCTGAAAGACCGCGGGAAGGTGAGACATTTGTTAAGTTCTTAGCAAGGACGGCTAGATATTTAGACAGTTGGCTTAGGCTCAGTAAAGTAGAAAAAACTTATGAAGCACTGTTAGACTTTATATTACGTGGTCAGTTTTTGCGGGTTTGTTCGAAGGAATTATTTCAGCATCTGGTTAGCAAGAAGTTTACCTCTAGTAAGGACATGGCTGAAGATGCAGATTGTACGCAAAAGCAAGAGGAGGTCCCAAGATCGTAGTTAGTCGTAGCAAATCTGACAAGAAAGAACAGTCACGGTACAAGAAAGGTGAGAATAAAGGTGATCAAGACAAAACAGCATATAAGATTAAGTCAGAGAAGGGAAATGAAACAATGATTATATGTCACGCATGTGGTAAGTCAGGGCATAAGTCATACCAATGTCGTAACAAGGCCCAGCATAGTGCTAGTGCCGGATTTGACAGTAGTGATGAAAACTCGGATGGGACACAGACAGATGATAGGCAATGTAGGTCAGATAATTATAAGGGTCGTGAAACTCGAACAAGAACGGAGAGTGGTAGTAGCTTAACCGAAGTTCTTATCAATTGTGACCTAGCAGAAGCTGTTAGTATAGCAAGTTGTCCGACTGTACAGGGTACATGTAATGGTATTCCAATTGAAGCAATGAGAGGTACTGGTTGTACGTGTGTGGTAGTAAAACGAGAGCTTGTTAAGCCAGAACAGTTTTTAGGCAGGAGTACTAAGTGTAAGTACATAGACGGAAGTGAGCATAGATTAGACAGGGCGATGGTAGAAATTGAGTGTCCCTACTATGTAGGAAAAATGGAGGCATTGTGCGTGGAAAACCCGATTCATGAAGTTGTGATTGGGAATGTAGAAGGCGCCGTTAAACCGCAGTTCACTACGTTGGTGCAAGCAGCCGAAACTCGAGCCCAAACAAAGGTAAAACCTTGTACAAAATTAAAGGTCCCTTCCCAGATTTTGAATATGTCAAAGGCAGAGTTTGCTAGTAAACAAACTGAGGATAGTAGCTTAGAGAATTGTCGCAGAAAGGCTTGAGATCAGGAAGTTCAGAGATGTTAAGGTGGTGGACAAGTGAGGTACATAGAGAAAGGTTAACAGATGTACAGAGAATTCACAAGTGATGGTGGTGTTAAGTCATGTCAATCAATAGTTCCGAAGTCTTTAAGAGAAACTGTGTTAAAGGTTGCGCATGACACTTTGTTTTCAGGTCACTTAGGTGTGAGAAAAACCACAGATAGGATTGTGGCAGAATTTTATTGGCCAGGTGTGTGTGTAGACGTAAGTAGATACTGTAGGTCATGTGACATTTGTCAACGGACAATAGCTAAGGGTAAAGTAAGTAAAGTACCGTTAGGAAAGATGCCCTTAATTGACACTCAGTTTAAAAGAGTCGTTGTAGACATTGTAGGTCCCATCGAACCAATGACTGACCGGAAGAATCGTTACATTTTAACGATGGTGGATTATGCCACAAGATATCCAGAGGCAGTTGCATTGTCTAGCATAGAAACAGAGAAAGTAGCGGAGGCCTTGGTTGACATGTTCAGTAGGTTGGGTATTCCTGAAGAGATGTTGACAGATTGTGGTACACAATTCACTTAAGAGCTCATGTCGGAGGTGAGTAGATTATTATCTTTGGAACAATTAACAACTACCCCATATCATCCGATATGTAATGGTTTGGTTGAAAAATTCAATGGAAGTCTGAAGCAAATGTTGAAACGCATGTGCCATGAAAGACCCAAAGATTGTGATAAATACTTGAACGCAGTGTTGTTTGCATATTGGGAAGTTCCGCAGGAAAGTCTAGGGTTTTCTCCCTTTGAATTGCTCTATGGCAGAACAGTAAGAGGACCGGTGACAATTTTGAGAGTTATGGTCTGGTAAGACTGATGATGATGAGATTAAGACTACTTGTCAGTATGTTTTAGATTTGCAAGAAAGACTAGAAGAAACGTGTCGCTTAGCACAAGAGCATTTAGAGAAATCTAGTCGTAGGTAGGTCAGAAGGCTAGAGCAAGATCGTTTAAGCAAGGAAATAAAGTCCTAGTGTTGTTGCCGTCAAAGCACAACAAGTTACTCTTGCACTAGAAAGGACCATTACTTCTGTGCTAGAGGAAGTAGTTAACAAGCTAGACTATCGAGTGAATATGAATGGTAAGTTGAAAACAATCCATGCTTATATGCTGAAAGAGTGCTGTGAGAGAGAAAGAGTACAGGACGCAGGAGTGCTGAGTCAGGGGTGCGCCGCTGTGATAACTGAAACAGAGATTGAGAGTAAAGAACAGGAAGAAGCTCAGACCGAAGTAGATGAAGTTGTGTTATGTCCCTTACCTTTAGGTGAAGAAACTTACCAAAATGTTGACATAAACCCGGATTTGACTGACAGTTGTAAACAGGACATTGAATCACTGTTAGAAGAGTTTTCTGACGTTTTCACTGACATTCCTTGATAGAACATGACATTCAGTTGACAACGACAGACCCCTTTGCAGTATTGGGTACCGTAAAATCGAATGTTTTGGGCATGTTTTAGGTGAAGACCAGACTAGCACCCGTACCCAGCAAAATACAGGCAATTATTGATGCAAAGCGACATGAAACTAAGAAGCAGGTTCGTTCGTTTCTGGGAGTAGTTGGGTTTTATCGGAAGTTTGCTGCAATAGCTGTTCCGTTAACTGATCTGACCAAAAAGGGTCAACCAAATAAGTTCATTTGGGGAACAAGCCAGGAAAGGGCATTTTGTACTCTTAAGAAGAGTCTGATAGAATCACCTATCCTAAGACTTGTTTTTATTTTAAGAGTTGACGCAAGTGACGTTGGCTTAGGAGCAGTACTGTTGCAAGAGCATGAAGAGGGTAAATATCTGGTAGCGTATGCTAGCAGAAAATTGCTTCCCAGAGAGAGAAACTATTCAGTAATAGAGAAAGAGTGTTTAGCTGGAGTATGGGGAGTTTCTAAGTTTCACAGGTTCCTGTTTGGAAAGGAATTCGATCTGGAAACTGACCACCAACCTTTGACATATTTAAACAAGGTCGAAATGCAAAATTCAAGATTGATGCGATGGGCTCTTGCACTGCAACCATACAGAATGCAAATTCGTGCAATCCAGGGTAGAGAGAATGTAGGAGCAGACTATTTAATCAGAGCAGAGTGTTAGGTTAGCTTAGGTGGCTGTAAATACTGTGTATACAGTGTACTTGCTTTCAATACCTGTTTGTGTACCTGCGTTAAGAAAATTTAATATTTTCTTCTTACGGGGGAACATGTAATAGGTACTTAACATTTGGGTATCAATTGAGCATATCTGTTGAACCTACTTGTATAGTAAAAATTGTCATCTTTTTGGACTGAGGTTCCTTACGGGATTTTTATAATATTTATTGATAGTTATGCTATGATCATTCATTCAACACATGGTAATGTGCCTCTTAAAATCAGCAGTTTATTTTCATCCAATCAATAATTAATTTGGTTGTTCACGAATCTTCTTTCTCGAGTTCTTCGCCGAGCCAGCTTTTATTTGTGCAATGCGTGTGGCGGCAATATTTTGCATAAATTGATCGCCCACCAATACCTTTTGGGCAGTACAACATTCGTGTTCTTACAGAGCGTTTGAACGCTGTTATTGTGATTTGTGTAAGCGGACGCTAGAGGAACGAGGTCGAGGTGGTAATAAAGCAATGTTTCTTTCATAAAATGATATACGAGTGTCTATTATTTTAAATATGTGTTTTTTTCCAGTTAGAAAGTGCATTAGGCTCAGCATGTTCTCTTTTGCACCATTTATTGCAAAATAGGTTTAAGGACTCAGCAATTTCTGCACGACATGCATTAAAATCAATTTTGGATGGAATTCTATATTTGGGACCTTTAAAATTAAATTACGAATTCTAGAGTTTTTGATTACATTAAGATCACCGGTAATAATATGACCGACAGGCTTATAGCAATATTTAGAAGTTAAACACTCTCAAGATTTTGGTGTATTATCAATGATCTGTAAATCAGAGGTAATTTTATTGTAATTAAAATTGTATTTCTAGTTGGTTTGTTGTATTTATAACAAACCATAGGCGATTCAGTATTCTTAAAACAATTAGGAACAGCCGATTGAACTGTTTTATCTTTAAATATACTAGGAAGGTCAATAAAATCTATTCCTTTATTTAAAAAAGAAATTTTAAGGAAATGTCTTTTATGGTCAGATTCCAAGTCAATGTGTGGCCTGAGAACATGCCGACTATAACACTGAATCAGACTAGCAACCTCGTAAAAAGGATGGGTTCTTATGACGATGTCGTTGGCTTCCTCATCCAGTTTTTGCAGACTTGATATAGAAAGAGAAGCCAACCTAGATAGCATAGCGTGTCTGCCAGATTGTTTTAAAATGATATGTAGGTCATTAATAGAACAACGAATACGTGATTTTCTTTTTATGTTTCCATTAGTTCTGCTTCCGTGCGACCTCGATTTTCTTTTGCGTAATTCAAGCAATTCAAAGACGTCATAATCAGGATTTTTAGAAATGTTGCCTTCCTGATAAATATTATCATTTAAACCAAGTGGGTATGCAGATTGTAATTTTTTAATCCATTTTTGTTCCGAAATGAGTCTGGCCCTAATTTTAAATGCTCTTGATGCAGCGCTGTCAAATGTAAGTTTTTCTACTGGTTGAACGGAAATATTTTGTAAACGGTGTCCTGAATGTTTCAAAATGCTGGTATAAAAATGTTTTAAATTTGCTGTTGTTTCGAATTTTCGAGCAATGTTGTCCAAAACGTATATATTGCAGAATATGCAGCAGTCGGATTAAGATTTGAATGAAGCAGTTGTCAGGAGTTCTGGTGGTAATGAGAGCAGCGGTGATCGGGATGAAACATTCTTATGACTGGAGTTTGTATAAAACATTCCAAACAGAATGGCTTTAAAACGGCATGTCACGATACACAGCTCAACTTTGTTCACATGGAATGTTTTTGAAAAAGAATACCACAGCAAGTACCTGCTGAGCAATGCAGTTTCACAGTCTAGACCAGAACTTGTGTGTCATATACGGAAAGTCGTTAAGGACACCTGATTCTTTAAAAGCAAATGTGCATAAAACATTTTGAAAACTCAAATAAGTGATGAATTGTAAAGAATAAAAATACACAGCCTCCATTTTTGGCGGTCATTTTATAAACCATGCTCTTTCTTCCTCTTTTTTTTCTCGGCTGTGTGTGTAGGCTGTGTATTTTGAATATGGCAATTCCTCATGTTTATTTCACTTTTTAATCCTATCACTATAAATTTTTAATGTGCCTTAGTTCTGTTTTCAAACTATATACAATGTGCTCAGGTCTGTGATTGTTAGAGTGATTTTAAATAATTTTTATATGGATAATTCGAACATTTGAGGATTTTTTACACTCGTTGCTTTTTTCATTTAAAGATAACGATTGCAAATTACAATTGTCTAAAATGCCAGATTAGATATTTTCAATCATGTTTTTATGTTTCCTGTAAGTTACAAATGTAAGCATGATCAGAAATATCAAATTATGTTATAATATAAAGGTTTGTTAATAAAAGTTTTAACTATTATGGTGTACCTTTCTGGTGTTCTGATTGTTATGCTCCGAAGGAGGCATACAGTAATAGCATTGTCCGTTCGTCCGTCCGTCTGTCCTGTAAAATCTTTTCTTTGCTTCATCCCACAAAGCCGTTTGAGGGATTTGATTAAAACTTCACAGTGAATGTCACAAAGCTTAGTTATTAATATCATATAGGAGTTTCAGCTGAAGATAATTTTGGCAGTTACATTCGGGGGCAAAGGCCAGTTTTCAGTGACAGCTTTACGTGAAAATATTCCAATCAACACAAGGACTCAATTGGGTGATTTATTATGTCTGGTTCAAATTCATTATGTTTGGCATACTTAATTTATTAGTATATAAACACAGCAACTAATTAGCGTGCAAGCAAGCAATATTAAATCACTTAGGCCGGTATTCCACTGTTCGGTGATGCGGGAACCGTGTCAGGCCGGTATTCCATAGTTCCGTGATGCGTGATACGTGATCCGTGTCCGTGCCCGCGTCCGTATTCGCGATTTTTCACTCACCAGATATCGTTGGGTATTTTCCATACCTCCGTGTCCGTTCCAGGTCGCGAACACCGACACGGACGCTAAACGTCTGAACCCTTGGATATTCACTGAACGTGCAACTTGTTCCGTGATTCTCCTTTGACCCTTTCCTTCCGTCAATGATCATGATGAATGCGGTCCCTGCGAATATGTACAGTACTGTGAACGTTTAATGTAACAAAATTTGCGTCCATCGTGCGTCTGTCTATCGTGTATCGTGCGTCCGTCTTACGTGTATCGTGCGTCCGTCTAACGTGCATCGTGCGTCCGTATATCGTGTATCGTGCGTCAAGCGTTTTTAATTTTATCATGCAACGAGAATAAATTACTTGCTTATGCAAATTTATGTGATTAAATTTCAACCATTCATCTTATATTGTGATAGCATTTTAAAATTTTCAGAAATCTCGTTCACAAATTATATGAATCGGCAGTATCGTGTATCGTGCGTCTACCGTGTATAGTGCGTCCTTCTATTGCGTATCGTGCGTCCGTCTATCGTGTATCGTGCGTTTCGTTTGTAACCTTAAACGTTCACAGTACTGTATGATTCTGTTAATATCAAACCACTGACATATAGGTCTATGAGTACATCGGCTGACGTATATTAACGTTACTCAAATGTCAACGTCAGATATGAAACTATCGCAGGCTTAGTGATTAATTAAGTAAATAAAATTACACAAGCAGCATATGTCATTTCTACATGCGTATCATATTAAATAACGTATATTATTCATTAAACAAAGTATTCATGCTTATTTTAATGGTGACTGAGAACAAACTGTGTGAAATGATTAAAACGGTGAGGAACGATGGCAAAATGTTTAAAGCAGTTCAGCCGCGGTTCAGTTAGTCATTTGAAAAATCCCTCTTGGGTGGTATTTACCTGACCATTACTTTAGTCATTCTATTAAATCTTCTGGTTTGCTCTGACGTACTGTATCACTATGCTGAGAAGAAATGTCGTCTGGAACTGTCTCGTAAGATCCAGATTTCTACGATTTCATGAGGAAAGACCTATAAAAATACGGATCATACTATAAAGAAATATTTATAAAAATACAGAGTATTATCGAGTTGGTTAAGAGAGATAGAGTATCGAAAATCTGTACAGCTGTCTTAAAACTTAACAGAAAGAAGTAAATAAGTGTTTATGAAATTCTGAATAAAATAAAAAGTAAAAATAAAACCCTTCTGGGTTTCCTCATATCACCATGACCATACAAAAGTATTCCTTAAACAATTATGTAAAGATACTCGCTCAAGCAGAGCTACTGGATCTTGAGACAGAATAGACCCGTGTCTCACAATAAAAAATATCGCGTATTTCCCCCTCACGACTGATTATGAACTTATAATATTGACACGGTTTTTGTGCGCAATACATCATTTAATGATGACGATAATGATGAAGACGACGACGATGATGATGATGGTGGCGATGATGAAGATGATGATGACGACGACGACGACGACGACGACGACGACGACGACGATGATGATGATGATGATGATGATGATGATGAAAGTCTCTTCCGGCCCCGGGCTGTGTATGAGCCTAATCATGTTTAAAGCTTCTAGTCATAAGAAAATATTTATGTCAACCCTTTAAGTTATGAAAAAGCTTACCATCTTCGAAAACATGCTCTGTATCCGTTACCTAGAGAAAAAAGATCAGAATTAACTCATTAAAAGTAGCTTTAACTCTTTTCATTCCTTGTAAATCGCCTGTTCATAGCATATATATGTTGTAGATTTTGTGTATTTTTAATGGTAACACCTACAATTTACTGGTATCAGATGTCTATGAAGTTTCTGATTAAGTAAAATATTAATCTAATCAAATGGTCCCTCCAATAGTTACTCTCATATGCGAACACACTTCGTTTATAATAGAGTTGATAGGCATGGTTATATACATGTATTGCACAACTAATAAATATTGCTGAGTGCACATCATCAATTCCTCACATATGATAAGATTAACCCTTTCCTACATATATACTTATTTTTACGCCTGTGCCACCAGTATAGATCCAGATCAGCCGGCACATCGGTGCCGTTTGATCAGGATCTTCTCTTGTCGCTTTTTGGTCAGAAATAACCTAATAAATAAAAAAGCGAGCAGTGCAGATCCTTATCAGACAGCACGGATGTGCCGGCTAATCTGGATCTACACTGTTCGCCCATGCATAAAGGTGTGTTTATGGAGGAAAGGGGTAAAAGATAAAGGTGATGTTTATGAATAGCTGACAATCACTTTAATTCTACATACATGCACATTAAATGAATAGAGATTTTAGTTAAACTATACATGAATACAAAAGGTTGCAAGTCTTAAAAGTGATATCTACACAGAAAAGTTATAATGAAACTATTGTGTGGCTAATAAAAATATGTATAGAGCCTGCCAGTGCGCAATGCAGAGAGTATGCCTGTGCGCTAAAAACTGGTAGGCAGAGAGTCCGCCGGTGCCCCAATAAAACAGAAAGTAAGGGGTTTTAGATAAATCCATTTACATTTTGACCTATTTGTGAGTATAATTCGGAAGAATATTGAAAAAAATGAATATAAAATAGCGCTTGATACGTAAGATATCTAAGTAAGGGAGCGCATACCAGTAAGATAGCCACTTACTCGAACTGGCCATGTTGTGTTTTCAAGGTATTTAGAATATATTTGTGTAATAACTATTAGAAACCAAAAGCAGCCAGGTGATGATCAGTGTGATGCAGGGGCTTGAATTCGAAACTAGGGAAATCCTGTATAGTAATCTGTTTCCGCTTCAGAAATTCAGTTGCATGTTTTTGGATTTATTTTGCGGAAAATCGGTAGGGATGACAGCTATTGGCTATATTCTTTTCTGAATCTGCAGTTTCAGCTGGTTTACCGAAAGCGGTAGGTATAAAATACGCAATGGAAAAATGGACCGCAATGGAAACAAAATACGCAATGGAAATAGAAAATATTTATTTTGTGTAAATATATGTTTTTATTAGAATTTATAACAAAGATTGAATATTATATCAACCAAAAACATGTTATTTTTAATTTAAACCAAGTGTCCAGGTTTCAGATTCGTAAATATTAATGAAATACCTTAATAATTCTTGCGCAATGGAAATTCCTGTGGACGCAATGGAAATGAAGATCGTGATTTTATTGCTATTCTCTAATATTTGAATGAAAATTGACTTGTAAATGATGTTTTAATAATATTTCATCGGTCATAAACATGAAATTTTTTTTTAATAATGTCTTAGTGTTCAGGATTCCAATATATATGAAATAATCCTCAAAAATCGTGCGCAATGGAAATTCACTTGTACGCAATTGAAATAAAGAGTTTGTTTTAATTGATATTTGGTTGCCTTTTGTAAGATTTAACAACAATTATTGAATTTGTTATCAATCATAAACATTTTGTAAACGTTTAGTCAAGTGTCCAAGTTTTATAATAGGAAATGATATTGAAAAACATATGATAAATCTTGTGCAATGTAAATTCCCGTGCACGCAATGGAAATGAATACCGTGTTTTACGGGCATACTCGAGAACTTCTTTGAAAATATTTAACATTTCCCAATTCAATCACCTCTCCCATTCCCCAAAATTACTGTTCCCAACAACAATCAGTGCCGTTTCCCTATTGACAAAAGAGTTTTTCGCAAGAAATGACGTACAAAAATAATTTCCATTGACAGGCAGTCAATGGATCGGCAATAAGTTAATAGAGTTCTTTCACATTGTTACCTCCCCTTAGCGCTCTCTAAAATTGAAGAGCATATTTAGTCGATAAATGCACGCGAGGGGGCATCGTTTACTATTATTAATATGACTAAGTGATTATAAAATTAAGAAAATGTTTATTAATCATCTCAAATTTATAAATAAGTAAGTTCAGTCAAACAACGAAGAATAAAAAAAACGTTATGATCATTTAAAAGCACATCAAGAAAGTTTATGCGCATTTTAAACATTGTTTATCGCGGTATTTTCAGGACGCGAGTATCCAACGGATTTGTTTGGGTTTTTTATGAAAATACACACGTGAATTGTGTTTACTAAAAATAAATCTGTATAATTGACAATTCAGACGAACATTATCGGACATTTTACCGTTTTACGGCATTTTTTTTGTACCGCTATAATTTATAGTGGAATGAGACATAATTATATTCTGATGGTGACTAGGTTGATATGTGTTTTGCTTGTTTTGCTTTTGTGAAAAAATATTCCATATTTACATAATAGGATGATTCCAGCTACAACCCGAGAAATGGTTTAATTGATTGAACCAAACGAATATTGCCGGACGGCAGGCCAACCAAAACCTATTCAAAAAAATCCAGAGAGTTTTGTTGTTGTTTTTTTAATAAAAACTAGTTTGATGTTGAAGTTCGTAATTGTTGTCGCTGAAGCTTTTGAAATATAATATTTTCATTTCTGTTTAAAATCAAAATGACCATGGACCAAAACAAATGAACGGGACTGCGATATTCAGGTCCGAGTTTAGTTTTATGACACTTAGCTGTTGTGTACATGTGTGCCCGAGGCAGCGTGTCACTATCACGTAATCTCTCAATAAACAGGAAATTTTGGAGCCGTGACCAAGACCAAGTTTCTTAATATTAAATAATATAATTGTAAAACCCATTCTAAATTCAGTTAAATTTATGTTTCATTAATTATCCTTTTCAATATTTTTAAATCCTGAGATTTTGCCTGAAAATCCTTAGATCCGGCGAAGAACCTTACGGTCCGGAGATTTCAGATAAAATCCTGAGATTTTTGAGGTCTGCGGACATTTTATCTTCTTTCTACATCATTCCCATAACACGTAGACATTCATAAAATGCGACTTAAACTAATGTCTATTGACTATGGCTGACGATTTTATATAAAAAAATGATTTTTATAATAACATGAATAACTTAATAAGCTTAACGGGCGTTGAATACAACGACGAGTATTCAACGCCGATACATTGCTGAATTCATCCGTTTACCTCCAATTTAGAGAGATCATGTAACATAAAATATATTTCTTGAAGTAAACGCATTTTGTCAGAAAAACTCGATACGCTTATATATGTGTCTGTGGAAAATATTCAGTAACGTGTAATCCACAATGTATTTGTTTTCATATAAGACTTCCCGATTCAAAGTGGCAACCACGTCTTTGATTGTTTTACGCTTTTCACAGTCAAATCTTGCCGACCAGACGTTTTAAGCCTATTATGTTCGGAAATTCTAAAACTCGAATTTATTATGCTTTATCATAATTATTATTATAATTTATCATTAGCTTTAAGACGACACCGTGATCATATCTGTTCATTCTGTTAGCAATGACACAGTTAAGTGCCCCCTCACTTGTCGGTTTAGGATAAAACCAATATTTTCCGCACCTAACGTGGCGTACGACGCATGCGCACAACAATGTGAAAGACCTCTATTCTGACATGACATTTACATCACTAAAAGCTTTCCTTCGTTATATTGTGTGTTGTGCAGTGTGATATTATATCAAGTTACTTTAAAGAACTCTGTGTGATAACGAAGACATTAATTGTTATAATGCCACGAAAACGCAGGTTCCCGTGTGGTTCGTGCCAGAAGAAATGTGTGGACGATTGTCTTCTCTGTGAGGTAAGTAATGTTTCACAAGTCTTTTAATCTAATATAGCATTTTGACATAGGAGCTGAGCTTATTATTCTGACGTTTAACTTTATCTAAATTAACGGATAAGTTAATGCATTCACCCAGATTGGGTTACATATATCAGAAGATTTTTTAATATTTCAAATTAATATAAATCTGTAGAAAAAGGACCACGTAGAAGAAGGATCACAATTCGTTTGTCGCATTTACTTTAATTATTACTTTAACTATATTTAATTTTACCAACATGACTGTGTCAATTTACTTGTGGACATCAGATTTTTAGAAGGGCCTTTTAGCCAAAAGTCTGTCCAGTGCAATACCAGTAGCACACATATGACACGTTAATGCCAATACACCATTGCATTTCACACCTAGGCGTCTTTGTTCCCACCAGGGTCCGAGATTACTGGCAGATTAGGAAAGATAAAAGAATTTTCTACCACAAAATTAATTATAAAAAGGAACCGTTAGTGATAATGTATAATTTTGTAGATAACTAAGGGTCCCTTTATTTATTATAATGAGGATTTGGTAGATAGTGGTTTGAAAGTAAATGAATTTAACTAACAATTATCAGGGGTGTAGGCAGGATTTAATATTTGGGAGGCGCAAATTTTGTAACATAATTTTATTATTGAAGATATAAATCATCGAATTTAAGGGTTTCATTAAAATCACTTGTTTTGTTCTTGCATGTCAAATTCGCAATGAATAATTAATAAATAACGATATATCTGTGTCAGTATCTGATTTCATTATATTTCTATTGTTCATAATGTAAAGGCCCACTACACTCCTCCTTGCACGTTCATCGTCATAACGGAAAAAATTATAAAAATCTCAATAGCGAAAAAGTGCTGTTCAATGAATTGTGTTGTGATTGTTTCGAACAAAAACGCTTAAAATTTTTAATGTAAAAGTTAATTACATTTGTTTGTTCTAGATTATTTAGTTGCTTATTTAAATTGTATTGTTATCTGTTTTTTGGGAAATGAAAACCACATAAAATAGTAATGCATAATCCCAGAAGCTTAATCCTATTATGTATTTTAAGGGGTCTAGCTATAAAGTGCTATTATATAAAATATGGAAAACATGCTGAAACTGCATATATGTGATATCAAACTTGAATTTGGGTATGAAAATTGGAATGGTTAATTGACACAGTTTTATATATCTTCATTTACTTTTATATATTTCACTGATTCATCATTCTGTCTTGCAGATACATAAAACATATAAATCGGGTTCTTTTAACAATTATTGATAAATTGAGTGTTTGAATTTATTGTATTAAGGCAAGACGGCGCGGCTTGCTAGCTTCGTTTTCAAAAGGGCGGAGCTTAAAAGGGGCATTTATCGTTTTATTTAGACATCGTAACTGGACGGCCCCCTAATTGATATCCTGCTAAGCTGTTTATTGGACCCTGATAGTTGATATGTCTAAGGGTGTTCACAGATAATGGATTAGATAAGAGACCTTATGAAATATTTTGATAAGACCTATTATGGAAATATCATACAGTTGTTAGTTTATTTTATCAGACATTTTTGTACCAAAACCCTTTTTTTTCTTAAGGGTGTTTTATTTTTTATATAAATACACTTAAAACCAATGTTCTAACTACATCGATCAAAAAACAATGAGACATGAATTTTCGTTTACGGAGAATATAACAACAATTTCGTGACTTTTGGTTTTACTCATTGATTAAATGTCAAGTGTTTTCTAAACGCGTGAACAGAATTTAATAAATGTTTCATACAAACAAGTGAAAATGATGTAACTTATAATATTTCAAGTTTGAAGTGTATATCCCGAATCCTTGCTGAGAAATTAAAAAATATGACTGGTGTAGTTAGAACATTGTAAAGTGTAAATTAGTTTAGAATATTTGTATCCTGAACAGAATGAAATGTGATTCTCAATAAACTCATTTATCTCACAGTTTTCATGAGTGATATCTTTATGTTTCGCAGGAAAGATTTTCGCGCTAAAGATATAATCACGCATTTTTGTGCCACTTTACATTTCTAGCTCAACATGTGATGTGTGCAATTTTATGTAGTGTAATTTTTGCGCATTTACCATGCGCGAAACTTCGTCCCACGCGAAATATGATGTTACCACGGCGGTGTAGTATTCTATATTATTCTACATCTAATAAATTCATCCAATTAGCGTCCTTTAATTCTACCACGTGACCGTCCAATATTTTCCCGTATTGGATCCAAAAAAGACCGTATTTTTTTCATATTGGATGATTAAGTGCAAATGCACTTTACCATTGTTTTACAACGATAAAAGCCGTTTACCGTAAAAATGATCCGAATGAAAAAAAGAGAAATGTAGAACTGAATAAAATATTGGACCGTACAATATGGAATATATATGGAATAGTCTTTAAACGCTTGAAAAGTCATATGCTTCATTTATTAGATGTAGAATAAAAAGGTTATTAGACGTTTTACTGTACAATACGGGATATATTTGGACTCGTACACAGCTTGAAAAGTCATATTGGACTCGCCTAACGGCTCGTCCAATATGACTTTTCAAGCTGTGTACTCGTCCAAATATATTCCCGTATTGTACAGTAAAACGTCTAATAACCTATAAATATATACATTTACATAAATTTATATAGAAACGTCAGAATAATTATAATATCAAAATAATTCGTGCTGTGCAAATTAGTTCCCCAATTACAAGTTATATACCGATATACTTCCAATAGAATGTTTGACAATGAAACCTACCTCGGTCTATCTCTCTTTAATAAGTTTTGTAGCTTGTATAATAAAGCGAAACAATGCATATTGCACAGAGAAGATGACAGCAGGAAAAAGGAATTACATACCTCTAGAACCACAGCCGCTCGATTCACATATTCTGGTATACACCCGATGTATCAGACTTTGGAAGCCTCTCCAAAAGGTGCACAACACTTTAAAAGACGGATGACATGGTTTGGAAATATACCAGACAGTTTCGCATACTTACCGGACAATGTTGGCATTGGTTGAATATATTGTTCGACACCCGAGTTGAACGCCTGAAACAATTCATAGCCAACAAAGATAATAATATCACAGACAAGAAATTCTACCTATACTTTGAAAATAAACTGATACACCTTCTAGTCAGCCATGAATCGAACGATGTCGCGCAATAAGAAATAAAGGCAACTATAAACTGGCGCCGGATTTTGCTCATCATCTGATACGCGTGGTCAAATTTAACTGAACAACAACGAGAATCTTAAGAAAAAAGTTTCGCTAGGATAAAGGACGACAAAACAGTGGAATTATAATTTCAAGTAATGACGCAAGACCTTTAATGAAATAGATGAAAGGGGAACTTTGAAAGAAACCGAACACGACAAATATGAAAATACTGCAGGCTCGGTTTGATTGAGCCTGTTCATGAACAGTAATGGGAATGCATATTACTACCCACGCCGCCTAGCCCCGGGTTGAGCGCAACTCAGTAATTACACCATTAAATAGTACAATTTCGATCCATACCAGAACATTAATGAAAACTCCAACGGCCGGGAAAAAACCAAACCAGGTTAAAAGAGAAAGAGCAGAACGTTCAACTACGCCAATAAAAAAGGCAAAACGACAATTATAGACACAGTCGGATGGACGACCATTATGGTCGGACCTGGACCTTAAATAGGTCCCGACTATCTATACTGTAGCATCATTTGATTTCGCGGAGACGAATTTCCGCGCAAAACCCGAAAATAACATTCGCGGGGAAATGAATTCGAGCAACTGTGTTTTCCTTTAAAGAGACCCTGTTAAATGGTTTAATTTCTCTGGTGTTGAATTTGGTCCTTAAATAGGCGCAGACATATGAAATAAGACTGTTGTTTTACAAATGTATGTATTCTTTATTATAGTTTTGTTTGTTTGCACTCGTCAACCGTGATTTCGTTTTCATTGCGTACATGTGCATTTCCAGTGCGTAGTCTTGAAACATATTTTTATTCATTGAGGTGTTATAAGTTATAATTGTACGAATAATTTAATTTCTTTGATTATTTATAAGAGTAACGCCCTTAAGCTTATGCATGTGTTCATTTGCATTTACGAACACAAAGTTAGTTGAAGATCGTGATTTTCATTTTCCATTGCGTACATGAAAATTTCCATTGCGCACGAAATATCTACACAATCGGATGGGCGATCATTATTACAATGATCGGACCTGGTCCTTAAATAGGCCTCGACATATGAAATAAGACTGTTTTGTTGTTGTTGTTTTTTTTACAATATATGTATTCTTTATTATAGTTTTGTTTGTTTGCACTCGTCAATCGTGATTTCTTTTTCATTGCGTACATGTGCATTTCCATTGCGTAGTCTTGAAACATATTTTTATTCCAGTTATAAGTAATAATTGTACGAATAATTTCTTTGATTATTTATAAGACTAACGCCCTGAAGCTTATGCATGTGTTCATTTGCATTTGCGAACACGAAGTTAGTTGAAGATCGTGATTTTCATTTTCCATTGCGTACATGAAAATTTCCATTGCGCACGAAATATCTACACAACCGCGGTCTTCAAATAAGCCTCAAAATTGAATGTGATTTTTATGAAAATTTATTCAATTTATAAAGGTTCTCCTTTAATAATATTATAACTAGAACGTGTGATTAATCCTACATGCATTCAAAATAGTGAAGAAATAAGTTTTACATTTCCATTTCGTACATGTAACCTTCCATTTGGCGATATTCTAAAACCGTCAATCTACTAAATGTATTTCGTTTCCTGTTCGATTACAGTTTCATTTCTTAACTAAATAAATTTTACTGGGCAATTACAAACTAATACAATAAAAAAGCAAAATATCCTAGATGTACATTTCCATTGCGCGCACGTGAATTTCCATTGCGCAGCGTTTAAAGTAGGTATTTCAATAATATTGACGAATGGAAAACCCGGACACCTAGCTAATATTAAAAATATAATGTTCTTGATTATAAAATATTCAATTCAATCAGTGTTATGTATTCATATAACACAAAAATATTTACAAAAAATACTTTTTTTTAATTTCCATTGCGTATTTTGTTTCCATTGCGGTCCATTTTTCCATTGCGTATTTTATACCTACCCATGCCCATGGTTCAAACCAACCATTTCTGGGAGTTGCCGGTTGAACATTAATGTTTTCAAGATTTTGGACTGTGTTTCAGTGTTCATTGGATTTTTTCAGGAGTTCTTCATAGCCTGAATTTGTGTTGCCTGAGTAGCTTATAGCCATATGTTTACAGTAATCACTAATTTCTGTTTCAGGTTGTTGTTGTGGATTGATTTCATAGACTAGGTACAGAGTGTGTGTCGGAAACTGTGAAATTAGGACCGGTTACTGGCGTCCGCCGCCTTTAGGAAAAGTGTTGATTTACAAATATTGTCAGGTATGGCATTTTAAAGCTTTAAATGTCTGTCCAGAATGAGTATCACACAAAATGATCAATTTTAGGTCTGCTATATCTAAAATAAAATGTCTGGCAGTCAGCATTAAGGGGAGGTAACTCAGACTTGGTGGCATGCTGAGATGCCTGGTGCAAAGTCATGTATATTTTTTTCAAGTAGAAAGTATGAAATTTGTCGCTTGTCTTTAAGGCATTATTTCTTATGGTACGAAAGAATGTTTCGCATGCAAAAAGTAATGTTTAACCAACATTTTTGTCGTTTCCCTCTTTTTAAGCAGGGCACGGCCAATTTTTGTCATCCGAGCAACTCTGAAATCAGATGCTGTTGGTAAAAACCACTAAAAATGTCACATCCGATTGAAGTTATGTCAGACAGACTTTGTACCAGAAATGCAGTAGCTACTCAGGTGCTTGTAACAAGCATGCCATAGCTTTTTTTTTTAATAATAGCTGGCTTTGACTCTGTACATATTATGGATTTACCCAAATGGGCACTGTAATGTATGTAAACTTTGATGACCAGGTATTTCAAGCATGTCACCAAACAAGTCACAATCTAACATGGAAGAGTACAAATACATGTTGAGACAGTTGACTGGGCAGATTTTGACATCATAAGTATCAGTAAAGTGGTCTGCAGAGGTGTTTGAAACAATTCAGTATCCAAGAGCCTATCAGGGTATCAGAAAAATGTCAGACTTTATGCAGTTGCTTATTTTTGATCACCCAGCAGAGCTGTTTAGACCTAATAATGGGCTTATTTTGAATGATTTTCAGCAAAATGAATGTGGATGGTGCTTGAAAAACATCAGAATATTACACTGGTACTAATTGAAATATGAATTTTAGCAAATTGTAAATAGTCACTGTTGGTAAATAAGGTAATGTTCAATTTCTGTACAAATAATGCACATTTTTCATGAATACTGTCTTGACTTAAATTGCCATATCTGACCTGAATATGCATTCAGGTGTATGATTTAAGTCTTATTTTATTCCAGTTAGTCTGCAAAATTGATGCAACTTTAAGGTATATGTTAAGTCAAACATGTGTGTCTCTTTAAGGGAGCGCATACCAGTAAGATAGCCACTTACTCGAACTGGCCATGTAGAAATTATGAAATAGGGGATACTATGAAGATATCTTGACATTTATCAAGCCTAAATTAATTATAGATACAGGTTTTGTGTTTTCAAGGTATTAAGAACATATTTGTGTAATAACTGTTAGAAACCAAAAGCAGCCAGGTGATGATAAGTGTGATGCAGGGGCTTGAATTCGAAACTAAATTTTAGGGAAATCCTGTATAGTAATCTGTTTCCGCTTCAGAAATTCAGTTGCATGTTTTTGGATTTATTTTGCGGAAAATCGGTAGGGATGACAGCTATTGGCTATATTCTTTTCTGAATCTGCTGTTTCAGCTGGTTTGAAAGCAACCATTTCTGGGAGTTGTCGGTTGGACATTAATATTTTGCAAGATTTTGGGTTTCGTGATTTTTGCCTTGGCCGACTGTGCAAAAGTGACGCTTGGAGTGTGTTTCAGTGTTCCTTGGATTTTTTCAGGAGTTCTTCATAGCCTGAATTTGTGTTGCCTGAGTAGCTTTTAGCAATATGTTTACAGTAATCACTAATTTCTGTTTCAGGTTGTTGTTGTGGATTGATTTCATAGACTAGGTACAGAGTGTGTGTCGGAAACTGTGAAATTAGGACCGGTTACTGGCGTCCGCCGCCGTAAACAGTCGTTATAGACTGCGAAAAAGCTGTATCTGTACTCTACGTCGGTGTATCGTCAACTTGTTTTATCAAGATTTCGGCCACCATCGCTGATATTTAAAAAGTGAGCACTTGAATTAATAGCTAAGACATTCTAATGTTCCGTGCACTACATATTTTTGAACAATTTACCTTATATCCGTAAAATTAGCTCCTGGAAAGTTGGACATAGGCTCTCCTTCCATTGGTTTTAGCAAAGAATAGCCGTTGCTGATGCAAAGAAACTGCCGATATAGCGATTTTTGCAAAGAAACCGCCGATATGGATAGGCACCGTGACTAAGCAAAACTTTTTAAATTTAGGGCCCTAATCATTGTGGCTTATTGTGGAACCTTGTAGAGATGTAAGTAATAAAATCATTTCAATGTATTGCATTGTAAGAAGTCGGATTTTGTACGATTAACGAATAACTTGGTTAAATATTGTGTAAGAATTTTATTCCCATTTGAATGCTTTAAACATAAAGCATCTGATTCACAATGATTTTTTTTAACACATTTAGATTTATTGAAAATTGGTTTAAAGTAAGTTAAAAATCATACAGGAATTGATTTAACAGATATATTAATGAATGCATTTTATGCATTTGATCAAAAGAACCTGAATTTCCATAAAAAAATATCCAGATCTGAAATGAATCATATCATAACCCATTCCCAAATCGTAACCAGCAACATAGTTGACACTGGGTTTTCTGAAGTATAGAATTTTAAAGAAATGAAAATCTAATGTTTTCAATAATTGCACCTTATATGTAGACCTTCTGAAATCCGCTATCAGAAGTTTTTACTACTTTCATTTTGTCTTGCACTTCATTCAATGATGTCTCACAGGTCATTTAATCAGAACAGATATTCTCAAAATAACCCAGGGAAACCCAAAAGAAGAAAAAGAGTAGAACCTCAGGGATTCAACAGGAACTTCACAGTACATGAATTTATTTAATAGTATCTTTTAAATGCATTTCAGGTGAATTTAGCATCCTGGAAAAAAGAATGAAGTATTTATTTGTTTATTTAATTATTCATAAACAGGTTTAGATGATCTTTGGTTCTGGTCAGACCCGTATCAACCAAGTTTGACATAATACCCCATTTCAAGCTGTATAGAACTGTTTGACATCACGCAATGAAGTGGACAACAAAAGTGAAGGTAGAATAAAAATGTTTGTGTTAAATCCACAATGACTGTTTAGGAGATGTAATTTTTGTAAACAGAATATTTTAGTTTCTTTGTAATTCTTGAGGTGCCATAATGCTGTGTCAACATTGCAACTGTTAAATTCTTGTAACATGTTAGTGGGTGGGGTACAAATTCGTTGCATTGGGAAAATGTAATATTTTTTCGGATCTGGATATTTTCTGATGGAAATTCAGGTTCCTGTAATCTGATAAATAATCAGTGTTCATTTATATTGACATGTAGTCAGACTGGTTTAGGTGGGGTGACTTCTACCCACAAGGTTCATGATCTGGGCCCAAAAATACAGTATCAATGGACATAAAGCAATTTGATGTTGTTAATTCTGTGTTCTGTTTCAACAGTCCAACAGTAATTACTATGCTGATATGATATTGTAAATGAATCACTTCATAAATAAGAACTTTTCTACAGAACAATTTTAATTATTACCACAAATACCTAATGCAAATAACGTTAATTCAGAATTGGACAGTTTGATCTCATGGGGCATTAAAATAAAGTTTAAAACTTTCCCAAAATCTGTTATCCGTACTGAATGGGTGAGATCTGTAACCATATACAAATATCTTACCGGGATTTCCACAAAAGAAACATTTACAGCACCCATTTTATGTATAACTCAAATTAAGTTTCAAAGTGTTAAATTAAGTCTTATTAATAGTAGAATTGTCTAACAAAGTAACAATAAATTATTAAATGAAAACCAAAGATATAAATTTTGTTCACTACAAACATTTGCCAAATTATAAAAATGAATATATTACCTCCCTTTTGATGTTACACCAGTATTCAGTATTGAAATGAACCTAGGTTAACACAGTGTTTCAGTTAAATAATTTGATGTAATAAGTATTTATAAGCTTTCCAATACAAATTGTTTTAAAGTAAAATGAACCAAAACTACTTCAGACATTTATGTCTTTTTAATTCTATGATTTTTACCCAGACTTGAATTCTGATCAGCAATGTAAAATAAATAACCGGTAGTTATTTGGAAAGGAACCCCCTTTGTGAAGTTTTAGTGACAACCCAATTGACCAGTTTAAAAGAGCAGTCAACTCATTTTTGGCTTTTTGCAGTCTGATACTTTCTGGTTAAAGTGACATGCCTGGATCCATATTTTATTTTGTTTTCAAAAGAAAGTTATATACTATACTCAACAAAAAAAGAAACCTGACACTGTAACTTTGAATAAGTATGAGGTGCATATTCAAAATCTATATATTTTTGCAAAATCCAAAAGAAAATAACCACTGAATCACTTGTTTCATGCACCAAAAATATCACAATGCATAATTAAGTTCAAAACATGCACAATTTTCATTACATACCACAATTCAATTAGCTTTAAATCTGATTCCAGGAAAATACACCAAATATAAAGTGTCAGGTTTCTATTTTTGTTGAGTATATTTAATACAAAATCTCCCAATGATATGATTTTGTCAAATTTATTGGCATTGACAGTATTTTGGAGCAAATAAAAGGTCATAATATTCAGTCTATCACATGATTTTTTCCAATGATGGATAGCAAAGAAACTGTGCTTGTAAGGAAACACATAATAACTTCTCTGGCAGTGATGCAACAATATGGATACTACTTAATCCAGTTAATCAATATAACTTTATGAAATATTCTTGAATGGCTGTTGGAACAGGCATATTAACTACAAAACAAATGACAGCACTCTTTTTCACAGCGACTAGCAAGTTAAACGTCGAGCATGCTTGTTGATGTCACAAGGAAAAACATTTTGCACAGTCCAAAAGATTGTTACTTTTTGTAGACACACCTCAGACTGAATGAATTCCAATGCAGAATACAAAACAGTGGAGAAAGACAATTATAGCAAAGTACAAAATGAGAGTAAATTAATATTTTTATGATCACTCACTTAAAAAATAAAATCAGTTATTTTAAAGAATATTTGTAATTTGAGCAAAGATCAAAATAATTGTTATAATTTTGTGTTTGTTAAATGTATTTCAGTGATATAATAAAATGAAAGAAATGTGACATCTCTGGTTCAAAAAGCATGAAATTGGAAGAGGAGAGGAAGAAGGCTAATGGTATATTAAATTTTATTAATTGACTATTAACAGGGCTCTCACCCATCAGGGAGAAGTTTTGTCATAATTTACTGAATTATGGAGAAGTTTGCAGTCAACAGCATTCTTTCCCTATATATTAAATACTTCCCTATATATTAAATACAAAATGACTTCTCCCAAAGCTCAACGAAGAGAGGTCCGGTCACTTTTGATGGGACAACTTCCTTCAAGTCTCTCTCTAGTGAGAGCCCTGTATTAATATACAGTACAGGTATTGCATACTTTGCCCTTTTTTACATGACTGCAGTGTAGCAAAATCTTGTGTCATCACCTGTCCTGAACATGCCATAATCCTGGCAGACACTACATTGTACACTACATTAATACTTAACTATTTTATAATGGCCCAGCAATTCTCATATTGGCCAGAACCCCTGTATTGGCCAAGAACTTTTATTCTTCATATGAATTTGATGTTTTCATTCTGTTAATTAATAAAATTATCACTCAAGTGTATTCACATCAGCCATGTTATTGGGCCTCGGGCTGTCCTATATACCCTCGGCCTTCTGCCTTAGGCATATATGACTACCCTTGGCCCAATAACAAGGCCAACATGAATGCACTTGATTAAAAACATTATATAATATTCATCTGTGCTCCACCTTGCACAAACACGATGGGTTCTTGTGGTTGCTTTTTCATTTTCTAAGTAGGGTAATCTCATATGAATGTGTCTCAAAAATCCAATGCTGTTTCTGTTTTCACGGTTAATAACTTTACCCTTTACCCAATTTACACGCCATTTCACCACATGGGCACCCAGTGTAAATCCAGATCAGATAGAGATAGCACAGATGTAGCTCCAGATCAGCTTACACATCAGACATTTTTGTGGTCTGATCTGTATCTGCTCTATTAATTGGATACATTTAAATTAAAGCTCCTTTAACTGGAAGCAGATGTGTCAGCACCTAGATCTACAATAGTTGCTCATGTGTTAAAAGGTGTATCCTTCGAGTAAAATGGAGTATCAAAATGCAAGTTTGTTATTGTACTAATTAACCCTTTACTACATATATACACATTTTCATGCCTGTGCAACCAGTGTAGAGATACATATCAGATGGCAGATCTGATCTGGATCTGCACTGGTCACAAAGTGGTCAGAAATAACCTATTGAATAAAAAAACTAACAGTTTAGACCCTAATCAGGCAGTATGGATGTGTCGGCTGATCTAGATCTACACTGATCACCCATGCCATAAAGGCATATACATGGAGGAAAATGTTAAATGGGATAAATTGTGTAGGAGCCTATAGGAATTGAAGATGGCATGAAGCTGACATCAGAAAAACCTCTTTTGTGTGATATTTATAAAAAAAATTACCTTAAAAATGAATTATGACAACATTGCAATCTGTTAACTGTTAACCTGCAACAGCTATTTATGTACATCTTCATAAGCAACAAAAAGTACAGTGAAATTGACTTGGGTTATTTGTTATGATTTAAAATACAACATTTATTTTCAGCCATGTGTACCATCAGTCTAGTAAAAGCTGTGGACTTGAAACGTTTGCAGACTTGGTAGAAAACTATAGAGCAGAATATGAATGTTACTGTAGAAAATGGAGACAAGGTTTGCATTTTTTTATTACCATGTATTAGAGCTGCATGACTGTATGATAGAGAGACACTTAATCTATCTGTATATGTTGGTATTTGTATCTTGTAACTAGAAAACATAAAATTGTGTTTGTATGTATGTGATGACTTGTGAGACCTCAGTTCACCCAAAAAAATTAATCAACCTATATAAAAGTTACTGTGTTGTTTTTGACCCTTTCTTCCATGAATACATGACATGAGTGACCAGTGAATATCCAGATCAGCAGGCATATCTGAGCAGTCTTAACAATATCTACACGGTTCATAATAAGATTCATGAGGCTATTTCTTACAAAAATGCAAACAGTGTAGATTCCAATCGATCCAGATCAGACACCAAAGTTGTTCTTGCTGAATTGATCTATTGTTTTCCTGGTGTCCACTAGCTGCTGAATCTCAAGGGTCAGTTTTGTGTTGCCCTTTCAAAGAAAAGACGATACATAGGGATCGCTTTGTCTGTCCGTCCATCTGTCCGTCCGTCCCGAAAACTTAATGTTGGTTATAACTTTGCCATTTCTTAATATTTCTTCATGAAATTTTCAAATTATATTGTTTGTGACAACATGCTTGAGCTGATGTAAATTTTCAGTTCAAGGTCACATTTGATGGAGTTAATCCCTTTCTGTACTTTTATTTTAAAAGAAAAACTTTATGTTGACTATAACTTTGCCTTGTCTTTATATTTCTACATCAAACTTTCAAATTATATTGCTCATGACAACACACTTATCATGACTCCAAGTTCTTTATGTCAAGAAGGGGTTATTCTCCTTCTTGTTCTTGCATTTTTAAACACCTGACATAGCTCCCAGGGCGACACAATAGAACACCCATCTAGTGTAACTTTTTGGTGGATTCTGGCAATTAATAACCAAAATTACCCTTAATTTAAGGAAAACAAAGACACTTCATCTAAAATCGTTGGGATCAGAATGATTTTTTTTTTTAATTTTCAAAAGTCAAAAGGTTATTTCCTGTGTCAAATGGAACCCCTGGTTGTCTATATGATAAAAGGCGTCTCCAATGAGTGAAGGTCCATCATAAGAAATGAGAAAAATATTTTTTGAATTAAATAAAAGTGAAATGTGCATATCGGCGATTGCAACATTCAGAAGACACAGCCTCCCCACGCAGCCAAGAAGAAGAGAAAGAGAGAGCATGGTTAATAAAATGGTCAGTTTCAAAACAGACACCATAACCAATGATCGAAAATGAGAACCCAAGGGTTACCATGTCAAGAGTCGGGATAAATGTAGTATTGCCAGGGCAAGAAAAGCAATAAATATTATTATTGGACAAAACTAATTTATTGTCAAATATTTATCAGTTTTTAATGTCGGCAATTAATTTAAAAAAAGCACAGACCATAAATTATGATTGAACTTCAATATAAATAGGTTATTTGTTGAAATTAATATTTCAGGACACCAGCTTCACATGGAAGCTGTGAGATGACCAGTTTGACAATTCTGTCTATGACTGTCTTAGGGAGCATACAGCCTTTATATTGCCACTAATTCCTGCAATGGAAAATGCTGCTTTTGTAATGGACAAGAATAAAAATTCACAAATGTCGCTACAAATAGTGGGTGTGAAATTGAGACAATTTATATTAAATATAACAAAAACGTTTAAATGTGCACCTCATTGAAAAACATCAGTGGACAAAAAAGCATCAGTGTAATTGTGTGTTTGAACATTATTTGCTGAATAATAAAACTATTAAAAAAACCATAGTGTCACTTCGTCACCTTAGGGCAATAACGGTATAAGTACATTTGAAATATGAAGGAGATATACCGTTATTGCACTTAAATGACGACTTGTGGTATTATTTTAAATCATGTGACCCAATTCTGTTTGTTGATTTCAGGTTTGAATATTCAAAGACAATGACAAGCCTAGCTACTTTTTTTTCATATGTGTCACCGTATCTCAACTCAGAATTTTAGGTGCTGTCTATAGTCCTTTCCGATAAGTGTTGTTATCTCCCTTTGCTCATAGTCCGGTCGCGGTTAATTCTACTTCCGGTAGGCAAGTATGGTCACCCGATTTACCGAAAGCGTCATTGTTCTTAGTTATGACGATTTATTTTTATTGGATGTGATAATATGATTAATGATTATGCGAATGTTGCTCATTTAATACAGAAATGTTCATTCAAATTGACAACAATGATGTATATGATGTGATAATATATGAATAATAATCCAAATGTTGCAGATTTGACGCAAAAATGTTCTTTAAGATTGACAAAAAGATTATATTAAAGCATGCAGTAATTTTAGTTCTATAATAAGATCATTTGAACACCGATTATTTTATGTTTATCATTTACTTAACGAATTAAGTTACTGGCTATTATCACACCTTATTTACAAATTGCCAACACAAGTCTGAAGATACATAAGCTGATGACGATGTTCATTTAAATGAATTAGTACAAATTGGCTGTAATAATTAGTAATGTCATGTCGGAACTAATGTTTCCTTTGTTTTCAGATTCTTTAATAAGGCATCTGATGTAACAAACACATAATATGACAGGAAACGGTTCACATTTTATTTTAATTATTATATATAAAATAATAAATTTCCATTGAATCATTAGTTAGCAACATGTCAACAAACAACGGGTTGGCGATATTTGACGATTATTACCTATGCCGTTTCCCACGAGTTAATAAAAACAACATGGCAACATTTACATTTTCGTTTTTCATTTCTGAATCCCTGACGGAAGAAGTGTCCGCATTTAACTTTCTTCACTATAGTTCTCTTAAATAAATATAATAAGGAAATAATAAGACGCATCTTTACAAAAACGTGTGCGAAAATTATGTTTGTGAATGATTTGTCCAATGAAAATTCGCAGATTCCGTGTTTCATTATTTGATTTGGATTTACGTATACTTAAAGTGTACATGCTTGTATCTCTTCACTAGATATTATTTAGGGGTATGAGAACATAACTGAAGCGGTCAGTTAGACGGTTCGGTCGTCATTTTCATTTTTGAATCTCTTAGTGAAATTAACAAATAAAGAAGATTAAATTAAATTAAAAGTTAACGATGCTGTTGCAAACACTACAGTAGAATGAGATCTGCGATTTGCCATGACTGTTGTTGAGCAACTCTAATTGTTGTGAATTTGAATTAACACCTCTCTTAGTAGGACGCTCGTTTGTGAAGAACTTTTCGGTCATTTCAAAGACTTATTTTATTTAAGAAGGGAATGCCTTGAATCGAGTTAGTTTTTTTAATTACGACCTCGGCGTAATTTCCATACGATCAGATATGTGTTACCTTTCATAATCAATTGCCATATTATTGTTCGTCAATTGATGATCATCATTATGATAATTAGCGATCCAACAAAGATGATTGTGGTTAATGGAGTTATGAAATCCTGATCATGATGTATATGAGCAAAATCAGCTAAGATTTAAAAATTAGTAAACAGTAAAGACAGTTAGTGGAAAAAAATCCTTAAATTACATTTTACATCTGTTTGCTAGAACATTCTTTTAAAAAAAACAACAACAAAGACTTGTTTTTTTTTCCATTTTATTATAATCCTTCATTTCATATACCAGTAAAGAAAAGTCCGAAATCTGACAAAAACAAACAAACATAAACAATCATTTTTTATTAATTAACGACATATTTTTCTCGCTTTCTCCAAGTATTCCTTTGTTCGTTTTACTCTCCGACCGGAAGTAAACTGTCTCACTCCACGCTAAAGAGCGCTAAGGAACTATCATTTCCCAAGGGAGATAACAACCCTTTTCGGAAAGGACTATTGATACTGTGCTTGCAAACAACTGCTCACAGGATTCTTCCAAACTTTACAAAAGTATTCACGCCATTAAGGTAATATTCCATTTGTCATTGCACTCTCATTGATAAAATGAAAAATTATAAAGTCTGTCTAAATGCAAAATGCAAGGACGAAAGGAGTAATACCTTCAAATAAAGTGTAGTGTCTGAGAACTGTGACCAGCTTTGTTTCACTGTTGACCATATGACCTATGTAATATGATATCCTTCACTTAATTTTGATTGGTCAATTTCATATTATCGTCTACAAGTCCAATCATATTCTAATTATGTCTTTAGACATATTGTCCTACCACCAGGTTCGCTTTCCATGTCAACGCGTCTGCAAACTTGATAACAGTATTTGTCTTGACTTGTTAATTGGACCTTAATTGTTTTTGGGTCGAAGATCTATGTCTCAGAGGACATAGAGTAAATTGGTCCCCGTTCTTGAGACGAAAGTTTGTTTCTGGTCCAACTTAATCAAACACAAATTCTTTACAAGATATATTTATAACATTTATTTGGGCAAAGTTGTATCGAACTGCATTTTGCAGTTAGTTAATTTTTACCATAATCTTTCTTGGCGCTACCGATTAATCTGTATATATTAATATTTTACATATTACTCTATATATGTTAATATATGTCTATAATAAAAACGTTGATTTAACCGAAAGCACAAATGTCGGAAAATATGGGTATCAACAACCTTTTCAGAAGACAGTAATTCCATATGGAGAATACAGTAAATGATACCAAACTATATCATAAATTTATTTCAAAGTAATAAAACAGAAGAAAATTAATGAATGTTTTATCATATTTTATGACACAGGCCGCTGTTTTAACAAGAAATATCTTTAAAAAAGATGAACGGCGTAGATTGTATATGAAATGATGCAGTTTGTAGCTGGTATTATTCACTTCATCTTGATTTACGGATAAATTAAGTAATTTCATTGTGAATCCTTCACAATGACTTTTTATGAAAATTACTTAGATTTGAATGTAAAAGTACATCCCACACAAATTAAGGAACAGATAAATAGATTTTAATTTTGTTTATAAATGTGAATCTAATAATTATGAAAAACGGATTTTAAAGGTCTTTGCTTTATTAATACCTTAAACATAAAAAACAAATTAGTAAAGGGTGTATTAATTACCACGATAATAAGAAATTCAGTAAAGATCTTAAGACTTATTGTGAGCAATAAACATTAATAAAGAGTTATAAGTGTTTTCTTCAAAACTTGAAGAGAATTTCCTATGAATATGAAACAATTCTAGAATATACCACAACTTTCTACTCTTTCAAAGCTGTATGCTTTAATTGCAATCTGATATAAATCATCTACTGAAAACCGTTACGCTAACATGTTTTAGATATGACTTGAGTGCAATTGCTTTAATAGCGGACTCGGAAGTTTTTTCGCGTAACATATTACACGTAGTTGCCAGATTTAAGACAAGTAAGCACATTGTAAAATCCTCAGTCGCGATAAAGAATGAGGTTTACATAAGAAACGTATTGTAAAAGGCCTTAGTTGTGTTTATTCTTAAAACATAATGTATAAGATGATATATATATGTAGTGAGGACTTCAAGACTTACATAGCGAACTCATAGTTTATATCGCGTAGCATATTATATACAGCTGCCCGATTTAAGAGACGGGTAAACATTTTAATTACTGAAAGAGCTGGGATAATTTTCCATTAACTAAAATCTCACAAATATTACAATAATTCAAGCTCGCAGAATTTATTACTTAAATTTTAAGCTTTACAGTGAAAGTGTAACATCGTTTTCTTTAAGCCATTTCCACTTACTTTCACTTTCATTTTGTATAAGTTGATATAAAAGAGTGACTGTATTGTTGTTGACAAATAATACTAGCCAATGACGAGTACTGTAGTGTGCCTCATTTCATCATCTTTCAACAAAAGAGAATAGCAAAGATCTTAACGTCACAGCAATAATCGTTTCAAATAGTGTAAACTAATTGTTTAAAAATCCCACTAGATACCTCTTCACCCTGCTAGATGCCTCTCTGGTGGAAATAGCTACCAATCGAAATAGTTTATTTAATTTTCCCGCTGCATAATAATATAATACGAGTATTATTTACAACACTTTATTGGTTAATAAATTAGGTCAAAAGGGAGTTTAGACAGCTAAGCCGAAAAATAGAAAAAAAAGTTTATCATCATAAAGCAAGTATCTGAATATGCTCTGCACACATATACCATTATAAACCCCCTGACCGTAATACGACCTTTACAGTAAACCGGGTTTTTCGAAGTGATTTCGAAATGTTGGGGTTTTAATAGTCATTATATATAATGTTACACACGAACACCAAACAAACAGGAAGTTGACTTGAAATAAATTAAAGGAGGTGACTTGAAATAAATCAAACGGATGAACCGTCTGTAAAACATCACTTTCTTTTTTTATCGATGACAGTGCAATGACGATATGGGTAGTGTAATGTATTTGCTTCTCTGATCAGCTTCCTCGACGAGAAATCCAAATGAATGAAGTGTACTCTGAGAACGCTTCATTTTCAGAGTGTTCCTATTATCTGGTCAAAAATACATTTCACTCTTAAAATTGTGGACAGATGTTGAGTTAAACAATCTTACCTTTTTGTAGCTTCGCCGAAAAACAAAAGAAAATGAAAGAATATCTTTGATTTCCTCAAAACCTGCTAATTGCTCCTATTGTTTGTAACACTTTTCCAATCTTTTACTGCACTCAGAACGCTATTGTTTCACCTGTTTTGATTGGGCAATGGCTGAGCGAGCAACCTATGAAAAATTGTATTTAAATCACACATGTTTACATCACGGTTAATTGTCGCTTGCGGTTAATATGCCCCCGAGCTACATGTATCCATGGTAATTAATTGCTGACAAGTGAAATGTTTCGATACACAACACATGATCAGGCAGATTTTAAAGGCAACTAAAAAAAGCGGCCGGGCTGGGGGGGATCACGCTTGAAGCGGAGATCGCCCAGTGGATACGATTGAATATTTTCAAAACCAAATTAAATATGGGGAAAGAAAACGCACCCTCTTAAAATGAGATATTAATATACACTTTGTTTATTAATAAATTACAACTTGTTAAATTTTATTTCTCGATCAAAATGCTCATTTAAGATATTAAAACACAAAACTGAAGGGATTATTTAGATTACTCATATTGCAAAAATAATAATTATTGATCCCAGAAACTATTTAATATATGTATGTGCATTCGGATGATTGAGGTGAATTCCAAATGTCATTCCAAAAGTTATTTGTATCAGTTAAAGATCGATGAATTTTTATCGGCGTTTATGTTAAATCTGTTAAACTGTCAAATATTATATCATTTAATGGGCTTTTGTATTTTGGTGTTTCAAGAATTTGGGGCCTTTAGAAATTGAAAAATATACCCGTTTAAGTGTATATAGTAAAATGACATGAAAGTATCAATGCTGATATAGCATTGTAGCAGAATTTTGAAAAGCAACAACAACAACAAAAACAAGATTTGAGATATATTGTAGATATCTAAATTAAAGGTGATTCAGTCATTGTAACTTAAAATGTTTTGTTGTTAGTGTTTTTTATGTTTCGGCGTTCTGAGAATAAGATGAATATAAAGTTAGTTCCCGTTTCCCGGTTCCTTATTCCTTTTTCAGCGTTAAGTTGGTTCCTGTTTCCCGTTTCCTTTTTCCTTTTTCGAAAAAGCAATAGGGAACTGAGACATACAGTTCCCGGTTCCCGGTTCCTTATTCCTTTTTCAGCGTTAAGTTAGTTCCTGTTTCCCGTTTCCTTTTTCCTTTTTCGAAAAAGGAATAGGGAACTGATACATACAGTTCCCGGTTCCCGGTTCCTTATTCCTTTTTCAGCGTTAAGTTAGTACCTGTTTCCCGTTTCCTTTTTCCTTTTTCGAAAAAAGGAATAGGAACTGATATATACAGTTGTTTTGCTGCTGCTGCTGTTGCTATTGTTGTTGTTGTTGTTGTTGTTGTTTCTGCTTACTTATCTGTCCTCATAATGTTCTGTATAGACAGGCTACATACTACTTGGTTAATTTGATGAAAGCGAACATTGGTTCAGTGATTGGTGGCTTCGTTTTCGGCTAGCGTGGCAGTTTTACACTATAAATTGTTAGAAATATACGACCTTATTGGCTTTTACAAAACTTTTTTTTTGTAATTCCATAATTTTGATATCTTTTTCAAGGGCTTCAAATTGCCGCTCTTACTGTGTTTAGGCTGTCCTTTTTCTGATATGCAGATATAACCTGTTTGTACAGTTAAGCTCATGATAATAATTTTAAATGAAACATGAAATAATTTCATTTCGCGGGGACGAATTTTCGCTCAAAATTCACAAATGATAATTGCGAACGGGCATACATTCGTTCTATCCAGACATCAGACATCACATTACATGGTGCTATTCCGCCGAGTTTTGAATTCGTGCATTTTTCCTAGCGCGAAATTTATGAAAAGTAAACATTAACTTTTTCCAAGAATTTTCTGTGTGAAAGAGAAATGTTCGAAAGGGAAGATGATTTGATCTGCGTTAAGAAAATCGTTACTATAATCTCCAGTTCCTTTCTCGAATCTGAATAAGGAATAAGGAACCAGTTCCCTTTTCCTTATTCGTGCGAATAAGGAACTGGCAAATATAATGAAATGTAGTTGATTGTTTGTTTCCTCCGAGCAGTTTCTAGATAAAAGCCATTGTTCTTAACAAGGGGGAGATAACTTTAACACTGATTGATAATGTGTGTATGAGATCTGAACAAAAAACTTCAGTTCCTTTTTCAAATCTGAATAAGGAATAAGGAACCAGTTCCCGTTTCTTTATTCGAATCTGAATAAGGAATAAGGAACCAGTTCCCGTTTCCTTATTCGCGCGAATAAGGAACTGGCAAATATAATGAAATGTAGTTGATTGTTTGTTTCCTCCGAGCAGTTTCTAGATAAAAGCCATTGTTCTTAACAAGGGGGAGATAACTTTAACACTGATTGATAATGTGTGTATGAGATCTGAACAAAAAACTTCAGTTCCTTTTTCAAATCTGAATAACGAATAAGGAACCAGTTCCCGTTTCCTTATTCGAATCTGAAAAAGGAATAGGGAACAAGTTCTCGTTTCCTTATTCGATCGAATATGGAACTGGCAAATATAATGAAATGAAGTTGATTGTTTGCTTTCCGTGAGCAGTTTCTAGATAAGAGCCGCTGTTATGAACAAGGGGGAGATAACTTCAACAATGATTAATAATGTGTATATGAAATTTGTACAAAACTTAGTTCCTTTTTCAAACCTGAATAAGGAATAAGGAACCAGTTCCCGTTTCCTTATTCGAATCTGAATAAGGAATAAGGAACCAGTTCCCGTTTCCTTATTCGCGCGAATAAGGAACTGGCAAATATAATGAAATATGGTTGATTGTTTGTTTTCTCCGAGCAGTTTCTAGATAAAAGCCATTGTTCTTAACAAGGAGGAGATAACTTTAACACTGATTTATAATGTGTGTATGAGATCTGAACAAAAAACTTCAGTTCCTTTTTCGAATCTGAATAAGGAATAAGGAACCAGTTCCCGTTTCCTTATTCGAATCTGAATAAGGAATAAGGAGCCAGTTCCCGTTTCCTTATTCGCGCGAAAAAGGAACTGGCAAATTTAGTGAAATGTAGTTGATTGTTAGTTTTCTCCGAGCAGTTTCTAGATAAAAGCTGCTGTTATGAACAAGGGGGAGATAACTTCAACAATGATTGATAATGTGTGTATGAAATCTGTACAAAACTTCTGTTCCTCTTTCGAATCTGAATAAGGAATAGGGAACCAGTTCCCGTTTCCTTATTCGAATCTGAATAAGGAATAAGGAACCAGTTCCCGTTTCCTTATTCGCGCGAATAAGGAACTGGCAAATATAATGAAATATGGTTGATTGGTTGTTTCCTCCGAGCAGTTTCTCGATAAAAGCCATTGTTCTTAAAACGGGGGAGATAACTTTAACACTGATTGATAATGTGTGTATGAGATCTGAACAAAAAACTTCAGTTCCTTTTTCGAATCTGAATAAGGAATAAGGAACCAGTTCCCGTTTCTTTATTCGAATCTGAATAAGGAATAAGGAACCAGTTCCCGTTTCCTTTTTCGCGCGAAAAAGGAACTGGCAAATATAATGAAATGTAGTTGATTGTTTGTTTTCTCCGAGCAGTTTCTAGATAAAAGCTGCTGTTGTGAACAAAGGGGAGATAACTTTAACACTGATTGATCATGTGTGTATGAAATCTGTACACAACTTCAGTTCCTTTTTCGAATCTGAATAAGGAATAAGGAACCAGTTCCCGTTTCCTTATTCGAATCTGAATAAGGAATAAAGAACCAGTTCCCGTTTCCTTATTCGCGCGAATAAGAAACTGGCAAATATAATGAAATATGGTTGATTGGTTGTTTTCTCCGAGCAGTTTCTCGATAAAACCCATTTTTCTTAAAAAGGGGGAGATAACTTTAACACTGATTGATAATGTGTGTATGAGATCTGAACAAAAAACTTCAGTTCCATTTTCGAATCTGAATAAGGAATAAGGAACCAGTTCCCGTTTCCTTATTCGCGCGAATAAGGAACTGGCAAATATAATGAAATATGGTTGATTGTTTGTTTTTTCCGAGCAGTTTCTCGATAAAAGCCATTGTTCTTAAAAAGGGGGAGATAACTTTAACACTGATTGATAATTTGTTTATGAAATCTGAACAAAAAACTTCAGTTCCTTTTTCGAATCTGAATAAGGAATAAGGAACCAGTTCCCGTTTCCTTATTCGAATCTGAATAAGGAATAAGGAACCAGTTCCCCGTTTCCTTATTCGCGCGAATAAGGAACTGGCAAATATAATGAGTGTTGTTGATTGTTTGTTTTATCCTAGCAGTTTCTAGATAAAAGCCATTGTTCTTAACAAGGGGGAGATAACTTTAACACTGATTGATAATGTGTGTATGAGATCTGAACAAAAAACTTTAGTTCCTTTTTCGAATCTGAAAAAGGACTAATGCATCAGTTCCCGTTTCCTTATTCGAATCTGAATAAGGAATAAGGAACCAGTTCCCGTTTCCTTATTCGAGCGAATAAGGAACAGGCAAATATGATGAAATGTAGTTGATTGTTTGTTTTCTCCGATCAGTTTCTAGATAAAACCCGTTGTTATGAACAAGGGGGAGATAACTTCAACAATGAGTGATAATGTGTGTACGAAATCTGTACAAAAACTTCAGTTCCTTTTTCGAATCTGAATAAGGAATAAGGAACCAGTTCCCGTTTCCTTATTCGAATCTGAATAAGGAATAAGGAACCAGTTCCCGGTTCCTTATTCGAGCGAATAAGGAACTGGCAAATATAATGAAATGAAGTTGAGTGTTTGTTTTCCCTGAGCAGTTTCTAGAAAAAAAACCGTTGTTCTGAACAAGGGGAGATAACTTCGACAATGATTGATGATGTGTGTATGAAATCTTTACACAAACTTCATTTCCTTTTTCGAATCTGAATAAGGAATTAGGAACCAGTTCGCGTTTCCTTATTCGAATCTGAATAAGGAATAAGTAACCAGTTCCCGTTTCCTTATTCGAGCGAATAAGGAACTGGCAAATATAATGAAATGTAGTAGATTGCTTGTTTTCTCCGAGCAATTTCTAGATAAAACCCGTTTTTCTGAACAAGGGGGAGATAACTTCAACAATGATTGATAATGTGTGTATGAAATCTGTACAAAAACTTCAGTTCCTTTTTCGAATCTGAATAAGGAAAAGGGAACCAGTTCCCGTTTCCTTATTCGAATCTGAACAAGGAATAAGGAACCAGTTCCCGTTTCCTTATTCGAGCGAATAAGGAACTGGCAAGTATGATCAATTGTAGTTGAATTTGTTATTACCAGATCGGCTTTTAGGTATAATCCGTTGATCTGAATATTGGTTATATGACTTCAACAATGATAGTTATATGTTTGAGAAAGCTGTTCTGATTCTGATACAATGTACCTCAGTTCCTTTTTGGAATAATAATAAGAAATTATTATGGAACTAGTTTACTTACTCTGTCGTATAAGGAACTGACAAATATTATCTTATATAGAGCACATTCGCCTTCTCTTCTTGATTTGTCTCATTATCGCTAAACAATCAACAAAGGAGATATAATTTCTTTCAACAGTTATTTCTGATACGTTAAGAAAAAAAGGTACAACACTAAAACAGCTAGTAATAAAGGGGCCTGTATAAAACGCAGCTTTTAACCCAGCCAATATAAACAAATAGAAAATACGCACCTTTTACGCATAGAATATATAGGGAAAAAGTGTGAATTACTCTCAGTTAGGCATTTTTTGGAAAATAAGTCAAAATGTATTTTGATAAGAAAAATGGCTTATGTATCAATCATAAATGAATGAAATTATTAATAAATATATGAATAAAATTGATATTGTGATTTATTAACGTGGTCGTTATTTTGACTTGACCACCGAAAAGAAGAAATAACTGCAATAAGTAGTAATCTTTTTTTTAAATGGAGGGCGGATTTCAAAGAATTCTTTTTAAAATGAAAGATCGGGGAGATATTATTATAACTATTAATATGTAGACAAAAAAGTCGCTCCTGCTTTCTCACACAGGGCTTGGGACCCAACGATGGTGCATTTGGTTATTTTGCTTTTGTTCTTTTAAGCCTAAACTTATATTGAAATGCTGAAGATATGTTGTGATATCGAAATTTAAAGCAAAATATAACATCAAGTTTATTTCTTTTCCAAAAACAAAAACAAAGAAGAATGAACATTGCAACATGCAGCTATCAAAGTAGAATCAACTGTAACAACCTTCACATGCATTTGACATAAGGAGCAGTGAATAATCAACACTCTTACACAAATCAACAATTGTCAAAACACATAACCATTTGTATACGGTTGATTATTGATACATGTAATATATACATGTATAATGACAGTTATGTGTGAATTCATTTTCATAGCAAAAAAGGCTTACTTACTAGAAGATTTTATTTAGTAATATATATGTTCAGTAATAAATATTTTTAATCTTTTTTATTTCTTAGAATGACAAACATGAAAAGCTTAACCATGTTTTCTTGTAATATTTATTGAACTATCCCACCTGAACCACTCTGGCTAAACTTTAGTAAAACACAAAGTAAACAAATTGTGAGTTGAGTGCAAAACAGTTAAACTGCATTTTTATACAGCTACAACTGTTTTGCACTGTACAATATTAAGTTAGGTTTTTTCTACATCATTGTTCTTTTTTTAATTTCTGTCTCAGAATCAAGGCTACCTCCAAAAGATGTTGGAACGAAACATGCTAAATAAATTATATTTAAAAGAACCAGAAATTTAACAAAAAGATGTTTTGTTCATGTTATCAAAATACTGTTAATTACTGATATTCATATTTCACTTAATGAACCAATTTAAGTTTAAAGAAGATATTAACCATTGGATATTGCTGTCATCAGGACCATCTAATCTAGGTCTACATTTGCCATCTGATCAAGATGTACACTTGCCATCTGGTCTGGATCTACACTTTGCATTTTGTGATACATTGGGTTATTTCTGAACAAGAAGTGAACAGTGTAGACATCAGATCGCACAAATTTGCAAGCTGATCTGGTTAAACACTGTTGCATATATGCAATAAACCCATATATATATTGAGGGAGTAAACAGTTAATTGTCATGAAATTTAAAAGATGGCATACTGGCTTTTATCTTGTTTAGATTTCCCAATTTCGGCTACCGATTTGGAATGCTTTTAGTCAAGTTCAACTAAGATCATATTATATGTTACGAGTTATGCTCTCGTCAAGAATATATCGAAAAGAGAAGTTAAAAATTATAAGGAACAGCAGAGGTTTAAGTCCAAACAGTTGATGATAAGACATATTTAAAGTATAAACCCCATTTCTGTTATAGAATACTGGTATATAACTAGATGGGTGTTCAGTTGAACACTTGTATCTCCCTCTGGTACAATGTCGGAAAAAAAATGCAAGTTCAAAACGGGGCATAACTCCTTTTTGGCCAAAACAACTTGTCATCATCACGAGTATGTTGTTTTGAGCAAAATAATTTAAAAGTTTCATGAAGAAATGTTGAGAAATGGCAAGATTATAGCCAACATTAAGTTTTCATGCCAACATGCAAGTACAAAAAGGGGCATAACTCCAACAAATGTGACCTTGACCTAAAGAATTTGGCACTACCATGAGCTTTTTGTCATAGGCAATATAATTAATTTAATTTAAGAAATGATAAGAAATGGCAAGGTTATTGCAAACATTTAAGTTTTCATGTAAAAATCCAAGTACAAAAAGGGGCATAACTCCATCAAATGTGAACTTGACCTAAAGAATTCAGCATCACCATGAGCATGTTGTCAAACAATATCATTTGAAAGTTTCATGAAGAAATATTGAAAAATGGCAAAGTTTTAGTCAATGTTATGTTTTCAGGTCAAAATCCAAGTACAAAAAGGGGCATAACTTCATCAAATGTGACCTTGACCTAAAGAATTTGGCATCATCATGAGTGTGTTTTCATGAGCTATATAATTTGAACGTTTCATAAAGAAATATTAAGAAATGGCAGTTATAGCGAATGTTAAGTTTTCGTGATGGACAGATGTACAGACAGTCTGAACGAACAGACAAAGCGATTCCTATGTATCGCCATTTCTTTGAAAGGGCGACACAAAAAATGAGCTTTGGTGAAAATCATAACTTTGATTTGATTTGGTTATCATGACCTTTAATGTAGTGATCTCAATATCAGTAGGAATCATTCTCCAATCAAGGGCTTTCAACACACCAGGAGTGTTGACTGTAGGCATAAACAATGTCCAGCTATTGTCCAGACAAACTTTGCCATTTGTCTAGTTGATCATGTGACCTAGACCATCGACTTCATCACATTACCCAAGTATCGCTGACTTCAGGACAGCTGCTGTCATCCTGAAAACAACAGACACCTGGATGGATGGACAATGCCCTAACATAATGCCTCCCATCTTAAGATGCACTCTGTACAATATAAATTGTATATATAAAAATAGCACATCAGCCATAACTCATGCAAATTTAGGCCAACCACAACATTCCTGTTACATGGCCAGAAGCCCTTTGTTACATTAGTTTGCCAAGTTTCATTAAAGCCTTTGCAGACATGCAGGAACAGCGCACAAACACTTAAAAGTGACTGTAATACCAGGGACAGTTACTGTTATCCAATTAATATGAGAAAGTGAAAACTAGCATCTAACAGATAATCATGTATCATTCAGACTAAAGAGGCATTAATGTCACCCGGTTACAGTTAATAGAGAAACCACATGGCTATACTGTGTATCCCTTTTTTTGTCTAGAAATTCAATTTGAACTTGTTTTCATAATTCTTTATTCTCAGTAACATTTTACAATTAAATACAGTCATCCATGTCAAGGGGAATGTTTTAACAGTCTGTTTCTAGCTGCTCTTTCCTTCTCACCATTCATAAATCTGAAAAGGAAAACATTTAAATTAATAATAAGGAAATAATGTCAGTACATATGAGCCAGTCTTCAAATTGTATTAACTTCAGTTTGAAGATAAACCAATACTGATATACATCTACATTATCAAGTAAATGATGAGAGGAAAATTATTTCAAATAACGCTGTTAATTCCTTAATGTACCATATTTATTAAACTGAAAAGGGGGTTAACAATAAAATTTTTTTGGAAGAGAATAACTGTTTCAGTAGGCATTTATAGATTAACATTTAAAAATACATCATAAATTTAAAAAACCCATTCACTATATAAATTATAAATAAGCACTGGCATTAGCAGTTTAACGTTGTTAACAGAGTTAAATCATTAAGCTCAGGGCTATTCCAAATAGTGAAATACATGTGGCTTTACTATTATTGCCAAAATTTAATGGAGGCAAATGGTTTGATGACTCTGTAACACATTTCTATAAGAATTATTATACAAGTTAAATAAATAAATGTTGCACATGAGAGATTTTTCATGCATTACATTCATTATTTATATTAAAGGAATGACAATTAACAAAATAGTATTAATACTGAAATTTAACCCTTTACTCCATGCGATCTGGCTGTTGTTATTCACAGATGGACAGTGTAGATCAAGATCAGCTGATACATATAGAAATTGTCTGATCATGATTTACTTTGTTTGCTGTTTAATTCATTAGGTTGTTTCTGATTGAAATGCAAACAGTTTAGATCCTGATCAGAAGCTACAGATGTGCCAGCTTATCTGGATATACAAAGGTTGTCCCAATAAATCGTAGACTATCTGAATGAAAAGAAAACTACTGAACACATATTTATGCAACTTTCACAGTTAGTTAAAACATTAATTGGTAATTTGTAGATGAAATATCAAAGAAAAATAGACTAACATAAAGAAATTGGAAACATTTTAACAATTCGACCTGTCGACCAGCGGCGCACATCGCAACGTCATTAAAATGCTCACACAGCATACCGTTACTCCTTCCTGAAGTACTCTTCAGCATTTTGATACACTCACTGTGTCTGATCACCGGACTATTAAATAAATTCATGTAACACTCTGTTACATTATTTCAAGAATTTTGTTCAAGGCCAAGCTTTCTGATCTCGTCAGAGATCTGAGATTTGCGACCTATGAGCCCGAAAGTACACAATATCTACCGGAGCAAGGTCTAGCGAGTACGGGGGATGACTGATTCCGAGTATTATTTCCGTTTCGCCATGCGAAAACTTTCTGTGCCACTTTTGTATACTAACGCTCTAGAAATGAGAATGCTTTTTAACTTGTTTTTATTCCTTAATCGTGTCTTTTGGCGTCAATTCGCTTTCATCACAATATTGGATGATCGAAATGTGCGCCGCAGCTTCTTCAAATGTCACGATTTTTATTAGAAGTTAATATTTACTCATTAGCATGAAACCAGCACTACTCTTATACAAATTATGGCAACTTTTTGAAACTTTGCATATTGATTTCAGAATTATCACCAATTAAGGCAACATTAACAATTAGCCGCTAAAATGGCACTGTGTAATGTATTAACTGTTTAAAGTAAATTATTGAATTCAAAATCATGGCGCTTTTTGACGTGCGTCGCCAATCGCTATCTCTGTTTAATAAAGTGTGTGTAATTTCTTTATTTTAAAAGATTTTTTGTTGAAATTCAGCATACCTGTTACCAAATGATGTCTTAACTAACTGTGAAATTTGCTTAAAGATGTGTTCAGTAGATTTCTTTTTATTCAAAAAGTCTACGATTTATTGGGACAACCCTCGTACACTGTATGAACGTGCGACAAAACCTGTATATAATGAGTAAAGTGTTATAATGTATGTTTTTTTTTCAAAATTTCTAGACATACATGTAAGTGACTGTTAAAAATTTAATAAATAACTGTTGAATTACTGAAAATTTCAATCAATCAAACTTAATTAATAATTTTACAATGAATCATATATTTTTGAGAAATATCAACCACATACCGTAAATTGGTTTATTTTGGCCTTGTTTAATAATTTGCCTAATTGGCCACCATGATGAAAAGGCCAAAATTAAACACACTAAAATATGTCCCAGGTGAAAATTCAGCCCATTTAGTGCAAACACAACAACAATACAGATTGACTTTCACACATCATCGACGCTGACCACTATTTATCGCTAATCAAACCAACCAAATAAATCTCATAATTTTTAATTTAATTACTGTATTTCATTCAGTTGTTGGATTATTGTGTGCTGCAATAAATGTTCTGAAAATGTCGATCTTAAAATATTTTATGCATTACACGTGACAAAAAAAACGAATCTGTGTATTTTTTGCCACACAATGATAAATGGCCAAAATTAAACTGGCCAAAATAAAACACAGGTGTTATGGGGCAAAATGGACAAAATATCACAACGCCAAAATATCCCAATTTACGGTATTGAGGTCACTTAAGTTTTAGAAACATAAATGATCATCAGAAATACCTTGGAGTCAATAAAATGTTTGTCCATGTACGTAACCAGATCTTGTGAATTAAACAGCAACTATAATAAGGTCAGCTGCAGGGACTCATCCTTCCAACTGTCTTTTCTTCTTAACTGAAGTAATAATTTAAATACAAGATACATATACTATATAGGTGTTAATAAAACCACCAGTCATTGCAATAAAAAGTTTCAGGTATGCTATTATGTGATTCCAATCTTCCAATCCTAAACTTGTTTTTGACACAACAAAGATATAAGGAAAATTAAAGACATCAGTTTCATGACAGGTTTTCATAGTTAGTTTCCAAAGACCATTTGAATTGATCAGACCAACTGATTATTATAAAATAATTATTATAATTTTACTGCTTGCTGCTGTTGTTTCTAGATTATTTTTAAATCAGTGAACAGAAGATTAGAACTGTCAACTGTATGTGTAAGCTGGCACATCCATGCCGTCTGATCAGGATCTGCACTGTTGGCTTTAAGCAACAACAACAACAACAACAATCACATTTATTGCATTTAATACAAAAGTGCTTATAGCAAACACATACATATTAAGTGGTAGACATTTATCTGAGAGGCATAATTAAACGAAATGTTAACAATTTTAATTTTCAAAATATTATTGTCTTTCTTTTACAGCTGAAAAAATAAACTTCGCAATATTATACATAGTTTCATAGTTAAGATTCCATAGTTAACGGGACCAGTGCAGATCATGATCAGACGAAATGCTGAATGATGAATATTTCTCCGGGACAACCTATTGTCAGGTCAGAATGTTCTGCTACAACCTAACAATGAAAATATTACCACGCTTTAAGACGATTATTTTCTTTTCACACCTCATCACCTTCATAACACTATGGTGTATACTGGTATACAATTCATTATTCAGAACGATCATTTAACCCATTGACCCCACCCCTATCAGGCTGATCAATTGCACTGCTCGACATTATAATTTTTGACATTGCCAGATACAATTATGTTTGAAAAGCCAATTATAACAATTTATTGTTTACAAGACCGATTTTCGAATTATGTAAACACTTATAATCCTATTCAGGCTATTGTTATATACTTATGCACCTTGTTTTCAGTGTTGTACTTTAACTTACCGGTTATTTCACGTGTTTTCTCAGACAGCAGGTCTGGAACCCAGGAGGAATGAAATTTAATGATCATTGTCCTCTATTATTATATTAAAATACATACTGGATTTCACACTTTTAGCTTTGAAATATACAAAATGTAAAGCTAAGATATTCTTATATCTTCCAAAAATACATTATATTACATATATTATTATATTATCTACATGTAGAAAACGACGGAAGTTTCATCAAAATAGCTAAATTAAAGAAATTTCAGTTTCATGGAAGTCGCCATTTTTTGTGTTTGACAGGTGCGCGCTAAAAAGGTTTCCAGTCGTTTCCCCCACACTGACATTTCCTCCTGGATGTTTCCTCCAGGATGTTTCCTCCCCTATATATATATATTATATAGTAATGTGAAGATATACTATATAATGATGATATTGTTCTTTATGAAATATTTAGTATCATTGATAGTTAACATAAACATGCCATAATCATCCTTTTACTTAAAATATAAAAAGAAAGTTGGAGTTAGGTAGTTTAAAACAATATGTATCTATTGGATATCAGGTATTAGGTTTTAAATTAAATTTTTACAGTTTACTTAAAATTTTTGTTGTAATTGTTTATGGTAGATAAAATTATAACTAGATATAATTATGTATGCATTGATAATATAAAATATTAAACAATTAGTCATTTAGCATAAATTGTGTGGAAACAGTTTTTCAAAGTTTGTGTTAATTTATGTTGGGATAAAATAATGTGTTAAAGGTGTTGGAAAAATTATTCAATCAAATTTGAATCATTATTTTAAATCCATATAATTGTCATGCCGTTTAAAGATTTGTGAAGTTTCATCAAAATAGCACCATCCGTTAAAAAAATATGAGCAAAAAATGTCAGGAGTGTGACAAAAATGTGACACTTTTAGAAATCTCATTTGTTCAGACCATCATTTTACAAAAAGCTTGAATAAAGACATGTTTTAGTGTTGTTTTAGTAAAATGTGCATTTATTAGACATCAACTAATGATAAAATTAAGCATATTATACTTCAAGTAATCAAAATTTATGCTAATTAGTCAAGCGTGGTAGATAAAATAACTCCAGAAAATCAAAACATCTTTGCTTTATAAATTTATAGGACTTTAAAGATAATTAGAACAAAAGAAATGTTTTGTGTATCATTAAGTTTAATGTTTCTAGATGCAATAATTATAAAATTATCACCTCTATTGAAATATTATTTGTCTGCAGCTCCCTTCGGAAAATATCAGCTAAATTTGTCAGGATGATGACATTATGCACATATTGCAATATTCTGTCAACATATCCTTTACATGAAAACAAGATCATGAATTTTCCTAGAAGTCTATGTCATGTTTTGTTAAATTCTGACAAACAGGAATGGCCTTATTGAAACAGTTTTGAGTACATTGCACTTATGTGTTTGTCAGGAGTGTGACACACTTTCTTAAAAATATGAATTTTTTATCTTTATACCATACCACAAGCTCCAAAGCACTTCTATTTGATGCTTCAACATGTATTTTAACAGAAATGCACATTTAAATAATAAGAAACAGTAATAATTTTATTTTAAGCAAGTAAATTAAAATTCTTGTGAATTATTTAATATTGTTCAATAAAGCTCCATAAATTTTTTATTCTGCCACATTTGAGTATTATTTGATTGATGTTGATCACTGTAAAGACTGTACAAACATAAGGAGCAACCAGTTTGGATTTTTTATGAACTTAAATTCTTTACATTTTTTTCACTTCACTTGCCTTTTTTTGAAATAGCCCAAATGACAATATCTCAGCAACCAGTTGACCAATTTCAAAAATCTTCTCAGTTCTGTTCTCAGCAAGAAATACAAAATATCAAGTTTGGAAGTTTTATGAACTTTTAATATTTTCACTTTTTTTTAACTTTTCCAGCCATTTTTTTTAAACAGCCCATATAAAACATGATTTGTGGTTAAGATGATGGTATATATATTTATGCAGATATCATATAAATTACTTTTAACCAGTTGGCTTTGTTATTTCTTCATTGATATAAATCTTGTCATTTGTACAGAAACATTGATACTAGGCTGTTTTTAAAATGTGTCAAATACACATGCAGTGAATTTCACACCTGCCATATCCTGTTAATAGCCTTTGTAAATTTTTGTAGTGTAACCATCTCAAACAGTTCACACATTTCAATCCATGAAATGCTTGGTAAATCTAGTGATATATATATTTCAAAAACATATATCTCTATAATTTATTAACAAAATCAATAAAATAATTTACTATTTAATTTTCATATAGAATTGAAAACTATATAAATGTTATGTTATTTGTAAAATTAATTAATGGTAATCTGGATTATTTTAATTATCAGATGATTGAAATGTGATTATTATTTCTATATTTCTATATCAATAATTAAACTATTGTAGATGCAACAGTCCAATGGTACCTCAAAATTATGTATGTATTTTAAGTAAAAATATAAACCTTTCCAATCTTTCACAACTACTTTTTAAATAGTATATATATAGGGGAGGAAACATCCTGGAGGAAACTGCAGTGTGGGGGAAACATCCAGGTGAGGAACTTGATTGTGGGGGAAACGACTGGATACCGCTAAAAACCTCGCGCCCGGAAACGGCTGTTTTTAGACTGATCGGGACCTAGGTCTTTATGAAATGCGTTTGTCACATTCGTAAATTCTTTCTTAAATGGGTATCGAAGTTTACGATACGACACTATCGTAAATTCTTAATGAAACGCAGCCAATATTTGTCAGTTCCTTAAGTTCCTTATATGACAGAGTAAGTAAACGGGAACTAGTTCCATATTTCTTATAAAGATTCCAAAAGGGACCTGAGGTATCAGAATCAGAACAGCTTTCTCACACATAAAACTATCATTGTTGAAGCTATATCACCTATAGTCAGATCAACGGATTTACCTTAAAGCCGATTTGGTAATAAAAAATTCAACTAAAATTGAACATATTTGCCAGTTCCTTATTCGCTGAAATAAGGAAACAGGAACTGTTCGTACAACTTTTCTCCCCCTTGTTCAGAACAACGGGTTTTATCTACAAACTGCTTTGAGAAAACAAACAATCAACTACATTTAATTATATTTGCCAATTCAGATTCGAATAAGGAAACGGGAACTGGTTCCTTATTCCTTATTCAGATATGAAAAAGGAACTGAAGTTTTTGTACAGATTTCATATGTACACATTATCAATTATTGTTGACGTTATCTCCCCCTTGTTCATAACAACGGGTTTTATCTAGAAACTGTTCGGAGAAAACAAACAATCAACTAAATCTCATTATATTTGCCAGTTCCTTATTCGCTCGAATAAGGAAACGGGAACTGGTTCCTTATTCCTTATTCAGATTCGAATAAGGAAACGGGAACTGGTTCCTTATTCAGATTCGAATAAGGAAACGGGAACTGGTTCCTTATTCAGATTCGAAAAAGGAACTGAAGTTTTTGTACAGATTTCATACACACATTATCAATCATTGTTGAAGTTATCTCCTCCTTGTTCAGAACAACGGCTTTTATCTAGAAACTGCTCGGAGAAAACAAACAATCAACTACATTTCATAATATTTTCCAGTTCCTTATTCGCTCGAATAAGGAAACGGAAACTGGTTCCTTATTCCTTATTCAGATTCGAAAAAGGAACTGAAGTTTTTGTACAGATTTCATATACACATTATCAATCATTGTTGAAGTTATCTCCCCCTTGTTCAGAACAACGGGTTTTATCTAGAAACTGTTTGGAGAAAACAAACAATCATCTATATTTCATTATATTTGCCAGTTCCTTATTCGCCCGAATAAGGAAACGGGAACTTATTCCTTATTCCTTATTCAGATTCGAATAAGGAAACGGGAACTGGTTCCTTATTCCTTATTCCTTATTCAGATTCGAAAAAGGAACTGATGTTTTTATACAGATTTCATACACACATTATCAATCATTGTTGAAGTTATCTCCCCCTTGTTCAGAACAACGGGTTTTATCTAGAAACTGCTCAGGGAAAACAAACAATCAACTGCATTTCATTATTTTTGCCAGTTCCTTATTCGCTCGAATAAGGAAACGGGAACTGGTTCCTTATTCCTATTCAGATTCGAATAAGGAAACGGGAACTGGTTCCTTATTCTTTATTCAGATTCGAAAAAGGAACTGATGTTTTTGTACAGATTTCATACACACATTATAATTCATTGTTGAAGTTATCTCCCCCTGGTTCATAACAACGGGTTTTATCTAGAAACTGTTCGGAGAAAACAAACAAGCAACTACATTTCATTATATTTGCCAGTTCCTTATTCGCTCGAATAAGGAAACAGGAACTGGTTCCTTATTCCTTATTCAGATTCGAATAAGGAAACGGGAACTGGTTCCTTATTCCTTATTCAGATTCGAAAAAGGAACTGAAGTTTTTGTACAGATTTCATACACACATTATCAATCATTGTTGAAGTTATCTCCCCCTGGTTCATAACAACGGGTTTTATCTAGAAACTGTTCGGAGAAAACAAACAATCAACTACATTTCATTATATTTGCCAGTTCCTTATTCGCTCGAATAAGGAAACGGGAACTGGTTCCTTATTCCTTACTTAGATTCGAATAAGGAAACGGGAACTGGTTCCTTATTCCTTATTCAGATTCGAAAAAGAAACTGAAGTTTTTGTACAGATTTCATACACACATTATCAATCATTGTTAAAGTTATCTCCCCCTTGTTCATAACAACGGGTTTTATCTAGAAGCTGTTCGGAGAAAACAAACAATCAACTACATTTGATTATATTTGCCAGTTCCTTATTCGCTCGAATAAGGAAACGGGAACTGGTTCCTTATTCCTTATTCAGATACGAATAAGGAAACGGGAACTGGTTCCTTATTCCTTATTCAGATTCGAAAAAGGAGATTCTGTAGAATTCTTGGAAAAAGTAAATGTTTACTATACATACATTCGGGTTTTTCGCGCTAGGAACAATGCGCGAATTTAAGACTCGGCGGAATTGCACCATGTTATATTATTTCTAGATAGAAAAATATAATAGCGCGAATGTATGCCCGTTCACAATAATCACTTGTGGATTTTTAGCGAAAAAGGAAACGGGAAACAGGAACCAACTTAATGGTGAAAAAGGAATAAGGAACCGGGAAACGGGAACTGTATGTATCAGTTCCCTATTCCTTTTTCGAAAAAGGAAAAAGGAAACGGGAAACAGGAACCAACTTAACGCTGAAAAAGGAATAAGGAACCGGGAAACGGGAACTATGTATCAGTTCCCTATTCCTTTTTCGAAAAAGGAAACGGGAAACAGGAACCAACTTAACGCTGAAAAAGGAATAAGGAACCGGGAAACGGGAACTAACTTTATATTCATGAGAATAAGAAACCTCAAAAAGTTTGTTCAATCTGCTCGGAAAATAAAGTCGATATTTTTTCAGTCAAAATATTAGAAATCGCTTGTGTCTGTGTGGTATAGATGAAAAAGGCTCTTTGATAGCCACCGAACACAATAAATACCACAATACTGCAGGTTTGATCGAGCCTGTCAATAAGCAGTAATGATAATTCATAATTACTGTGCATGCAGCATGGCCCTGGGTTGATCGAAGTTCAATATTAATGCAACTAAAGATTTCGTGCGCAATGGCTTTCAAAGGGCGATAACAGCACTGGTTGAATGTACGGGGCTACTTTTTACAGAAAAAGAAGCTTAACGTGAAATCACGCTTTGTCCGCAGAATTTATTTTAAAAACTTTTAGGCCGTGAATTGAAATACGCACCGATGGAATGTACGGACGCCACGCGGAAATTATACAGAAAAAGAAGTCAAACGTGAAATAACATTTTGTCCACAGAATTTATTTTCAAATTATTTGAAAGCCACATATGGAAATATGAACACACGTGACTTGCTGGTGAAATTTACTGTGCCCAAGATCATAAAACGAAATCTGGAGACCAGTCTTAAATCTCAAGCCACTTCAGCCAATTAGATGCTTGAGATTTGAGACTGATCTCCAGTCATAGTTTTATGATTTCGAGCCCTGTTGTCGGTACATCCTTGATCAAGTGACCCAGGCTTTAAGCATTTGCAATTCAATCATAAAAATACTTTCGGGTACGAGCGAACCAACGGTTATTTGCTGTTGCAACAGGTGGAAGTAAAACATGATACTTGCATGACTTGCACATACGACGGATGACGTAATTCAATTCACTTGGGGAGAACAGACAGGCCAATGAAAGATGTCCATTAGATTTAAGGAATGTTTCAAAGGCATAAATGGATTAAAATAGAGTATGATAGCCCTTAGTGGTTTATGAGACTGTATGATGCGCTCTGACAGATAGATTATACCATAAAAGTAACAAGATTATTTGCTGTGTGATAAATAGATAATTAAATTGTGTTAAAAAGGGATAATGATAATTTGTTTGAAGTATCAATGCATCACTGTTAATAAGTGTCTAGGCTCCATGACAGACAACGAAACACCAACGCTTCTTGACATTCTTTCAAATGAATCGATTCAACAATGTTCAGAGTAGCTATAACAGTATATCCTAACAACAGCTTATAAAATGGAATTCAGAAGTAATGTGATATTACGTGTAATTCTGTTGAGTTCTGCTATAGTTGCATCTGAAGACTATGTTTCAGAGCAATGCACTGAAGAGAACAACACCACTTGGACATGTAATTATATCCCTAAATCAATACCAGATGGATTTACAAGCGTTCGAATTGTGGATTTTACGAAACCAGATAAAATCACAATAATCAACAGCGACCTTTTCAGCGATTTGAGTTGGAGCAAAATTCTCTCTTTGGAGTTGGCGGATGTGAGGCCTATTTATCCAGAAAGAGGTGATTGTCACTTCTACTCAAACAGCTTCAGTACACTGAAGCAGTTGCAAGAACTAAAACTACACATGCTAGATGTTAATTTTACATCCGATGACGTTTTCGGGAGTCTTCCTTTACTTCATACGTTGGATATGAGAGACTCAATCCGCGTCACGTTTACAGAACTTATTGCGCAATTTAAAAACTCCACGCACTTACCGCGCATGCGCAATCTTTTCATTTCAAGGTTAGAAACAGATGGTCCCAACGACAACACGCATTTAAACTATGATTTCTTTGAATCACTGGCACCTAGGAATATAACTAACATAGATTTAAGTGGAATCAAGGTTTCGTATTTAAATTTATCAGCACTTCTTGAAAATATGCCTTTTCTCCAGTGTTTAAATCTCTCGCATTCATCAACGGGAAAAATTAAAATCAACGAAGAAACAGTTCTACATCACCTCCGACCATTTAAGGCCTTTGACATTAGTTACGCGGATTTCCCGCGGAATAGGTTCACGTTTTTACCCGGTAAGATTACATTCAACAACTCCATGGGTAAACTATCGCTTCAAAAAAACAACTCTTTTGAAATCTATTTCTCATCAGAAACTCTAAATGGTAGTGGATTAGTGCCTCAGATCACAACTCTATGGCTACAAAATATTACGTTCGAAATGGACATACCGCCAAACACACAAACTAAACACTTAGTTCTAAGACATAACGGACTCAAATACGTCGATATCGTATTTAAGTGCGAACAATATCCATTTAATTCTTTTACCTTCCTAGATGTGTCAAATAATGATATGGAAATGTTGCATCCGAGCATTCTGTCATGCTTTCCGAACCTCGAAACGGTCGATCTGTCCCATAATGCTCTTTACAAAATGTCGTCTGACAATTTCAAATTGTTCACAAATCTCTTTGAGAAACTCAAATTGCTGCTTGTTGTCGATCTGTCTAACAACGATATTAGTTTTCTTCCTGATGAACTGTTTACAAAGAATGAAAACCTTGAGTACATTTATCTTGCTGACAACACGCTGGATCAGATCCACTTCCGCTTGGAACATTTACATCGACTAAAATTTCTTGATCTTCGAAACAATAACATACGTTACTTGGACGAACGTTCATTGAATATCTTAAACGGAATTCAAACCTCATGTATTGAAGAAAAACTTAAACCCACTGTGGCACTTGATTTAAATGAATTTGAATGTTCCTCTTGTAAAAGCAAAGGATTCATAAAATGGACAATTGAAGCCACGAATATCGAAATCCTTCCTAAAAGGCTGAAGTGTACGAATGAAAACGGAAAGACTGTGAGCATTGAAAATTCCGTGCTGAACGATGTGCAATGGATCTGCGATAGAACAAAAGTAATATTTACAACAAGTTTAACATCAAGTGTGGTTATGATTTTTTTTGTAACGCTGATTGTACTCATTGTAAAACGTAGAAAAAGTATAAAAAGACGTCAGAAAAGAGTTGTCGTTCTTGATAGGCTGGATGAAGGCGTGGGACAATACGAGTTCGCAGTGTTTCTTTCATACAGTAGTAGAGATGACGATTTTGTTTCAGAACACATTCTAAACCAGCTAAAGGCAAACCTTCAGCTTGTTACTGGAATCGAAAGAAACCTTGTCTGCAGTGGTGATATAAATTTGCGACCTGGTTTTGCAGTCCATGATGAAACGGCAAGATGTTATGAGCGAGTGTCTGTCGTGCTCGTATTAGTATCGGACAATTTCTTTCAAAGTGTCTACTGTCAGAATGAATTTGATCAAGCATATGTTCAGAGAAAACCTGTTATACTTATGTTAAAAGATCATGTAGACGAAAATCTCATGTCGCCTAGTATGCTGGCTTTGTACCGGCGCAACGTAAGAATTCTTTTAAGTGAAGAACATGGACAGTACCAAATTAATCCTTCGTGGGAGGATATATGCAACGCCATTCTGGATAAAATTGAAGTTACAGCATAAATCCAGTCCATTTCCTATCAAGTAGAATATTTTGACAGTTAAAGCCCCTGCCCTAAACTTAAGTAAGAATATAAGTTATTGAAAAATCATATTTGTCCATGAGACTGCAATATTTCGATTTCTGTCACGTTTCGGAAATCCTACTTTCGCTTTTAGTCGCGCGGACCAAATTTATTTTAGTAAATTAAAATTTTATTAGCCCGAACTAATGCTGCAAATTTGTGCCTATAGTTCCAAATACATGTAATATTTCATACAAGAGCAGGTTAAATTGAAGTAATGCCGCTTTAAGAGTATTTCATAACAATGTTTCGTCTTTAATAAAACGTTCCTTGATTAGCTCAACAGGTAGTGTAATTAGCATCGTACGGCTGGGCGCCGTAGGGGTTCCCTCCCCAATAGGGGCAATATCATTTTAATCATCATAAATAATGACATCTTAATCTGTTTTTTTTATTGCAACAGTAACTATTCGTGTTAGTTACGTTTTTGGATAAATGTCTTTTTTTGTAAATTTGCGGTTGGCATTTTTATATTATCACATGACGTTCAGTTAAGTACATCTTTGCATTACTTCCTTTTGCTGTAAATTGACGAGTCATCTTGGAAAAAACCTTTTGTTCCCATGCCTTGTAAAAGCTATTTAAAGTGCACATTAAGTATCATGTGGCTGATTTGCGTAACTCTTGTTGTACAGAAATTTGAAACTGATACCTATAACTTAAGTCTAGGTACGGTACTTTAAAATATTTCTTGGTTATATTGTATTTTGTTTTGTTTTTTATTGAAATACTTAGTTATATTGTACTGATTGTGTTTGTTTAAAGTCATAGTTATATTGTATTTGGTTTTGTTTGTTTAAAGTCTACGTTGTATTGTATTTGGTTTTGTTTCTTTAAAGACTTCGTAATATTGTAATTGGTTTTGTTGGTTTAAACTGTAGAATGTATTTTATTTCTAAAAAGTATATCTTAGTTATATTTTAAACTGTTCGTAGAATGTATTTTATTTCTAAAAAAATATATCTTAGTTATATTCTATTTGTTTTTTTTTTGTTTTTAGCTTGTGTAAACTAATTGTAAATTGTATTTAAATATTAAAAATATATCTTAGTTATATTTGTTGTTTTTTCGTTTGTGTACAATAATCGTAGAATGTATTTAATTCTAAAAATGTTAAAAAGATGGTTGTTTTCGGCAGTTTGAATTTGGAAAGCTGTCTTTGAATCGATTAAAGTTTGGTGGAAGCCGATGCTCGTTCAATTAAATAAGATGTACACGCTATAGATGGTTCCCGATGCTCGTTCAATTAGATAGGATGTACACGCTATAGATGGTTCCCGATGCTCGTTCAATTAAATAAGATGTACACGCTATAGATGGTTCCGCCAAATACAAACTTTACTCGGCTTGATCGTCTTGCATTTGAGAGAACACGAGACGGGACGTGTATTAATAGCATATTAATAATTAGCATTATAATAATGGGGTGTATAATTTGGATCTAGTATTTATATTGATTTCTCTAACAGTAATCCAAATTGTGCCGATTAATGCATTGTTTGTATCAGGAAGTTAAGTTACGCTCCTGTAAAAAAATGTACTGTGTACTAAATGCCTGCAAAATATAGTCATGTCATGTTATACATGCTTAAACTTATCTTCTGTTTAAAAGGGAGGGGATTTTTGATAAATTTTCACATACATTTCCAATGCACTTCCTATGGGAAAATATTTACACTCATCTTGCACATGTAAATTATGAAAGCATTTCTTGTAACTGTTCCATTTCGCATTTGTATAGGTTTGGTCTGAAGCGTGGAACAAAGAACAAATATGGTTTTAAGGCATTTGGGGTTTTTCCTAACTACTTTATATCAAACCGAAACACCTCGTCCACTTTATATGCTTTTAATAAACTCAGATACGAACACATTTTCTCAGTTTGCAAAGGTTATAGTGTAAAAACATCGTAACTTAGTACAACTATAAAGATTTAGGGTAGGAGTTTAGGCTTAAGGTATTGCGCCTTTTGCCCTTGCTTTGCCATAGACAAAAAAGATAAATATAAATCTCTTAAGTGAAACCATGCACTTCCATCAAACTTTGCACAATTAAATGCTATAAGTGTATGATTATTTTGCATACGTTAAGAAAAGTTAGAAAGGTAGAGAAAAATAGTTAGACCTATCAAATCCCTAAAATTCTCTTTGCAATTTATCGCAAAAAGGAAACATTACAAAACAACAATTCAAATGTCAACATGCGTGAAATGATACTGACAACAATATCTAAGGTCCTTGAAAAGAACTTTCAATTGTAAAGAGAGAATCAACATTTTTATTTTTATGTCATCCATTTTCGCGAACAGGTCAAACACACTTTTAAAAACAACTCACATTGTATACATGTGTTAGACCAAAGGACCTTAGGTATCGTTGTCAGTTACTCCCTTTTTTGTATTAATATATTTCTTTACTGCTCTAACCTTTCTTAGCGTATCTAAATTAGACATATATTAAAAACATTGGTTTGTGCAAAGTTTGATGGAGCTGCTTTGTGCCGTTTGAGAGATTTTTATAATTTTCTTTTTTGTCTATAGCAAAGCAAATACGAAAGGCCGCAACACCTTAAAACTTTGGCAATACGAATTTTCGGTGTACATGATTCGATGTCATCAACGGGTTATCTTGTGGGTATAACATCCTGAGAAAACGGTGTTTACGCTTGGTTAGTTGCCTCGCTTTGATATCAATCCATGAAGAGTTGTATCGCTTTGATATTAACCAATAAGGAGAATTGGGTATCTTCAGCGATCAAAGATATCTTGGATAGACAACAAACAGGAAGCTTTTCAATGCAAATGGCGTCAGTTTTAGAGTTGAATCTCTACTGCCGAATTAAGTAGTACCGAACGTCAATAAACTTGGCGTCTAGCCCTTATATCTATGGTCGCTGAAGATAACCGTGTCTCTAAGGGAAAGAGACAGGTAGTTTGTAAAGGAAATGTGATCCAAGGGTCAAATAATAACAGAAGATGCACGACCTAGATCCTTTTTTATTGAAACACCAAAAGAGCACAATTGCTAGGAATTGTAGCCATTTTGATGAAATTGGGTAAAAAGGTTCATTTTGAGAAGGGACTCGATATTCTTGACATCGATGGCTAATGAATAACCAGAATCTCAATTGTTTTAAGCTCAAACTGTTAAAATGCTGAATGTTCAAACAATGTTTATGTGAAAAGGTCTGTGAGAATTTCCAGGCCATCAGATCGTTAAGACGTGTGATATGCTATACGTAGGCGCTGTTTCGTTTGTAGAAATATAACAATTTTTATCCAAATTTCTAACGTATAATCAGTTCTTTAAGCAACGGAAAACCATTTGAAATAAGAATAATATGATATTCACATTTGGAAAATCCAAATAATATATTTTAACATTTTACAACAAATACGTTTCTTGTGGAATACCTATATATGTTACCAGTTGGAAATCTCAACTAAAACTGTCCTTGAAAATCAGTCAATATCAATATCTATATAGTTGTCAATATCACCATAGCTACCATAGTTACCAAATATTTATCGACTTGTCAATTTTACAACCTCTTTATTAAGATTAAGATACTTCGTCTTTGTTACTGTGTCTGTCTAGATGTCATATCTGTATACCTGTATTAAATGATTATGACTGATAATTATTTCTAAATATTTAACAACAAATAAGAAAATTTGTAAAACTTTGCGTAAAAAGGATTGTTTACTGTATCACGCGTGTAATGAATTTGTTATGATACATAATTACATGGACATTGATTCATTAATTTATGTTAGGTAAGCAATAATAGTTCAATTTGCAGCTGACATTTCAGTTTATTAAGTTTAAATGAATAATACAAAATTTAGTGTCAGAATGTTAAACCTGTCAGAAATATGAACATTCAACCTTGAATTTTATGTGCGAGCGTTATCATTACATGTATCAAGGAACGCAACACTTCATATCACAAACCGTATATGTTGTAAGAGTTATTGTTCCAGCAGGCACTGAACACATGTTCTGTTGTAACAGTTGGTTTTGTAATTGTATGATATACAATAAAGCATAAATATTGTAACCAAATTACTATGTTATTCAAATAAAGATAGCATAATAAGCTGAAGAAGAAGAAGTCTCTCAAATAAGACGTAAAAAACACTGAAATTCTATAATGTGCGGATATTTACAAAACATAGGGTCAAGTCAGAAGATACTGAGAGAGGAGGAAGAGGCCAGCCTATGTGGTCCAGATGTACTTGGCCAAATGTTAAGTTTGTGAAGAGTGACCTACATCTCTACCATCATCAGTTTTAGTTTGAGAAATTTTAATATTACTCCGGCAGTATCAGAGTACGACATGCTACGCAAAGACCGCTGGCCAATCCTCACCAAAGTTTAAATGCGTCTTAGTGTAAATAAGTAAAATTGAGTCATTTTTAGACTGGTGCGCATGCGCCAGTCTTAACTAACGATGCCGTGAATACGGCGACGCGCGGGAGGCTGTGTCTGCTGGATGTGGCCATTCCTGATATGCATATTTCATTTTTTTGCATCAAAATGCAAACCTGCATATATTGAAATCCCTGAATATACTAAATTATTTGCTAATGTTGTTGATAGTGACTGTCACTTACAAACAAAAAAATATACACATAGTTTCATATGTTAAAAGTCATGATATCTGTGCAGGAAAAGTTCGATTCTTTTGTTCTGTTCCACATCTCTTTTGTTAATCTTCAAATATTTTTCAAAGTGTTATTAAATTAAATTCTTATATAAAAACTACTTCTTGTTATTAATTGCTCCCCTATGACAGCCAATTTAAGACCATCAACAGCAATCTTTCTACTTCCTTAATGTGCATTCAAAATTTTCCTTCTATGTCTATATGCCAGCGACAAGAATCCGCGTCGCAACATTTGACGGCTTCAAATAGATTTTTTTAAACCTTATATATCTGTAAAAAATTACATACCTGAAAAGCCTATTCCAATTAGAATCAATATATGTGATACGTTTTAAGAAACTTGTTCGTTTAAAGTGAAACAAACTTATAAACCCCCACACATGTCAACAGTTTTTACGTTTCACTGCTAAAAGTCTACCTGACTGTAGTTTATCGATTTGTAAAAGGGACGCTTACATTGGTTATCACATTAAAATAGTTATGTAAACGGCATAAACAATAGTAAGTTCAAAAGTTTTATTTGTATAATTTTTTTTATTTTTTTATTGATACTTTAGAGACTATTTATGTTTTCTAACAACAAATGGACATGGCACTGCTAAAATTTTCAAGAGGCAGTGAAAAAAAAACGGGATTTTAGGGGCTTGCCACGCTCCTCCCAATCCTGTTCATGGATAAAAAGAAAATTATCAATATCTCAAAAATGGCTAAATGCCGTTCAATGAAACTTTTCACAAATGAATGTTACTAATGTATCCTTATTTTGCATACAGTAAGACACGTTAGAATAGTAAAGAAAACAAGCTAGACCTTAAAATTCCTTAAAAGTCTATTTACATAAATTCACAAAAACTAAGCAATACAAAACATAAGTTTAAATTCCCACGTGAGTGCAATGTTACTGAAAAGAAAATGTTGTGTACTTTGTAAAAAAACTTTCAACTTAAAAAAAGAGAAATCAGTGATCGTCATCCGTTTACGCGACCAGGAAGCGACCAGGAAATTGAAGGTCAAACACACTTTTACTAATATCCTGTACAATTTACATATGTAAGTCTCGAGGACACAATAAATTGTTGTCAGTATCACATTACTCATGTGGGCATTTAAAATGATGTTTTGTGTTGTTTAGTTTTTGTGAATTTATTTAAATAGGATTTGAGGGAATTTTTAGATCTCGCCGTTTTTCTTTACTGTTCTAACGTGTCTTACCATCTGCAAAATAAAGATACATTAATAACATACATTTGTGCAAAGTTTCATTTAACGGCATTTTGCCGTTATTGAGATTTTGATAATTTTCTTTTTATCGATTAACAGGATTGGGAGGAGTGTGGTAAGCCCTTAAAGCAGTGCGATTTCCACCGCAATTTTGATCCTAACTGCTCTAGACGTAAAGGGCAGATATATATAAAAGTCTGTTTGTAAAATGGGTTTGTACTTGGAGTAGAATTAGTGAGACTAATCACGCATGACAAACTTTATAATTAGATCTATTAACATTCACAGGGTAACAGTTCATATTAACTGTAAGTACTTAATATGAAATGTGTATCGTTAGCTATCTTTACATTATATTATTGAATTATATTGTTCGTGATCTTGACTGTGTTAAACAATGGGATTTAAAAATAGTATTAAGCAAATACATATTAATACGAGTATATACATGTACAGCTGGTTGAACAGAAGCCAAAAGTAGATATATTGTTTATGATCAATATGAGCAACGATTTAAATATGCGATTACGAATTCTACTTCTATTATTTATGCAGTTGTTTCAACCTAGATTCGATTAAAAAATATCCCAAGACCACGAAGACTGCTTTGTGGAAGACAAAATCACGTGGACATGTAATTTCATCCCCACAACCGTTCCTAATAGCTTTTCAAAGGTACGGATTGTGGATTTCAAAAGATTTCATAAGGATTTGATTGTCGGGAAAGACATATTTTCGGACCCTAGCTGGTTAAATGTGACTTCAGTCGAATTTACAGACATGAATGATTCTAACGTAACTTTCCAGCCAGATTGTTTCAGTGAACTCGGAGCACTTCGGGAATTGTTTATACATATGAATAATTGCTGGTATCGGGAACCTGCCGGGTTTAGTGGATTACCAATACTGCAAAAGTTGGACCTTAGTGGAAGCTCTCGGTTCAAGATGTCTAATTTAATGTCAGAAATTAATTTACAGGAAAATTTGCCAGGTTTAAAAGAACTGAACATAAATGGAATAGGTCAAATTTCGGAGGGATCCGTTAATCTTGGATTTGAATTCTTCCATGCTCTATCGACTCGTAACATTACGCATTTAGATATATGTCGTTTAAAAATTACACAATTTAATTTGTCGGCGATTTGTACGGAGTTGGTTTACCTACAGTACGTGAACATGTTATATTCGGTTATTATAGAATTTTTTGGATTCAAGGAAGTGAAAACAATGCATCTGAAATCAATCGATTTAAGCTACGCTAACCTACCAAGTAAGGCTTTTCAAACAAACCTACCGTTTCCAAAAGTACATTTAACAAATTGGAATAGGATAGAAACTGAACTAAGGCCTAACCAAGATATACTATTACAGCCAAGAATTGTAAATGCCACTGGGATATTTACAGCAACATATTGGATTCTGAACTGCTCGTTGGAAATTGACATACACCAGAACATTGTTGTTTACACTACTGATCTCGTGTTTCGAAAGAATAAAATCAAATATTTAGACTTAAGTTTGCAATGTACGAGTCCGAAATTTGATTCTGTCAGGAGACTTGATCTATCAAACAACGGTCTGCAATTTATCCACCCATCAATCTCTTTATACAAGATACAAGATACAAGAAACTTTATTTAACGTCGGTTTTTTGCAATAAAAAAAGCCATATGCTTTGAGTTTAAGAGCTATAGCTATAAGCTATTTTCCGACATAACAGAGATCATTTAACACATAGGCATAAAAAGACAATCAAAGAAACCTGTAAAAAGAAAGTTACGACAGTTACATTAGAAAATAAAACACAAAATTGATAAGACTGACGTTCTAACATATAAAGTACATCACAAAGGTAGCCCATAATCAAATAAAAATTATATACATTTACACATGACACATTCTGGTAAACTCCTTGTAGTTATCACATGTTCTTACATGATTTGGTAGATTGTTCCAGATCCGGGCTGCCTCAAACCTGAACGATTTCTTACCATATGTTGCTGTTCGGACTTTTGGGACTAAAATGGTATTACAGTTTCTAAGAGTATAATTTGATAGTTTGAATTCAACAAGATCGTGTAGATAAGGGGGAGATAAACGGTAAAGGCATTTATATGTTTCTATTGCTATAGTTCTAAGTCTAGCAAGATGCAATGTGGGCATGTTTACTTTTTCTAGTAAATCTTCGTAGGTTGAATTAAAATCATTAAAAACAATTCTAAGTGCACGGTGTTGAAGTTTCTCTAACTTTTCAGTATTCTGTGTACTACAAAAATGCCATATAATAGGACAAAAGCTAAAATTTGACCTGATAAAAGATTTATATAACAACAGTTTACATTCTACAGATAAAAATTTACTAATTCTTAAAAGTACATTTAACTGACCAGCAGCTTTTTTGCATAACCGGGTAATCTGTGCATCAAAATTCAACAAAAAGTCTAAATCTACACCTAAGATTTTAACCTGATCTTCACATGCAATATTTACATCATCTATGTTAAAACATTTCAGTTGATCATGGGTTTTCTTACCGACAGCTATGGACTGAAACTTATCTGGATTGGCTTGCATTTGATTTATGTTAAACCAGTTAATGAGAGTTTTGCTTTCTTGTTCTAGGGTAGATTTTAAAACACAAATATCAGGATGGTTAAAAGAAAGGGTGTTATCATCTGCATAGTTATAAAGTGTAGATTTGTCAATAAAGTAAAAAATATCGTTTATAAAAATGTTAAAAATAAGAGGTCCTAAAATAGATCCCTGTGGGACGCCTTTGATAGTTTCAGTCCATGAGCTGTGTACTTTACCTATTTTAACCCTTTGTTTTCTGTTAGTTAAATAATTATGTACAAGTGAAACAGAGTTGTCTGACAAGCCATATGCTTTGAGTTTAAGAGCTATGAGGTTATGTGGGAGGCAATCAAACGCCTTTGACAAATCCATAAGTATGGCACCCACATGTTCATTGTTATCTAGTGCCATTTTCCAATCTTCTGTCATTCGCAAAAGTGTTGTCTGACAACCGTATTTCGGACGAAATGCAGCTAAAAAGTTATGAAAGATATTATCAAAATATGTACAGAGTTGATCATTTATAACTTTTTCAAAAACTTTTGACGTCGATGAAAGGATGCTTACAGGTCTATAATTTTTCATTACAAATGGGTCATCTTTCTTATATAATGGAGTTACTTGGGCCTTTTTAAGATCATCAGGAAAGATATTTGTTTCAATCATTTTATTAGCAATGCGTGATAGTGGTACACTTATAGACGGAGCAGAGCAATTTAGAATTTTTGGTGGGATATTATCGACTCCAGTGGCCTTGTTAGTGTTTAACGACATAAGGGACTTAGATATTTCTGTTTGAGTAACAGGTTGGAAATGGAACTGGTTGTTTGTATTGTGGGTTTCAATTATTTTAGATACACTAGGATGAGTTTGTGAAATATTTCCCTGAACATCGATGCCTAAATTTTTGGCAATATTAACATAGAAATCGTTTAGTTTTTCACATACTTCTGATTGTTTTGATATCAAGTTTTCATTTTCTTTAATAATGATTTCTTGAGAGCCACGAGAGACTGACTTTTTGGAAAGGAACGGTTTGATAGTAGGCCAGAAATCCTTGGATTTAGGCCCGCCACCACAACGTTCGAAAAAGTATGTTTTAATCGAATCACGTTTAACTTTAGTTTTAAGGTTTCTTAATTTTTTATATTCATCCCAATTTCGACTGGTTTTATGTTTCAGATATGTATTGTGAGCCATTCTAGTTTTGTAAATGATTTTACGATATTCAGAGTTCATATTTGGTGGTGGGTTTTTTCGTGGGTACTTCTGTTTAACAGGTGCATGTTCATCCAGTATTTCTGTGAACAGTTTCTCGTAGGCCCAATATGTATCATCAATGTCGTCAAATACAAATGCTACATTAAAGGGGACATTTTGTAGGTCAAGGCTTTATACTTCTCCAACTAGGAATATGTTGACCTGTCAGACAACCAACTTTCAGAAATGATGTCTCATCACTTTGAAACGGCGAACAAACTGATTTCTAATATTCCAAACCTGCGGAGAATAAATTTGTCGAATAACAACCTCAGTTACATTCCATCCGAAATTTTCAAAGACAGTTCTGGAATTCACCATATAGACCTCTCAATGAATAATTTACAACAACTTCATTTTTCACTGCTTGGCTTAAGCAATCTTGAATCTATTAATCTCCGCTAAAACAACATACGATACTTTGACGAAGCTTCACTTCACAATTTAAATACCTGTTCGGCAAGGAATAAGCCAACATTGGTATTAGAAGGAAACCCTTTAGAATGTTCTTCGTGTGATACAAAGAACTTCATAACCTGGATGCTTGAAACTAAAAGAGTAGCTGTATTTCCCCAGAACATCACCTGCTTAGACGAAAATGGGAGACTTGTAATTGTAGACAATGAAACCGTGGAAAATATCCAGAAAATATGCAACAGGCCTATAGTTATATATATAACTATGAGAGTTGCTACTGTATTAGGAATTGTCGCAGCAGTAACTGTTAGTAAAGTCAAAAGAGTCATAAAAAGACGTGAGATCATAATAAAACTGTCTGAAGGTCAAGGACAGTTTGCTGTATTTCTGTCTTGCAGCAGCAAAAACGGAGAATTTGCTGAATATTATTTTCACGGTCCACTAAACACAAGCCTAAAGAGAGTAATACAGCTGAAGAAAGATAGAGAGTGCGATTTGGTGTTCGTCAGTAATTTAAAACCTGGACTGTCGTTGAGAGAAGTGGCTAAATACTTACCCAGATCTGTCGCATTGGTTGTTGTTCTTTCAAAAGATTGTTGTACGAATTCGACCTGTGAACATGAATTTACCATCATCCAGGCATTAGATCAGAAAAAGCCAGTATTTTTAATGGCGGATTGCACCATCGACATAGATAACACTATTCTGAATATTTGCAAATTCAGTGAAAAGTGGTTTTGGAGAGAAGAAAATGAAGAAGTTTTACCTACACCGTCGTGGGAAAATATAGCTACAGCTATCATAGACACAATGAATGTGTAATGGAATTTGAAGTTCAGAATCGAACAATAAATAACTAGTCTTTAAAAGTTCAAACAGCACTGTAGGCTTTTTGCCAGTGAAATCGAGCTATTATTTAATATTAGTCGGAGCGCGCCGACTATATTTGATATCACTAAAGGAATATAGACATGTGGTGGATAAGGTCATAAATTGCTCATTCTGTTTTGAAAATAACACAACGAAATATGATGTAAGATTTCTTTAAAAGAAAAAAACAACAACGTATAATTAAATCGACAACTCTCCAAAAAGTTATACAACGGAAGTAAGTGTTTATTTTTTAAATATTGATTTTGAAATACCAACATATCCCTGAGTATTAATTATTTTCGCTACTGAACTGTCATGTGATGATAATGTCACATGCTGATGGTAAATATCAAGTGATAGACACAGTGAAAACGCTTCCTTAAATTCCTTCATGCAAATTGTTAAACAAGTCATTATGTATCAGAGAAATTCTATTATTTCACTGAAAATAAAAAAAAAGTGTACAACTGTTTCATGACCTCTGACGTTTAATATGAACTAAGGCACTGCCTCAATGCGAGCTCTAGTGTAAAACTCTTTAATTCAAGAAGTTTTTTACTTGCTGCTTCTGAATGACTTGAAACATCTTGAACCGCAATTAAATAAACCAAAATATAACAAAAAGCTTTTATTTGGGTTGTTACACTTCAGCAACAAGCAATGCATTTTACTGTCTTTACTCAGAAACACTCAAAAAAATAACTGTAGTAGATTTCCTTCATGTGGCCTTGGAAGCTTAGCTGGCAGAGCATCACTATGAAAGACTGGATCTAAGGTTCAAGTCGTGACCAAGGCTACTCTTTCCAACCCAAAACTGCCACATAAATATTAATATGTTAATCAAATAGTCCCTCCTGCTTTCACACTCGGGGCTTGGGACCCGACGATGGTGCAGTTGCCTATTTTGTTTTGGTTCTTCTTTTATGTACAGGCCTTGAGCTAATATTGAAATGCTGGTATTTGCACCATAGCTTACACCGAATAACACGTGATAATAATCTAATTATACTGATATACTGGAAACATAAAAAAAGTATTAAAAAACTTTGCATTAAGGTTCCCATTTCAGGCATGACTGCATCAAAATAGGCATATGTTACAATTAAAATGCACGGTAGAAATATATGGACACACAATACAAAGATACAAGATAAACTATAAGACGCACGATACACAACAGACGTTGCACAATATGCAGTAAATGTTTCTGGTCATTTAACGAAAATCGTATTTGTATTTACGCTGTGCAAACCAACGTAAAATTAGTAGCACGAAAGACTGTTTTACAAATTTATCTATCTTCTTAAAATTATTGTTTCGCTTACGATAGCAGGTAGACGCATTTGAATCCTCGTTGTCTGGTTATCCCCCATTTTAAACATGAAGGAGATTTTTTTGGTTTGCGGCCATGTTTTTGTCACGTGATTCCCCACCCTGGCGAAACAAATAGAATCGCGGAGCATCGAGCCGAATAATCACCTTATCGAGAACCCACAACCCCACACCTCGTTATATATCGAACTTTTTTTATTGCGGAGGTTAATAATTTAATACACGACTAAATACATTTGTTAATATCCTCATTATCTGAAACATTATACTCACAATGTTAATATTTTCCCTAAGGCATTTTGTCCACAGAATTTATTTTAAAAACTTTTAGGCCGTGAATTAAAATACGCACCGATGGAATGTACTTGCGATTTATTTACGTCCGCCACACGGAAATTATACAGAAAAAGAAGTCAAACGTGAAATCACATTTTGTCTACAGATTTTTTTTAAAAAATCATTTGAAAGACACAGATGGAAATATGAACACACGTGACTTGCTAGTGATATTTACTGTGGCCAAGACCATTAAACGAAATCTGGAGACCAGTCTTAAATCTCAAGCCTCTTCAGCCAATTAGATGCTTATGATTTGAGACTGGTCTCCAATCTTAGTTTTATGATCTTGAGCCTTGATGTCGACACATTCAAGTTGATATGACTCCGGCTTTAAGCATTTGTATTTCAAACATTGAAATCTACTTTCGGGTATGAGCGAACCAACGATTATTAACAGTTGCAACAGGTGAAAGTAAAATCTGATACTCGAACGCATGACTTGCAGATATGACGAAACACGTAATTAAATTCACTTGGGGAAAATAGACAAACCAATGAAATATAGCCATTAGATTTTTTAAATGCACAAATGGATTAAAATAGAGTTTGATAACCATCAATGGTTTATGAAGACTGTATAATGTGTTCTGACAGATTTATGATATCATAAAAGTAACAAGATTATTTGCTCTGTGATAAATAAATATTTAAATTGGGTTTATAAAGGGATAATGATATTTTGTTTGAAGTATCAATGCATCACTGTTAATAAGTGTCTAGGCTCCATGACAGACAACACGTTTTCGATATTTTTTCGAATGAATGATCAGAATCTGCTATAAAAGTATATACTAACAACAGCTTATAAAATGGAATTCAGAAGTAATGTGATATTACGTGTAATTCTGTTGAGTTCTGCTATAGTTGCATCTGAAGACTATGTTTCACAGCAATGCACTGAAGAGAACAACACCACTTGGACATGTAATTATATCCCTAAAAAAATACCAGATGGATTTACAAGCGTTCGAATTGTGGATTTTACGAAACCTGATAAAATAACAATAATCAACAACGACCTATTCACCGATTTGAGTTGGATCAAAATTCTCTCTTTGGAGTTGGCGGATGTGAGGCCTATTTATCCAGAAAGAGGTGATTGTCACTTCTACTCAAACAGCTTCAGTACACTAAAACAGTTACAAGAACTAAAACTACACATGCTAGATGTTAATTTTACATCAGATGACGTTTTCGGGGGTCTTCCTTTACTCCATACCTTGGATATGAGAGACTCAATCCGTGTCACGTTTACAAAATTTATTGCGCAATTTAAAAACTCAACACACTTACCGCGCTTGCGCAATCTTTTTATTTCAAGGTTAGAAACAGATTGTCCCAACGACAACACGCATTTAAACTATGATTTCTTTAAATCATTAGCACCTAGGAATATAGATAGATAGATAGATATTCTTTTAATCCTCCAAAAGAAGAGCGGCATACAAACATGGTAAACATACATGTAACAAATAAGGAAACACAGTTACAATTGACAGAACGGTAATATACATGACATAACAAAATAGACGGAATATTAACAATTAACACGTAATTAACATACAGATAATGGAAGGCATATACATCTTAATGATCAAACAACAAACGAATGAATGAAGAAAAAAGTAGAATTAAATGTGAGAATTATAATTATCAAAACATGTTGTTTATGACGAGATTCAATTTGGTGAACGCACGTAAATTATGGCGCTTAAATACAGCTAATGTTATGATCAAATACGATACCTTGCCGAAACGAAACGCAAGATAAGTATTTATCAATCTGCCATTAATACAATAATATTCTTACATGTGTATGTTAGCGATATATTGTACATAGAGCTGTATCTTGCCGAAACGAAACACAAGATAGAACTTTGATCACAAATATATCGAGTTACATTAAATAATAATTTTAAACGTAAGTACTAAGCATATGGTCAGGTAAAACAAAGTAAAGACAAATCTGAAACACATTCTATCATGTCGCAATATATAGAAATGTATACATGTATTACTATGCAATCTATGCAACAGTACTACTTCTGTCGATTTGAAACAGCAATGGTTTGCACATATAGTGAATGAATCGAGTTATCATTTTAAAACAATTAACTCTTGTAACATCGTCAAGCTCAAAGCTTATTAAACCGGAAATTATTTCTATGAATAAGCTGGTTGCGAGGACTTTGATTACATAGCTGCTTAAATAACTCATCACCTAGGTATTTATGCAAATTTTTCCACATATTTTGACGGAGACTGTCGTTTCTTAAACAATACAATACAAGGTGCTCAGCTATAGCATTAATCGAAATTTTACATTACATAACAACGCCATGGGTAAACTATCGCTTCAAAACAACAACACTATTTCTCATCAGAAACTCTAAATGGTAGTGGATTAGTGCCTCAAGCCACAACTCTATGGCTACGAAATATTACGTTCGAAATGCCCATGCCGCCAAACACACAAACGGAAAGATCGTGAGCATTGAAAATTCCTTGCTGAACGATGTGCAATGGATCTGCGATAGAACAAAAGTAATATTTACAACAAGTTTAACATCAAGTGTGGTTTTGATTTTTATTGTAACGCTGATTGTACTCATTGTAAAACGTAGAAAAAGTATAAAAAGACGTCAGAAATGAGTTGTCGTTCTTGATAAGCTGGATGAAGGCGTGGGACAATATGAGTTCGCAGTGTTTCTTTGATACAGTAGTAGAGATGACGATTTTGTTTCAAAACATATTGTTAACAAGCTGAAGGGCAAACCTTCAGCTTGTTACTGGAATCGAAAGAAACCTTGTCTGCAGTGGTGATATAAATTTGCGACCCAGTTTTTCAATCCATGATGAAACAGCAAGATGTTATGAGCGAGTGTCTGTCGTGCTCGTATTAGTATCGGACAATTTCTTTCAAAGTGTCTACTGTCAGAATGAATTTGATCAAGCATAAATTCAGAGAAAACGTGTTATACTTATGCTAAAAGACCACGTGGACGAAACTCTCATGTCGCCTAGTATGCTGGCATTGTACCGGCGCAACGTGAGAATTCTTTTAAGTGAAGAACATGGACAGTACCAAATTAATCCTTCGTGGGAGGATATATGCAACGCCATTCTGGATAAAATTGAAGTTACAGCATTAATCCAGTCCATTTCCTATCAAGGAGAACATTTTGACAGTTAAGAATACTAGTATTTCATAACAAGGTTTCTGTCTTTACTAAACCTCACTTAAGAATATGTCAAAACAATGTTTCGTCTTTAATAAAACGCTCCTTGATTAGCTCAACAGGTAGCGTAATTGGGTACCGTAATTAGCCATGGACGGCTGGGCGCTGTCGACGTAGGGGTTCGCTCCCCAATAGGGGCAATATCAGTTTAATCATCTCAAATAATAACATCTTAATCTGTATTATTTCTTGTAACAGTAATTATTCGTGTACATGTCTTTTCGTAAATTTGCGATTGGTAATTTTATATTATCACATGACGTTGAGTTAAGTGTATCTGTGGGTTACTTCCTTTCCCGTAAATTAACGATTCGTCTTGGAAAAAAGCCTGTGTTCCACTGCCTTGTAAAAGCTGTCCCTCCCCCCTTGTTTTTTAAAAGCTATTTACAGTGCACATTAAGTATCATCTGACTGATTTGCGTAAACTCTTGGTGTACAGAAATTTGAAACTGATACATAGAACTCGAGTCTAGGTACGTTACTTTAAAATATGTCTTAGTTGTATTGTATTTGGTTTGTTTATTTAAACTGTCTTAGTTATATTGTGCTGATTTTCTTTGTTTAAAGTCATAGTTGTATTGTATTTGGTTTCTTTTTGTTTAAAGTCTGCGTTGTATTATATTCGGTTTTGTTTCTTTAAAGTTTTCGTTATATATTTGGTTTTGTTTCTTTAAAGTCTTCGTTATAATGTAATTGGTTTTCCTTTGTTTAAACTGTTCGTAGAATGTATTTTATTCTAAAATAATAAATCTTAGTTATATTCTATTTGTTGTTGTTTTTTTTTAGCTTGTGTAGACTAATTGTAAATGATATTTAGTTTAAAACCTTTATCTAAATTATATTCCTTTTGTTGTTTTTTTCGTTTGTGTACAATAATCGTAGAATGTGTTTATTCTAAAAATGTTAAAAAGGGGGATGTTTTCGCCGACAGTTTGAATGTGGAAAGCTGTCTTTGAATCGAGTTTAGGTCAGAGACCACTAAATAGTTTCCCATAGACTTACATTATAAGATTTGGTCCTCCTGTGATTTAGTTCATATGACTCTTTCCAAAACTACAACAGATTTGCAAAGTGGCACTCTTGAGCAAATCAAAAATGGCCAGAAATCAGGGTCTTCACCAACTCATTCTCTCAGCATTTTAAACCGAAAGTAACCACCCCCAGAATGTAAACAAATCTTCAACCCAAAATAAGGAAAGTACCAAATTCATTAAAGTGCCACAAATCACCCTTCAAACAGTGTTTTAAAAAATCATTTTTATGTAAAAGTATAGTATTAAAGTCATTTTACATTTTTGAAAACTAAAATTTATTTTATTCTCTATAGTTTTGGCAATTGAATCTTTGAAAATAAAGTAAGCCCGAATCATCCCTAGACAAAATTGTCCAATCCGCGACAGGCTTTTATATTTACTGTCCTCTGACCTAAAGCTTAGCGGAAACCGATGCTCGTTCAATTACATAGGATGTACACGCTATAGATGGTTCCCGATGTTCGTTCAATTAAATAGGATATAAACGCTATAGATGGTTCCGCCAAATACGAACTTGACTTGGTTTGATCGTCTTGCATTTGAGAGAACACGAGACGGGACGTGTATTAATAGCATATTAATAGTATAGCATTATAATTATTGGGTGTATAATTTGGATCAAGTATTTATTTTGACTACTGTAACAGTTATCAAAATTGCGCCGATTTCATGCATTGTTTGTATCAGGAAGTTGTTACGCTCTAGTCTCAATAATTCGACTGCAAGCACAGACCCATTATCAAACTGACTTTACAGATGTTTGTCCTTTAGGTCTCAAGCAGTTACGATCAAAACTGTGGTGGAAATCTGCTTTAAATTCCCTTTTTTTTCACTGCCATTTAAAAATTACAGCACTGCTGTGTTCATTTGTTGCTATAAAACATAAATAGTCTCTAACGTATCAATAAAATAAACACAAATCGATAATCTACAGTGAGGTAGACTTTTAGCAGTGTAACATAAAAACTATTGACATGTGTGGAGGTTTAAAAGTTTTGTTTTCATAATGAACGAAAAAGTTTCTTTAAAAGAGTCACATAATTATATTGATTCTAATTGGAATTAGCTTTTCAGGTATGTTATTTTTCAAAGATATATAAGGTTTAAAAAGACTATTTGAAGCCTTCAAAAGTTGCGATAAAGATTCTTATCGCTGGCATATAGACATAGAAGGACAATTTTCCGCATTGATTTGAATAGTAACTGGGTTGTGCGCGAAGGGCGACCATCGAATATATAGAAAAGCATTTCATTTTCTTTTAGTTTCAATTCATACTCAGCCATAACAGCACATAATTACAATGTTTACTTTTATGTTGGTTTATATAAATGGACACTTTGACCAGACAAGTAATGCATATCACACTTGTTCTTTAAAAAAATTGCATGATTTCAGTTTAAGAAATGCCTAACCAGAAATGTTCTCTCACCACAAGTAATTTGCATATAAAGTAATATATATATTCACTACATGATGTGTTTTCTGTTGCTTTTGAAGAAAAATGCAGCTTTCCACCAATTTTATAATTTCAAAACACTTAATTATGGGTTTCAATTACCCCACCCCCTTAAAATACAGCATTTTCCCCAATTTTAACACAATAACATTTTTTACAAGATATATAATTAAATAAATCAAGTTATTTTACCATAGATTTCATAAAAATCATACTATGTATTGAAAAGAATGATCAACATGAGCCTGTTTTTTCACATTTCATGACAGATACAGGCTAGATCTGGTAGAAGAGAGCTTAATTTTGGAACCTTTTTGACATTACATTCCATCTTTTAGCCTTATTTTCTGGAATTTCTTAGCGATTATGCTCATGATTTGACATAAATCATGTAGAGTGTTTCATTATGTGATATAAACCTATTTCTTGAAATATAATTCATGACTCACTGAGAAATATAACAATTTATATGAAAAATATACCATATTTTGACTAAATTGAAGTAAATAAAATATATAAAAATTATAATCAGGCTGAAATACACCCAAAATTTGCATTTTATTGATGAGACACACTTCAAGAAGCTTATTCCAATCAAAATCCACATAACCATTGCTACTTTCAGTGAATAAAAGCAACAAATTTAAGAATTTAATCAATTTTGCATATTCAAGGGAGGTAATCAGAATAATGGAAAGGCAGTTATCTGTTGTTTATCAATTCATTGTAGTTGATAACCTTGCTAATTTCAATGTTTTTAAACATTACATCTGAAATACAACTAAAATTAGATTTATTTCACTATATTTTAAGAAAGAGACAAAAATCTAAACACTGGTGGGGTGACAAATGCATTATAAAAACACTACACCCCTGCATTCTTTCAAGTTGCATCATTTTAAAAGAGCTCAGGGACCACCAAAACTAAACAAAATAAAGCTGGAAGCAGTCTGTTTGTTTTAAAATATTATGTAAGATTTTTTGGAGCCAAAATGCTGCAAAATTTACAAAAATGTTGCCTCAGATATTCAATGTGACTTGTTGGGAAAAAAATTCCAAAGGCATGATGTCACGACAAAATATTTATCACAAAAGGTAATAATATAATTTCGACAAAATCTTTTCGTGCAAAATGCATTCCAAAACATTCGCGAAGAATGCCAGAAACATTTTTACATGCAGAATCCTTGAACACATAGGAAACTATAAAACTACATGTGATGTAGACCACTATTATTTGTTTGGCACCAGAATTTCTACCATGATACTTATATTACTCAAATGTGCATTTGTATGGAATCTTTATATTATACATGAGCCATTTTCACTTAATTATGGTACATGTTCTATTAATCTACAAGTTTTAAGAAATAAAATATGAGAAAACCCTTACAAGTGCTCATTCTAGTACTAATCGAGCATTGTTTACATCCAGGCTTTAGGTCAGAGACCACTAAATAGTTTCCCATAGACTTACATTATAAGATTTGGTCCTCCTGTGATTTAGTTTACACGACTCTTTCTAAAACAACAACAAATTTGCAAAGTGGCACTCTTGGGCAAATAAAAAATGGCCAGACATTCTCTCAGCATTTTAAACCGAAAGTTACCACCTCCAGAATGTAAACAAATCTTCAAACCAAAATAAGGAAAGTACCAACTTCATTAAAGTGCCACAAATCATCCTTCAAACAGTGTTTTAAAAAATCATTTTCTGGACGAATTATGGGTCATGTATTATATTTATTATTTAACTATTAATAGATGATGTTTAATACGTACATCTAGTTTGACCCAAGAGAGATAAGAGGGTTACTAAAAAAGTTCAGAAAAGATGTTGTTTTGGTAAATACGTAATTTTTGTTACTTATGCATTCAAAATTATTGTTTTAGAAATAAAATGTATTGCTATGAACGTTTTTATGGGTAGAAACCTTAGTTTTTGAAGTGAAATTCTTAAGTGATTTTGACGGGGTAGAAGAACTTTTTGAACATCCCTTTCAATAACGGAAGTTATGTTTGATTGCTCTCCATTTGCATGTAAATATTGTATAGGAAGGATTCACAGGTAGCCAATATGCTAAAAATAGATTCACTGATAAGAATTGACCTTAGCAACCTTGCTAGCGGTACAAATTTTGTATGACTTGCATTCAGTTTACTATAAATTAGCTTGTGTTGAGGCATGGATCTGAAACCAAAATCTTTAAAAAAAAGTTTAGTAAGACACAACAATGTTGCTATGGTGTTTGTAAAGGTGACTCGAGGAATACAGACAAAGAGGGCATGGAAGATGTATCTTTATACCCTTTCCAAAACCAAAAACAAATGAGCATCAGTTCAAAAAGTGGATAAGTGCATGTGGTCGGCTGTATTTTATTATTGACAAAGCAAAAAATTTTAAAAAAGTGGACATGCAAATTCAGTTGATATTTTGTTGGAGGATTAGGACCTACAGAAGGAAATCCAGACCCTATTCGAGCCTCTTTCATTCCGCTTTAGGTATAGAAAATTAAGTCAATCGTTTAGCTGTAGACATTTTATTTTGCATGGCAGAATAATAATTTTGCTGCACCTATATAGATTTTCTCTTGTGAATTATGGTACTATAAATTTTGAACCATTTGCCCAAATCCATTAATAATAATGTCCTTCTCGTCCCCAGCTTCAATACCTGCCTTGCATCTGAAAAACAATTACAACAACAACAAAAACAATACATTTAATTTCTACATTTGATAAAATATACTTAATGACAATGAACAACAGGAAACAGATTGAACCAATTCATTGTCACATTTAGCAAAAAGTGTTTCTTTTATTTTCGGGGTACAGTTTTTATTACGCAATAACTTTTTTATTATAAATAAATAAATTTTCATAATTTTGGTATCTAAATTACTGCAATGCATTCGGTATTATGAAACTGTGAAAAATGTTGATAATATGTATATTTTCCTTGTCAAAATGCAATTATTCCCACCGTCCGTTTTTATTGTCCTTAAGTATATTAACTTAATTACTAGTAATAATACCTACATACATAATTAGCCATATTAATTTTACAATATTGTAAACATAAATATACAGACAAGATTAGTCATGATACATCATAAAGATACTGAAACTGCACCTGTTTCTGACCACCTCCAGCTCAAGATTATATAATGCATGCTTTAACTGCTTGATATGAAAATACTATGAGAATTTCTATGAATCTTTTCAATTAATGCTTGCCTTTTCCCTGACAAATTTAAACCTTGACACTGTAATCAAAGTTTAAGTTAAACATTTGAATGCTCAGGTTATGTCAGATGAGCGAAACTTAACTCAAGGTTGAGCATTTTCTGTTAAATTTACAGCAAATATCTTATCACAAGGAACCATTGTTTACACTGTATTGTACCACCTTCCTAGAAATGTGTATCATGTGGTACTGATAACACAAATTGATGACGTAGCTGTGAATCCTTCCTATTGAAAGGTTCTTGTTAACCTTTAACAATTTCATTGTGATCAAAGATTTCTTACCACTAATGTGGATTGCATAAAACACCTTTTTCCTTGTATCATTTAATTGCAACATCTATTTATGTCAGAAGTTCTCATGTCCATGTTTTGTGATATCTAGTCTAATTAAACGTTTTTACTACATTGCTTAACTTATGTGGACAATATCCATTTCCCTCTACCCAGGGATCTTTCATCCATGCTGATATTCTTCAAGATATCATAATCACATCATTGCCAGTCATATGTGATATTCAATAAAATTTACCACCTATATAACTACTTATACTTGATCTCTATTTCATATCATAGGTCAAACAACTATTCACTTCATATCTACAATCAGATGGATCCAACCACAAATTGGCTCAGGGACATTACATCATTAGCATGAATGTCATCCACATATAACACGTGTGTGTTATACTTTTCTTGTTATTTTAAAGTATATAATGAAAGTCATTTTACATTTTTGAAAACTAAAATTTATTTTTATTTTCTATCATTTTGGCCAATGAATCTTTGAAAATTAAGTAAGCCCGAATCGTCCTTATACAAAATTGTCCAATCCGCGACATGCTTTTATATTTACTGTCCTCTGACCTAAAGCTTAGCGGAAACCGATGCTCGTTCAATTATATAGGATGTACACGCTATAGATAGTTCCCGATGATCGTTGAATTAAATAGGATATACACGCTATAGATGGTTCCGCCAAATACGAACTTGACTCGGCATGATCGTCTTGCGTTTGAGAGAACACGAGACGGGACGTGTATTAATAGCATATTCATAGTATAGCATTATAATAATGGGGTGTATAATTTGGATCTAGTATTAATATTGACTACTGTATCAGTAATCCAAAATGTGCCGATTTAATGCATGGTTTGTATCAGGAAGTTGTTACGCTCTAGTCTCAATAATTCGACTGCAAGCGCAGACCCATTATCATACTGACTTTACAGATGTCTGTCCTTTACGTCTCAAGCAGTTACGATCAAAACTGTGGTGGAAATCGCACTGCTTTAAATTCCCATTTTTTCACTGCCATTTAAAAATTTCAGCACTGCTATGTTCATTTGTTGTTATAAAACATAAATAGTCTCTAAAGTATCAATACAATAAAAAAAATATTCCTCAAATAACACTTTTAAACTTACTATTGTTTATGCCGTGTAAATGTTGATTTTAATGCGATAACCAATGCGTCCCTTTTATAATTCGATAATCTACAGTCTGGTAGACTTTTAGCGGTGTAACATGAAAACTGTTGACATGTGTTGTTTTTTTTCATAATGAACGAAAAAGTTTCTTAAAAAGAGTCACATATATTGATTCTAATTGGAATTAGCTTTTCAGGTATGTAATTTTTTAAAGATATATAAGGTTTAAAAAACTATTTGAAGCCGTCAAAAGTTGCGACAAAGATTCTTATCGCTGGCATATAGACATAGAAGAAAAAATTTCTGCATTGATTTGAATAGTAACTGGGTTGTGCGCGAAGGGCGACCATCGTATATATAAAAAAGCCCTTGATGCGCACAAATGGGCTAGTTACGCTCCTGTCAGAAATGTAAACTAAATGCATGCAAAATATAGTTATGACATGTTATACATGCTTAAGAGGTCGCAAACATTGCAAATGGCGAAAACAGGCTAAAATTTCAAAAAATGAATTTTGGGGGAAATACTTATTGCCACATAGATTTTAGTAAATAAATGTATTTAGCTATGGATGTAGTAAATGTTTGCAAGCTCAATTTAGTCTAATTCATGTTCTAATTACCAAGCACATACTAAAACAAAAGAAAAACCATTTGCATGAGAACTCTGAAATTCATGAACAATATACCAAAGCAACTCATACCTGAAATAAGTATATGCTGGTCTACAATGTTTAGTGCCAATTCGTCAAAATAGTGTTAGGGTTTTCAAGAAATTCAAGGAAATCTTACTTCCTGGTTCAAAGTGAAAGTAGAAAGTGAAAGTAGGAAGTAAGTTTTCATTGAACTTCTTGAGAACTCAGGCATGAACACATTTTCTCAGTTTGCATTGGTTATAGTGTAAAAAACATCTTAACTTAAATAAGTTTTTTACAACGCTAAAGATTTAGGGAAGGAGTTTAGGCGGCTTAAAACTTAGACAATACGAGTTTTTTTGTGCATGACTTGTTTTCACCAAAGGTTTATCATGTTGGGAATAATTATTTTTGAAGCTTTTTTAATTTGAGCCTGTAAAGATGTACTTTTTTTCAGACAAAAAACCTGAAAATATGGAAAATATGAAGTGTATTAGTTGCCCGCTTTGATATAAAGCAATGAAGAGTTGTCTCGCTTTGATATTAACCAATAAGAATTGGTATCTTTAGCGATCATAGATGCATTATATTATTGAATTGAATTGTTTGTGATCTTGACTGTGTTACACAATGGGATTTTAAAATAGTATTAAGCAATACGAGTATATACATGTACAGATTCATAAACCGAAACCGAAAGTACATATTTTGTTTATGATCAATTATCGGAACAATTTAAATATGCGATTACGGATTCTACTTCTATTATTTATGCAGTGGTTTCAACCTAGATTCGGATATAAAATATCCCAAGACTACGAAGACTGCTCTGTGGAAGACAAAATCACGTGGTCATGTAATTTCATCCCCACAGCCGTTCCTAATGGCTTTTCAAAGGTACGAATTGTGGATTTCAAAAGATTTCATAAGGATTTGATTGTCGGGAAAGAAATATTTTCGGACCCTAGCTGGTTAAATGTGACTTTAGTCGAATTTACAGACATGAATGATTCTAACGTAACTTTCCAGCCAGATTGTTTCAGTAAACTCGGAGCACTTCGGGAATTGTTTATACATATGGATAATTACTGGTATCGGGAACCTGCCGTGTTTAGTGGATTACCAATGCTGCAAAAGTTGGATCTTAGTGGAAGCACTCGTTTTAAGCTGTCTAATTTAATGTCAGAAATTACTTCACATGAAATTTTGCCAGGTTTAAAAGAACTGAACATACATGGAATAGGTCAAATTTCGGAGGGACCCGTTAATCTTGGATTTGAATTCTTCCATGCTCTATCGACTCGTAACATTACTCATATAGATATAGGTCGTCTACAAATTACACAATTTAATTTGTCGGCTATGTGTACGGAGTTGGTTTACCTACAGAACTTGAACATGTCATATTCGGTTATTTCAAAATTTTGCGGGATCAAGAAAGTGAAAACAATTTATCTGAAATCAATCGATTTAAGCTACGCTACACTACCAAATAAGGTTATTCAAAAATTCCCGTTGATAAAAGTATTTATAGCAAATTGGAATAGTGTAGTAACTGAACTAAGGCCTAAGCATGAGATTCTAGTACAGCCAAGAATTATAAACGTCACTGGGATATTTACTATGGCAAGAACAAAATATTCGATTCGGAACATCTCGTTGGATATTAACATACACAAGAACATTGTTGTTTACACTTCGGATCTCGTTTTTCGAAATAATGGAATTAAGTATTTAGACTTAAGTTTGCAATGTACGAGTCCGAAATTTGATTCTGTCAGGAGACTTGATATATCAAACAACGGTCTGCAATTTATCCACCCATCAATTCCTTTATGCTTCACAAACTTGGAATATGTTGACCTGTCAGACAACCGACTTTCAGTAATGTTGTCTCGTCACTTTGAAACGGCGAACAAACTGATGTCTAACATTCCAAAACTGCGGAGTATAAATTTGTCTAATAACAACTTGAGTTTAATTCCATCCCAACTTTTCAAAGACAGTGCTGAAATTCAACATATAGACTTCTCTATGAATAATTTACAACAACTTCATTTTTCATTACTTGGTTTAAGTAATCTTGAAACTGTTAATCTCCGCGAAAACAACATTCGATACTTTGACGAACCTTCACTTCACAATTTAAATACCTGTTCGGCAAGGAATAAGCTAAAATTGGTATTAGAAGGAAACCCTTTAGAATGTTCTTCGTGTGATACAAAGAACTTCATAACCTGGATGCTTGAAACTAAAAGAGTAGCTGTATTACCCCAGAACATCACCTGCTTAGACGAAAATGGGAGACTTGTGTTTGTAGACAATGAAACCGTGGAAAACATACAGAAAATATGCAACAGGCCTAAAGTTATATATATAACTATGAGAGTTGTTACTGCACTAGGAATTGTCGCAGCAGTAACTGTTATTAAAGTCAAAAGAGTCATACAAAGACGTAAGATCATAAGACGACTGTCTGAAGGTCAAGGACAGTTTGAATTTGCTGTATTTCTGTCTAACAGTAGCGAAAACGGAGAATTTGCTGAACATTATTTTCACGGTCCACTAAACACAAGCCTAAAGAGTGTAATAAAGCTGGAGCAAGATAGAGAGCGCGATTTGGTGTTCGTCAATAATTTAAAACCTGGACTGTCGTTGAGCGAAGTGACTAACTACTTACCCAGATCTGCCGCACTGGTCGTTGTTCTTTCAGAAGATTGCTGTAAAAATCGGACCTGTGAACATGAATTTACCATCAACCAGGCGTTAGATCAAAATAAGCCAGTATTTTTCATGGCGGATAGCTCCATTGATATACAGAAGATAGATAACACTATTCAGAATATATACAAGTTCAGTGAAAAGTGTTTTTGGAGAGAAAATAATAAAGAAATTTTAACTACACCGTCGTGGGAAAATATAGCTACAGCTATCGTAGACAAAATAAATGTGTAATTTAATTTGAAGTTCAGATTCGAACATGAAATAGTGATACTATAGAAGTTCAAACGGCACTGTGGGCTTTCATCCAGTAAAATTGAACTATTATTTTATATTAGTCGAAGCGCGCCGACTATAATGGATATTACTAAAGGAATACAGACATGTGATGGAAAAGTTCGTAAATTATTTATGTAGCCAGATCTAGTTTCTTTGGTAAGCTGTGTTTTGAGATGTTCCCTTGCTGTCTTGTTGGTTTTTAACTTATCTTTTTACTTGGAGTTATTTCCCTTGATTTGGCGGGAAATATAGTGCCCTCTTTGTCAGTACACAAGTTATTTTCAAGGGAGAAGGTCGCAATCCTCTTGCACCATTTTTTGGCGGTTGTCAACATTTGAGGGGTTTTAGTGGCCTAGACTTTTTATTTGATTTAAGGTAACCTTTCTGCAATGGCTGATGTTCTGTAAATTATTCATTATTATTGGTATTTATTATGATTTAGAAAGTAAATGCAAGAAAGCTTTCATAGTAAAATCCAACATGGCTACCTAACTTATTTCTATCTATCTCATTTTAACTTGCATGTTTATGATTCTTGCATGATCAGATTCTTAATATCTAATTGTTGTTCAATCTAGCTATTATTCAATACTAAAACAGCGTATTAGAGATCAGTTTATACAAAACTGGAATGAAGGTATTAATTCTATGTCAAAATTAAAATATTATAGAATGAATAAAACTGAATTTGGGTTTGAAGATTATCTTTGTGTAGTTAAAAACGAAAGGTTGTGTAAATTGATGGCATGTTTCAGATTATGTTCACATACCCTTGCAATCGAAACTGGCAGGTATACTGGAACCACTAGAAATGAAAGAATTTGTCAGTTATGTACTCAAAATGTTGTTGAATCTGAATTTCATTTTCTTTTATGTTGTAGCAGATATTCGAATATTAGGTCAAACTATTTTAAGTTAACGCCATTGCCTACCAAAAATAGATTTGTAACACTAATGTCATCTAAAAATAAGTGTACTATTCTGAAAGTATGTAAATTTTGAAGAGAGGCTTTTAAAACATATTCTTGTATCCTTGAAATTGTGTAACTGTTTCTTGTATTGTTATTCAAGATATTATATTGCTAAAATGTTTGTATATTGTATGTGTGCATGTTGTTCAAACTGCTATTTTGTGATAGTTTATGTGATTGCTGTATTTTGTATGATTATTTCATGAGCCAAAGGCATAACTTTGCCGAGAGCTGAATAAAAACTTGAAACTTGGTTATTCACAGCACACAGTACTCAGTGAGATCCATGTGGTCCAGGTGTGAGATTGAGGTTTTCTACACCATATCTGATGTGTGAATGGCTAAAGATCCCATAGATCTGTAAGTTTACTCATTGTATCTATTTTTGTGTGTAGAAGCCTTTGTATATAACAAGTACAGGGTACAGCAGGCATAGTCATTGTAATTATTGTTTTTAGGAGTTTTGCGGTAAAGTCTAAGACCACTACACTGAAGTTAGTCTATATTTTAATATGTTTACTTTATTTAAGATAGATGTGTCTATTATAGATCATATGGCTATTATATCATCTATTATGGATTATAAACCTGTTATCATCATGATTGTATTCATAGTAAGCTGTTCATATAGACTATTTAAATGATTGTTATATACTTTGGAATTGTTAATCTTTATCATTTCAGTGCCTGGGTTTGACCGTTCAGTATTTGAGTGTACTGGACAGAATTGATATGGAACTGTATTAAACTGGAATAAATTTAGTATTTACCATACAGTGATCTGGACAGTTGTTATAACTTATAAGTTCACCCCCAACCATACATGTTCTACATTTATAATAATTTACTTGATAAAAAACGTATAATTAAATAATTATTTACAACTCTCCCTAAAGTTCTTTAACAAAAGGTAATTGTTGTTGTTGTTGTTTTTGTTGAAAATTTTGATTTTAAAATGCCAACCTATCCCTGAATGTTAATTACTTTCGCTAATGAACTGTCGTGTGATGACGAATGTCACGTGATGATGGAAAATATCGTGATGTACACAGTTAATTCCTTTATGCAAATTGTTAAACAAGTCATTATGTATAGGAAAAATGTCTATAATTTCACTGAAAAAAGAGTAAAAATGTTTCAAGACCTACGACGGTTATTAAGTCATTGACGTTAGCTATGCAGAATTTCCGATAGAAAATTTCATGACTTAGTTTAAACATATTTTATTGTATAAAAGATCATATCGCCATTGATGGGAGCGAACCCTTACGGCAACAGCGCCTAGCCATGCAATGCCAATTATGCTACCTGTCGAGCTATTCGGGACAACAACCAAAAGGTTTATCGGAAAACTCCGACAAACGTAATCTTTACTGCGTGACATCGCTAGAAATTGCATTGAAAATACCACTTTCTTACACTATCGGCTCATTATATTCACCTCTGTTATAGGCTGGGACTACTTTAAACTACGTTTACTTTAACTCAAAGAAATAGTTCACCAATTACATTTACAATAGTTTGGGTTTCTTCTGTTTTAATGAAAGATAGTGAAGATTTCTGACATTTGTTTTACCCCAAACTTTCAAATTCACAGTTATGACTGTATAAAATAAGAGTTTGGTCAAAACTCTTGACATTGAGCCTTTCGCAGAGATGTAAAGTGAGTGTAAGGAACGACAACTCTGCGAAGGAGATTGTGAAAGTACATTAAAATTATCTGTTCACGCAAGTGGGTCTGGTTAGGAGTTATACCAACATCAGCGGACGGATATTTTTTTATCTCGTTATACTATTATGAGGCAATACTAGTTGAGATTTTTAAATTTTTCTATTTTATCGTTGACAATGCAACGACGAAATGGGATATACCTTAACAAGTGCAATGTCAAAATGAGTAATACCTAAACAAATGCATTTTATCCTTGTTCAGCTTCCTCTTCCCTGTTAACATTTTCAAAACTAAATTCAATTAGAGAATAAAACTCACCCTATTGAAATTTGATATTAATATACACATGTATTAATTACAAAATTATAACTTGATAGTTTTATTTTAATTCAAGATCATCATGAGTGTCAAATATTCATTTAAATTATTTAAAACAGACACGAAACTGAAGAGGAATAATTTTAAGATGATAATGATGATGATACTACTACTACTACTACTACTACTACTACTACTACTACTACTGTTGCTGCTGCTGCTGCTACTACTACTATTTCTACTACAACTACTACTACTTCTACTACTACTAATACTACTACCACTACCACAACCACAACCACTACAACTACCACTACCACTACTACTACTACTTCTTCTACTACTACTACTAACACTACTACTACTACTACTTCTACTACTACTACTACTACTACTACTATTACTACTACTACTACTACTACTACTACTACTACTACTACTACTACTACTACTAGTAGTAGTAGTAATAATAATTAATAATGATGATAATAATAATAATAATAATAATAATTATTTTTATTATTATTATTTTTATTATTATTATTATTATTATTATTTAAATAACTCATTTTAAAAAAATATTGATCCCTTGAATTATTTGTGCGAGTCATTTAGGATGACTTAGGTGAATTCCAACGGTCATTCCGAAAGTCCATGTACCGGTTACCGGCCAATAAATTTTTGCGTTTAGGTTATAACCTTTAAATTTCCAAATATTTTATCTTTCAATGGACTTAAGTTAGGTTGGTGTTTTAGAACTGGACGCCATTTCAGCCAATGAATTGCTTGAGATTTGAGACAGGTTTCAAATTTCAGTATTATAACCGTCAGCCTTGAGTCCGACATTAAGTTGAGTAGGGTGTCTTATATCATATGACAATATTATACTGCAACCCACATTTTTGGGCATTTAGAAATTGAACAAAATGTTTTTTAAAAGTTTATGTGGTCAAAAATAACATTCAGATAATTATAGCATTTTACTAGAATTTTGAATAAAAATTGAATTTTGCATAAAACTACTTTGTAGAAAGATTCCCTGATCAAATCTGTCAGTTTTCTTTTCAGTATAAAATTGGTTTCTTCTGAAATAAAAATAGTCACGGAAAGCTCCATCGGAGTGTTTAGCTTTGTGTGGAAATGCGCAGTCGCCGCACGGTTTCGATTCCCAGCGTATGCTGCCAATATGCTATGCCCTTTTGTCGAACAAAGTATACAATATACCCTTAAAAGTAGCCTACTTCTCTTTCAACATTTTGTCCTGATATTTTAGCGGTTTAAATATCAAAGGCAGTATAGCTTTGGATATTGATCAGTCGCCCGAAGTACAATGTTTATACTTCCTGCCTTCCAATTTTTGCCTTTGTCGTTCTGTAATAAGCTAACCTACATTCTATTCTTAAGAAAATGAATACTATATTCAATATACTAGTTAAGTGTCTATAGTCAATAATTACATTAAGATATCCAAACTGATATCCAGCATTTTTGCAGATTTTTAATAAAATCAACAGCAAGATTTAGGAGTAGTGTCAATTTCTTAACCAGAGGTGATCTAATATTGTAACTTTTCAGAATTTTTAATAGTGTTTTTTATGTTTCATTGTTCTGAAAAAAAAACATCAAAAAAATCTGCTTTATCTGCTAAGTAAATAAAGTCGATTATCTCAGTCAAATTTTTAGAAAAAGCTTGTTGCTTGTTTTATCTGTCTGAGAATAGTCCGAGTGTTACAATAAGCAAAACTCTGTGAAACGATCAACTAGTTTCTTAAATAGATGACAAAGGGTCTTCGAAAGCCACCGAACACGATAAAAACCACAATACTGCAGGTTTGATTGAGCCTGTATATAAGCAGTTATGGAAATGCATAATTACAGGTCACGCCGCCTAGCTCCGGGTTGGGCGTAGCTCAATATATACATGTATACAACGAATGATGTTGTGCTAAATGACCTCGAAATGGCGTAATTGATAAAACCGCTGATTAAATGTACCGGTAGACTTTTTACGTCAGCCACACGGAAATTATACAGAAAAGAAGCCAAAAGTGAAATCACAATTTGTCCACAGAATTTATTTTAAAATTATTTGAAAGCCACAGATGAACACACGCGACTTGCTCGTGAAATTAACTGTGCCCAAAACTTTAAACGAAATCTGGAGATCAGTTTAAAATCACAAGCCTTTTCAGCCAATTATATGCTTAAGATTTGAGAGTGGTCTCCAATATTAGTTTTATGATCTTGAGCCCTGATGTCGACACATCCTAGATCATGTGAGTCCGGCTTTAAGCATTTGTATTTCAAATATTGAAAAAATACATTCCTTTTCGAGCGAACCAAGGATCATTAACAGTTGCAACATGTGCAAGTAAAATATGATACACGGAAGAAGTAATTCAATTCACAAGATTAAAAAAGAATTTGATAACCATTAGTGGTTTATGAAGACTGTATAATGTGCTCTGACAGATAGATGATATCATAAAGGTAACAATATTATTTCCTCTGTGATAAATTAATAATTAAATTGTGTTTATAAAGGGATTATATATAATATATAATATTTTGTTTGAAGTATCAATGCATCACTGTTAATAAGTGTCTAGGCTCCATGACAGACAACGAAACACCAACGCGTTTTCGATATTTTGTTTTCGAATGAATGTTCAGAATGTAACGTAGTGGTTAATTCTTACAAAGGTCTTAGGGTGTAATAATACGAACACCAGTTGAGTTCCGAAATAACTTTATATATCTTAAGCTTTTAACAGTTTATTTTATGTTTAAACCGACTTTCTAAAACATAAACAGTTCTTTCATATAAGTATAAATATTCCTAGTAAATTTCTAAGTGTCATTTCCTAAGAGCCTTACGTGGCCCATTCCGGCCGTCCGGTCGTTCACTTCTTCCAATATACAGAACAATATCTCTGGCTTTTATGCAATACCATAGACTGTTCATGCAGACTAATTACTGTTCGAGATGACTGTTTGACATGAAGAATATATAAAACTACAATGACAGTTATATAACGTCTTGCTTAAACATGACAAGATCGAGTCCAATGTAATTGAAAGATGCAGGTGAAGACATGAAATGACCTGTGGCTAAAATACTTTTGACCGAGCAAGTAATTAGTAAACAAACTAATTGATGTTATCTAGGAAAGGATATTAGTAACTAAACAAGGCCCGTAATATATTTTAAAATATAAATGTTTAACACCTAATATGTTGGTAAATTATTAGCATAATTTCCTTATTACATTACAAGAATCTGCTACAACAGTATATCCTAACAACAGCTTATAAAATGGAATTCAGAAGTAATGTGATATTACGTGTAATTCTGTTGAGTTCTGCTATAGTTGCATCTGAAGACTATGTTTCAGAGCAATGCACTGAAGAGAACAACGCCACTTGGACATGTAATTATATCCCTAAAACAATACCAGATGGATTTACAAGCGTTCGAATTGTGGATTTTACGAAACCTGATAAAATCACAATAATCAACAACAACCTTTTCACCGATTTGAGTTGGAGCAAAGTTCTCTCTTTGGAGTTGACGGATGTGAGGCCTATTTATTCTCAAAGAGGTGATTGTCACTTCTACTCAAATAGCTTCAGTACACTGAAGAAGTTGCAAGAACTTAAACTACACATACTAGATGTTAATTTTACATCAGATGACGTTTTTGGGGGTCTTCCTTTACTTCATACCTTGGATATGAGAGACTCCGTCCGTGTCACGTTCACAGAACTTATTGCGCAATTTAAAAACTCAACACTCTTACCGCGCATGCGCAATCTTTTCATTTCAAGGTTAGAAACAGATGGTCAGAACGACAACACGCATTTAAACTATGGTTTCTTTAAATCATTAGCACCTAGGAATATAACTGACATAGATTTAAGTGGAATAAAGGTTTCGTATTTAAATTTATCAGCAATCCTCGAAAATATGCCTTTTCTCCAGTATTTAAATCTGTCGCATTCATCAATGGGAAAATATGAAGTCGACGAAGAAACAGTTCTGCATCATCGCCGACCATTTAAGGTCTTTGATATTAGCAACGCCGATTTCCCGCGGGATAGGTTCACGTTTTTACCCGGTCAGATTACATTCAGCAACAACATGGGTAAACTATCGCTTCAAACCAACAACTCTTTTGAAATCGGTTTTTTCTCAGAAACTTTAAATGTCAGTGGATTCGTGCCTCAGACCACAACCTTATGGTTTCGAAATATTACGTTTGAAGTGGACATACCGCCAAACACACAAACTAAACACATAGTTCTAAGACATAACGGACTCATATACATGGATATCGTATGTAAGTGCGAACAATATTTCTTTTACCTACCTAGACGTGTCACATAATGATATGGAAATGTTGCATCCGAGCATTCTGTCATGCTTTCCGAACCTCGAAACGGTCGATCTTTCCCATAATGCTCTTTACAAAATGGCGTCTGACAATTTTGAATTGTTCACAAATCTCTTTAAGAAACTCAAATTGCTGCTTGTTGTCGATCTATCTAACAACGATATTAGTTTTCTTCCTGTTGAACTGTTTACAAAGAATGAAAACCTTGAGTACATTTATCTCGCTGACAACAGGCTCGATCAGATCCACTTCCGCTTGGAACATTTACATCGACTAAAATTTCTTGATCTTCGAAACAATAACATACGTTACTTGGACGAACGTTCATTTTATATCTTAAACGGAATTCAAACCTCTTGTCTTGTAGAGAAACTTAAGCCCTCTGTGGTACTTGATTCAAATGAATTTGAATGTTCCTCTTGTGAAAGTAAAGGATTCATAAAATGGACAATTGAAGCCACGAATGTCGAAATCCTTCCTAAAAAGCTGAAGTGTACTAATGAAAACGGACAGATTGTGAGCATCGAATATTCCGTGCTGAACGATGTGCAATGGATCTGCGATAGAACAAAGGTAATATTTACAACAAGTTTAACATCAAGTGTGGTTATGATTTTTCTTGTAACGCTGATTGCACTCATTGTAAAACGCAGAAAAAGTATAAAAAGACGTCAGAAAAGAGTTGTCGTTCTTGATAAGCTTGATGAAGGCGAGGGACAATACGAGTTCGCAGTGTTTCTTTCATACAGTAGTAGAGATGACGATTTTGTTTCAGAACACATTCTTAACCAGCTAAAGGCAAACCTTCAGCTTGTTACTGGAATCGAAAGAAACCTTGTCTGCAGTGGTGATATAAATTTGCGACCTGGTTTTTCAGTCCATGATGAAACAGCAAGATGTTATGAGCGAGTGTCTGTCGTGCTCGTATTAGTATCGGACAATTTCTTTCAAAGTGTCTACTGTCAGAATGAATTTGATCAAGCATTTGTTCAGAGAAAACCTGTTATACTTATGTTAAAAGATCACGTGGACGAAACTCTCATGTCGCCTAGTATGCTGGCATTGTACCGGCGCAACGTAAGAATTCTTTTAAGTGAAGAACATGGACAGTACCAAATCAATCCTTCGTGGGAGGATATATGCAACGCAATTCTGGATAAAATTGAAGTTACTGCATAAATCCAGTCCATTTTCTATCAAGGAGAACATTTTGACTATTAAGAATATTTCATAACAACGTTTCTGTCTTTACTAAACGTTACTTAAGAATATTTCATAACAATGTTTCTGTCGTTATCAATAAGATCCTTGATAAGCTGAATAGATAGCGTAATTAGCATAGCACTGCTGGGTGCTGTCGCCGTAGGTGGTTCGCTCTCCAATAGGGGCAACATCATTTAAATAATCTAAAATCCGGTGTTTGGTGTGAACGGACGTGTTTTTGGTGCTCTATGAAAACTGGACTTTATTAACGTTTAATGTTGTAAAAAACTTATGAAAAGTGTATCATTGTGCGTAGAATTGGACGGACTAAACGGTAGTGATAAAATATTTTTGGAGGTTTATGCAGTAAAAGGTATATATAACTTTTTTTCTGGAAACAATACGGATAACAAGAGCAAAATAAACACACTACCATATTAGTGATATATCAGTTACTGTCGCTCACGGGGCAGTTAACGAGTTGATCATCACAAAAGCCTGTAAAGCGCTATTGTTATTGAACGCTGATCGCCGTTGATGAATACGATATACGATGTATGAACTTATAACAGTACATCCATAAATATGTTTTGAGCTTAGATGGTAGAAAATGTGCTGAGTTATTACAGAAAACATGAATAGTTATCGTTCTCCGAATGGTCCCAAGCATTTTAATAGTCCAACGGAGCGATGCAGTCCGATAGCTACCAATAATGAGAACACTTACCAAACACTGCAACCGGCATACGGATTACGGCCTACGACAGGTGGTTATGAATATAATAGTGATCTATATACGGCTTACAAAACATACCACAGTCCAGAACAAACGTATATAAAACAGATGTATGCAGACATAAATAGCCCAGATATTACACAAATATCCCCGGGATTCACTTCACAGATATCTGGGACACAATTCAGCTGTGTTCTAGACAGAGACTTAATTAATCTTCCTAGAGATTTGTATGTAAGCAAGCTATTAAGGCTCACGCATGAATCTGAAACTGATATATCCTCATACAGAGAACTGCTTCTCCGTAGAGCACGAACGATAGAAGGTTGTCCGACCGGCAAGATGGTAACCCGAAGAGGATCCAGAAAAAATCAATAATCATGAAACTGGCAAATGACTGTTATGTGCTTGATTCTTTTATTTAAGGCGAACGATGTGCTGAACTCGAGGGTCTATTCAGCAAAAGTAAAACACAGAAAGAAAATGAACCAATTATACCCAACACTGACAATACATCAAAAAGAAATAGCTCAACAGAATTCCAGATAGAACTAAGTAAAGTACTGAACATGATCGACCTGAATAAAAAGTACTCGGAGATGAAAGAAGAACAGTGTAAACTTTCAGATTAAGTGAAATCTCTCGAGTGTGAAACCAAACGTCTTAGCAATGAAAATGTAGTACTCAATGAGAAAATAGACCTATACCAGCAAAAACTTCAGGAAACTGTGAGTAATATTATAGACCAAATGAATGCTATAAACTCAAGAGTAACTCTCACGAATTCTTTCATAACACAGAGAAAGGAACGGAGCAGCTCCGGAGATGATCAAATCACTAAGACGGATGATAACCACGATTTTACCAGAATAGAAGTGGTAACACATAACTAGCGAGAAATTAAGTCGGCTACAGACAGGAAAAATGACTGCAACCTTTCAGCGAACTCCAAACTAGAAACCGACGCGAAGAAGAAAAACATCGACGCGCCTAACATTAATAAACAGAACGCATTGAACGACGTGCCTACATACGCAGACGTAGTGAAATGCCGACATACGAAATCAGAGACACATACACTTAATCCAGAAAATGAGAAAGGGTCGTTGATGGTCCAAGACCCTGTAACAAAACGGTGGTCAAGGGCACAGAAACCTTGCAGGAATACTCAAACTGAACAGATAAATTCATCTATTCAGAAAGAAACACTCATCCCTAAACATGACGGGAAACAAAATTGAAACGGTTATTACAAGCGATAGAGGAACACGACAGAACGGAAACAGTAATGGACTGGGTACTGACAAACAGCTCAACAAACAATGGCGAAAGTTAACTTCGTGGTCGGAATCAGCCAAAATATTTAAAGGTAAATACACCGGAAGAGTCAAAAGATACTTTATTGATGGCACACACCGCGAATCAACGGAATATGGACTTAAAGAGTATTTACCAGACCGAGGAGTTAACCCGATAGAACTATCCCTTTTTGAAAGCAGACGAGGTAACATTTGTGCAAAAGTGACGATCCCTTACTTCGAAGACTATATCATTGAGGACGTACATTTCTGGCCTCGGTTTATGAGATGCAGCAAATGGATTTCCAAGAATAAATCGAATCATAGGCGAAATCACTCGTACGAGCAGTCGTTTAATTTTGATGAAAATTGCGACAACGTTGACGTAGAATAACAAAAATGTGTAGCAATACAAACAGAAATCTTAAACAGTATACTAGAGAAAGCATTAGACTTGTCACATGGAACCTAAGGGGTGTTATGTCGTCGGCAGCGTCACTCAGCTGTTTATTGGATGAACACGATATTGATATAGCATTTGTTACGGAGCACAAATTATTTGAATATTCAAAAAACTTCTTTGACTCCATAAATAAGAATTATAACCATTCCACTAGCTGTGATAGCAATTTTTGACATGTTTTCAGGGTTAAGATGTGGTAAAGGTGGGGTTTCCATATTATATAAAAATGAGCTAGAATTTTCTATAAGGAAAATGATAGAGATAGAAAATGACAGAATAATAGGCATCGAAATCAACTGTAAACATGAACTAAAATATTTGCTTTCTGTATATATATGCTTCCTCGAATTACCCAAACGAAAAATACACGGATAGCCTGAATACATTAGAAGCTATTTGTAGATCATATTCCGATACAGGCATTGTTATCTCCCTTGGTGACATGAATGCTGAAGCTAACTATTCTCGCAGTGAAAACCATACAAAATCTTTCCGTGATAAGTCAGTCACGAGATTTCTTGAGGAAAACGAAATGATGTCTATTGTTCAGTCATCAGATTGTATTGGGCCAAACTATACTTTCGGTGTAACAGAAAAATGTTTAGATCATATTGTGATATATATTCTAGATCAAGAATTTGTTCAAAAAACAGAAATTCTGCAAGATGATTTGTTTAACGTATCAGACCATTTACCAGTACTAGTTATTTTAAAAATCCCTCTAAACTTTATTAACATTACATCGTCCAATAAATGTTTTGCTTTGCATAAAGTAAATCTATCAAATATCGACAAATACCAATCTAAACTAGCAGAATTATCGAAAAGCTCAAGTGAAGGTGACGTTGATAGGATGTACGATGACATAATTCCTGCAATCACATCCGCAGCGGAATTCTTACTACCGAAAAGCAAATACAACCAGCACGCGAAACCGTACTGGACCCGCGAAGTTAAAGAGGCACACACAAAACAGAGACATGCCCGTAGAGAGTGGATAGCTCTCGGCAGACCGCGAGGCGCAAATAGCGAATCCTTTAAACACTACAAAATGCTTAAAAGCGAGTTTGGTTCTAATTCAAAAGAGAGAAATCGAAATTATAGAAAATAAATTCATAACGCAGCTTACTGAAGCTGTCGAATGCGATAACAAATTATTTCGGGGTTTAGTTAAAATGAGAAAAGGGCGAAAATCACACACCTGCACCCAAATAGAAACGTTAAACGGACTATCACGTGATCCTATAAAAATTGCAGAGGAATTTCGAAACTTTTATAAAGAATTGTACTCGCCGTTGAAAGAGCCGCACTTTGACGAGGAATTTAAACTGCATATTGAAAACATTGTTACTTACATTAAATCTATAAACTGACAATTGCCTGATAACCCAGTAATACTGCCAAATCTTAGCGCGGACGTAATATTTAAGTACGTAAAATCTTTAAAAAACAATAAAGCACCATCTTTCGACAATATTTGTAACGAACATATTAAATATGGTGGTTATGCCGTTATCGATTCACTCACATCCCTTTTTAACTGTATAATAAAACAAGGCAAATTACCACAAAAGTGTAAATTAGGAATGATTATTCCGGTTTACAAAGATAATGGGAAATCAAGAGCGGATCCAAAGAATTACAGGCCCATTACACTTTTACCATGCATTTATAAATTATTTGAAAAGCTTATCCATGAATTATTAACAAACTGGGTAGACAAAAACTGTAAAGATTTTCCTAATCGGCAACAAAATGCATATCAAAAACATACAGGTGCTATTACAGCTTCGTTTAACTTACAAGAAACTATATATTACAATATTGAATTACATAGCAGAGTTTATCTTTGCATGCTTGATACAAGACAAGCTTTCGATACCGTATGGCTTGATGGGGTCTTCCATAAACTTCACCAGTTAGGAATAACGGGTAAAATGTGGTCACTTTTAGTGGATGCCCATACAGATATGTCAAGTTGTATCTCGGCCAATGGAATAAGATCATATTTTTTGAACTGCAACAGGGCATCCGACAGGGTGGGGTAATGTCCACCTGGATCTTTAAACTTTTCATAAACGATCTTTTAAACTCACTCGAGGAAAGTCAATGTGGAACTTGTATTTTAAACTTAGCGACAGGAAACACTACGCTCGCGGATGATATTGCGGTTATGGCTATCTCTCCGCAAAATCTGCAAACAAGGCTAAAAATTACTTATAGGTACACTCAAAAGTATAGATATGTAATTAATCCTACAAAAAGCCAGGTGCTACTTTTTGGCAAGCGCTCGCGATTGCAACCGACATTAACATTCAAACTGGGCTCTGAAAACATCGCCCAGACGAGACAAGCAAAACATCTTGGTATATTTTTAAATGATAAGCTTACAGATACCGATAAAGTTGAAAATGCCACAAGGAAAGCGAAGTCATCTCTATTCTCTCTATTTTCTATAAAAATTAACTCAGACTATATCAATCCTATCACATCAGCTTCACTTGTAAGTAGAATATGTATACCACAACTATTATATGGCTGTGGAGTAACTTTGGAGAAACTTAAAACAATTTGAATATGATAACTTGGATAAATTTCAAAGACTTACCGCCATAAAGATTCAAAAGTTCCATATGAGAACAAGAACAGATATGTGTTTAAACATGCTAGGATGAAAAAAACATAGTTTATGAAATCGATTACCGGAAACATGTATTTTATGCAATTTATGTTATTTACCCAATAAAGTACTAACTTCGCATGTTTTTAATGCGCGCCTCTCAACTTATGTCTGCTCTGTTGTTAAACTGCAAAAAGGATTCATTCCAGATGTAATAAGAATTCTTGACAAATATAATCTTTCACATGTTTTAATTAACTATATTCAGACGGGTGTATTTCCGAACAAAAACGCTTGGAAATTAACATGCAGAAACTCAATAAGAAACTACGAAACCATTAAATGGTCAGAAAGATTAAATACAGATAATGATTTTGCTAGATTTAAATTTCTGCATACGAATATTGAGCATATTACCAAACAAAAGTTTTCTTTGTTCAAAATGTGGAATACTTTCATCTGACGCAATAAAGCACTGTGCTCTTGAATGTTCAGCGACAAAAGACAAAATGCTTTCATTTTTTCATAACATTTCTGTAACATTCGGACAATCGGTAACAATATAACTAAACAGTAATGATAATGAAACAAAATTTCAAAAAAATGATAGATTGACGTATTTCAGCAATCACAAATCGCAATGTTCATAAACACTTCCTCAGAATCGCAATAAAATACATAATATATGCTTTTCATGCATAAAAATAATTAATAACAGATTAATAACCAGTCAATTTTATACCAATCATCTCATATACGTGTAATACATGTATATAATATTTTTACACTTCGTACAATAGTGTAAAATCCTCATTACATTAACAATTAAATTAAACATTGTTTATGTCGCCAGTTATTTTATGTTGTATCAACGTTCTTTTCCATGTGTTGCAAATATGTGTTGTATAATCCATTGTCATGTTTGTAATCAATCGTAATATAAGTGCATATCTTCTTTTTTAAATATGTGTTGTAAAACTCATTTTCATTCTGCTGTTTTTCTGTTGTTGTATTTTCATAATTTAGCACCATTTGTGATATGCACGCATGTGTTTCATCTTAGTCATTTGTTATATGTATGCATGTCTTCTTTCGAACATCTGTATTCATATGTATATGCTTTGTTAATCACTATGTGGAAAATAAAGAGAATATACATATACATACATTTCTCTCAGGAATGTTTGTTATTTGTGATGTATATGTGATTTTATGTTTCGGTGTTCAGAGAAAAAGAAAAAAACATCAAAAAGTTTTTCAATCTGCTCGGAAAAAAAGTCGATTTTTTTTCAGTCAAAATAGTAGAAATCGCTTGTGTCTGTGTGGTTTAGATGAAAAAGGCTCATGGGTGGCCACCGAACACGATAAATACCACAATACTGCAGGTTTGATCGAGCCTGTCTATCAGCAGTCATGATAGTTCATAATCACTGTGCATGCAGCATGGCCCTGGGTTGATCGAAGTTCAATATTCATGCAACTAAAGATTTCGTGCTCAATGGCTTTCAAAGGGCGATAACAGCACTGGTTGAATGTACGGGGCTACTTTTTACAGAAAAAGAAGCTAAACGTGAAATCACATTTTGTAGTCCGAATTTATTTTAAAAACTTTTAGGCCGTGAATTCCACCGATGGAATGTACAAACGCCACGCGGAAAGTATACAGAAAAAGTCAAAAGTGAAATTACATTTTGTCCACAGAATTTATTTTCAAATCATTTGAAAACCACAAAAGGAAATATGAACACTCAAGCCACTTCAGCCAATTAGATGCTTGAGATTTGAGACTGATCTCCAATCATAGTTTTATGATCTTGAGCCCTGTTGTCGGTACATCCTTGATCAAGTAACCCAGGCTTTAAGCATAAAAATACTTTCGGGTACGAGCGAACCAACGGTTATGTACTGTTGCAACAGGTGCAAGTAAACCATGATACTTGCATGACCTGCACATACGATAATCAGGTAGACTTTTAGCGGTGTAACATAAAAACTGTTGACATGTGTGGAGGTTTAACAGTTTTTTTTTTGTTTTTTTTTTCATAATGAACGAAACAGTTTCTTAAAAAGAATCACATGTATTGATTCTAATTGGAATGAGCTTTTCAGGTATGTAATGTTTTAAAGATATATAAGGTTTTAAAAACTTTTTGAAGCCTTCAAACGTTGCGACAAAGATTCTTATCGCTGGCATATAGACATAGAAGGAAAATTTTCCGCATTGATTTGAACAGTAACTGGGTTGTGCGCGAAGGGCGACCATCGTTTATATAGAAAAGCGCTCGATGCGCACAAATAGTTGGGCTAGTTACACTCCTGTCAGAAAAGTAAACTAAATGTCTGCAAAAATATAGTCGTGTCATGTTATACATGCTCAAACTAGTCTTCTGTTTAGAAGGGGGAGGGGGGAATTTTTGGTAAATTTTCATATACAATTCCAAAGCACTTCCTATGGGAAAATATTTATACACATGTAAATTATGAAAGCCTTTCTTGTAACTGTTTCATTCTGCATTTGTAAAGGTTTTGTCTGAAGCGTGGCACAAAGAACAAATAAAGGCCTATATTTTTTGTTAATAACTGTATTTGTATGGTTTGGTGGTATTTCCTAATTACTGTATATCAAACCGAAACAGCTCGTTCACTTTAAACGATTTTAATAAACTCGGGTATGAACACATTTTCTCAGTTTGACTAGGGTATAGTGTAAAAACATCCTATCTTGTATAAGTTTCTTACAACCCTTAAGATTTAGGGAAGGAGTTTAGGCGGCTTAAAACTTAGACAATACTAGTTTTTTTTATGCATGACTTGATTTCACCAAAGGTTTATCATGTTGGGAATAATCACTTTTGAAGCTTTTTCAATTTAAGCCTGTAAAGATATAATCATTTTCAGACCAAAAAACTGAGAATAAGGAAAATATGAAGTGTGTAAGTTGCCCGCTTCGATATAAAGCAATGAAGAGTTGTCTCGCTTTGATATTAACCAATAAGAATTGGTATATTTAGCGATCGTAGATACATTATATTATTGAATTGAATTGTTTGTGATCTCGACTGTGTTACACAATGGGATTTTTAAATAGTATTAAGCAAATACATATCAATACAAGTATACACATGTACAGCTAGTTGAACGGAAATCGAAAGTAGATATTTTGTTTATGATCAATTTGCGCAACGATTTAAATATGCGATTACGGAATCTACTTCTATTGTTTATGCAGTGGTTTCAACCTAGATTCGGATATAAAATATCCGAAGACAACGAAGACTGCTCTGTAGAAGACAAAATCACGTGGTCATGTAATTTCATCCCCACAACCGTTCCTAAAGGCTTTTCAAAGGTACGAATCGTGGATTTCAAAAGATTTCATAAGGATCTGATTGTCGGGAAAGACATATTTTCGGACCCTAGCTGGTTAAATGTGACTTCAGTCGAATTTACAGACATGAATGATTCTAACGTAACTTTCCAGCCAGATTGTTTTAGTGAACTAGGAGCACTTCGAGAATTGTTTATACATATGGATAATTACTGGTATCGGGAACCTGCCGTGTTTAGTGGATTAACAATGCTGCAAAAGTTGGACCTTAGTGGAAGCTCTCGGTTCAAGATGTCTAATTTAATGTCAGAAATTACTTCACAGGACAATTTGCCTAGTTTAAAAGAACTGAACATAAATGGAATAGGTCAAATTTCTTCAGGGAAACCCGTTAATCTTGGATTTAAATTCTTCCATGCTCTATCGACACGTAACATTACTCATTTAGATATATGTAAGTTAACAATTAAACTTAATTTGTCGGCTATTTGTACGGAGTTGGTTTACCTACAGCACGTGAACATGTCATATTCGAACATTATACAAATTTACGGATTCAAGGAAGTGAAAACAATACATCTGAAATCAATCGATATAAGCTACGCTAACCTACCAACTAAGGCTTTTCAAACAAACCTACCGTTTCCAGAAGTACCTTTAACAAATTGGAATAGGGTATTAACTAAACTAAGGCCTAACCAAGAGATACTATTGCAGCCAAGAATTGTAAATGCCACTGGAATATTTACAAGGGCAAGACCCGAAACAACATATTGGATTCGGAACAGCTCGTTGGAAATCGACATACACAAGAACATTTTCGTTTACACTAATGATCTCGTGTTTCGAAAGAATGGAATCAAGTATTTAGACTTAAGTTTGCAATGTACGAGTCCGAAATTTGATTCTATCAGGAGACTTGATCTATCAAACAACGGTCTGCAATTTATCCACCCATCAATCCCTTTATGCTTCTCCAACTTGGAATATGTTAACCTGTCATACAACGAACTTTTCGAAATGATATCTCAGCATTATGAAATAGCGAACAAACTGATTTCTAATATTCCAAACCTGCGGAGTATTAATTTGTCGAATAACAACCTCAGTTTCATTCCATCCGAAATTTTCAAAGACAGTTCTGGAATTCAACATATAGACCTCTCTATGAATAATTTACAACAACTTAATTTTTCACTGCTTGGCTTAAGCAATCTTGAAACTATTAATCTCCGCGATAACAACATACGATACTTTGACGAAGCTTCACTTCACAATTTAAATAACTGTTCGGCAAGGAATAATCCAACATTGGTATTAGAAGGAAACCCTTTAGAATGTTCTTCATGTGATACAAAGAACTTCATAACCTGGATGCTTGAAACTAAAAGAGTAGCTGTATTTCCTCAGAACATCACCTGCTTAGACGAAAATGGGAGACTTGTGTTTGTAGACAATGAAACCGTGGAAAATATCCAAAAAATATGCAACAGGCCGATAGTTATATCTATATATATGATAGTTGTTACTACACTAGGAATTGTAGCAGCAGTAACTGTTATTCAAGTCAAAAGAGTCATAAAAAGACGTAAGATCATAATAAAACTGTCTGAAGGTCAAGGACAGTTTGAATTTGCAGTATTTCTGTCTTGCAGCAATGAAAACGGAGAATTTGCTGAACATTATTTTCACGGTCCACTGAACACAAGCCTAAAGAGAGTTATAAAGCTGGAGCACGATAGAGAGCGCGATCTGGTGTTCGTCAATAACTTAAAGTCTGGACCGTCGTTTAGTGAAGTGTCTAACTACTTACCCAGATTTTCCGTACTGGTTGTTGTTCTTTCTAAAAAGTGTTGTAAGAATCGAACCTGTGAACATGAATTTACCATCAACCAGGCATTAAAGGAGAATAAACCAGTATTTTTCATGGCGGATAGCTCCATTAACATACAGAAGATAGATAAAACTATTCAGAATATATACAAATTCAGTGAAAAGTGCTTTTGGAGAGAAGAAAATAAAGAAGTTTTACCTATACCGTCGTGGGAAAATATAGCTAAAGCTATCATAGACAAAATTAATGTGTAATTGAATTTGGAGTTCAGATTCGAACAATAAATAACAAGACTTTAAAAGTTCACACTGCACTGTAGGCTTTTTGCCAGTGAAATTGAACTATTATTTTATATAAATCGGAGCGCGCCGATTATATTTGTTTTCACTAAGGGAATATAGACATGTGGTGGATAAGGTCATAAATTGTTTATAATGTTTTGAAAGTAAGACAGCGAAATATGATGGAAGATATCTTGGAAAATAAACGTATAAATAAATTGACAACTCTCCATAAAGTTATATACCGGAAGTTAGTGTTAATGTTGTTGTTGTTTTATAATATTGATCTTAAAGCGGCATTACTTCAATTTAACCTGCTCTTGTATGAAATATAACATGTATTTGGATAGGCACAAATTTGCAGCATTAGTTCGGGCTAATAAAATTTTAATTTACTAAAATAAATTTGGTATGCGCGACTTAAAGCGAAAGAAGGATTTCCGAAACGACACAGAAATCGAGATCGCGCATGAAGTGGTCTCTTCGTCGGTGCTAAATATAGCTCCATTATATATAGCTTCTTAAAAGTTCGACAACGACAATTTAACAATATCATTGAAAATCCCGTCTATAAGAAAGAATTCAATCGGACATTTTGTGTTATGTTAGAGAGTTTATATATTGGAGTCTATAAGGACAAATGTGATTTTTCAATAGTATATACTTACTTAAGTTGAGGGCTGGGGCTTTAAAATACCAAAACAACCCTGAGTATTAATTATTTCCGTTACTGAACTGTCATGTGATGATGAATGTCACATGATGATGGTAAAAAGCATGTGATATACACAGTGAAAACGCTTCTTGTTAAATTACATTATGCATATTGTTAAACGGGTCATTGTGTATCAGAGAAAATCTATTATTTCACTGAAAAATGAAAAAAAATGGTACAACTGTTTAATGACCTATGACGGTTATTTAGTCATTAAAGATAGCTATGCAGAATTACCATTATTTCGGAATTTAAGTTATAACAGTGGAATTCGGTTATTTGAATAGTCCATTTGTCAGGTTCCTTGATTCAATTAACCGGAGTATTATAGATAAATACAAATTATTTAATAAAGATGGAATAACAATAAAAGTATTTAAGATTTAAAAATATGATATGAGCCTTTGAGAGAAAAAAGCAACACCACAAATAAGAAAAAAAACAACAACACAACAGTATAGAATTTCAGGGAATTATTAGATTGAGCTATTTTTCTTTTCTGTTCTAACCTTTCTTAACGTATGTAAAATTCAGATATATTTATAACATTTATTTGGGCAAAGTTGTATCGAACTGCATTTTACCGTTAGTGAAGTTTTACCATCTTTATTGGCGCTACCGATTAATCAGTATATATTATTATATTACATATTACTCTATATATGTATTATTACATATTACTCTATATATGTTTATATACGTCTATAATTAAAACGTTGATTTAACCGAATGCACAAATTGGAGAAAACAGTGCAATGTTTAATCGATTTCATCAATAGGTTCTATTGTTGTTAATTGTTTGCAATAAATTGATTTAAAAGATATATAAAATAAAGTAAACTTATTTTTAAGAGATATAACAAAATCGGTTTGTATAAAAATTGATACAATTATGCCCTTTGAGAAGACAGTTATTCGGCACTACCACCAGGACTACATAATTACGGTATGCCGCTCAGTTATAGATATTGACATCATGTCTAAACAACGGATGTCGCACCTTTCGTACAATCGGGTTCTCGTATTTATCACTCTCTTACACTATTGGCTCACTACATTCACCTCTGTTGTAGGCTTGGACTATTTTCAACTACTTTTCTTTAAACTAAAGAAATTTTAGCTCACGAATTACATTTAAAATTGCATAGGTTTCTTCGGTTTGAAAGGAAGATTTCTGTCATTTGTTTCACCACAAGCAGAGACCTATATATATGTATAATATAGGTCTTTGCCACAAGCTTTTAAATTCATAATAATGACTGTATAAAATAAGGCTGTCAAGTTTGGTCAATATTCTTGACATCGAGCCTTTCGCAGAGATGTAAAGTGAGTGTAAGGAACGACAACTCTGCGAAGGAGATTGCGTATTTATAACGACACAGCAGTTGTGCCTAAAATGATCATATTTTAAAAATTATTCATGGTTATCAACAACCATATGGAAAATACAGTAAATGATACCAAACTATATCATAAATTTATTTTAAAGCAATAAAACAGAAGAAAATTAATTAATGTTTGATAATATTATATGACTCAGGCCGCTGTTTTAAAAATAGAAAAAAAAGTTTTAATAGATCTATCATCATAAAACAATCATCTCAATACGCTCTACACACATACACTCAACCAAAGTTCTAATTGGTCATTTTTTGTCCGTAATTGTTTTAGAAAGACACTGAATTCACTGTTTATTTATGATCGTATGCCAATAACAGTCTTAAACTTAACTTTTAATCTTGTAATAATTGACTTCGGAACAGTTTTGCGAGAGTTATACTTAATTTCGCTAAAATGCATTTCTTGCATAAAAGGTCGCGCAAACAGAAATGTGCTCGTAATTTCTTGTTTTGTTTTAATAGGACTCCTCATTAGTAGGAAAAACATAAAAACTTATTAATCAACAACATATTTGTTTACATGACTGTTCTAATTTTGTAAATGGTGTTGGATTCATTAAAGAAAACAATCAATAAAGATTAAAAAGACATTAGATAATTGATTTCAAGACAAACAGTTCTTTCCACAACCTCTCTTGACGTAGGGAAAAAACGAAACTAGCATACATTGTAAAGATATACAATTGATGACCAATTAGAACTTTGGTTGAGTGTATACCATTATAAACCTTTTGACCAAAATACGACCTTCACAGGAAACCGGGTTTTATAAGTGATTTCGAAATGTTGAGATTTAGTCATTATATATAATGTTACACACGAACACCAAACAAACAGGAAGTTGACTTGAAATAAAATAAAGAAGATGACTTGAAATAAATCAAATTCCGGATGAACCGTCTGTAAAACACACGGTGACGAATCAGGACGGTGCCTTGTTGTGCGAATTGCGTTTCGTGTTGCCTTGTTGTCCCGTACAACGGTGCCTCGTAAGCTTTTTATCAAAATTGTATGAAACATTTATTGCAAACTCATCAATTTCTGTTTACCATCGTTACTTTGATTTAGAAGAAAACTGTGACGGAAAATTTTATCGTTTTCTTTACCAGTTTCAAGTTCAAGAGAAATCAGAATAATATGGATTGTTTCAGAAAAGCTTGTTTTTGTCGATGTGTATTGACACACTTTTATAAAATTTTGTTGTGAGTAAATTATAAGGGAGATTTTAACGATTTTTAGACACAGGACCCGTCCATTTCATTTCCGATGGTTCAGTATTGTAAAGCAGTCTTGACATCGACACATGAAAACGCCATATTAATGTGGAATATCAATTTACAAGTGTTTTAAAAAAATGTTATAAAAGAACGGTCCCTGTTGATACATGGCACCGGTTCCTTATTGTGCGAAAACCGTTTACAGTATTGTTGTTAAAATGCGCAGACATATGATTAGGATTCTGCTATATTTTGGATTTTGAGGCTGTACTGAATTTCCTTCTGCACATCTTTCCTGTGTTCGCTTTTAGGCAAAACTGTACATCATTTTACAAAGAAACAGTCCCTCGGTTTCAAGATTCACACTAATAAGTTGAAACTAAAGAAACAGAAAACGTGTGAACTACAAAAAGGTGCCATGTGCTTCTTTAGATAAGGACCTTTTAAGCAGCGAATCACATTTCTGAAGTGCGTATTAAGTCAGAACGAGGTTAACTGGTAACTAGCGATTGGATTAACACATTTCAGGTGCATAAGACGTAATCCGGTTTAAGTCAGTTTGATCGATAATGTGTAAATACAAAAATAAAAAAATACATATAAATATCAATTTTGACCATGGAGAAAACTGATACTCCGATTTAAAGGGGAAATTCTTTTTCTTTAAATTTAATTGGAGAACTTCGATCGCCACCGTTGTGTTCTATGCTGTTCATTCTGAAAGCTGGATAATAATAATAATAATGCCTTGATTTTGATTACTAAAGTAGACCAAATAAACAGCTTAACGCTGTCTTCTATAGAATACTGAACTCAAACCGCGTCTCCAGAGGTCTCCCAAAAGTTTAGAATCAATTGTTTGAATTATGTCTCATCTATCACATATAAAAGCACATTTTTTCACAATTCGGATAATTTATTTTTCTTATGTTGTCAATAAAATTTAACCAACACTACGAAAAAATAAAGTTCACAACGCCAATCCGCAGTATATGCGCTCAAACCAAGTAAAGCATTAGGCAGGATTTAGATTTTATCACTTGTACCAATCCGATGGATGTTATCACCTGTACATGTCCTCTGCTGGATGCGAAATGGGCGAGCTTATAAAGAAACAACAACAACATAGCCACAGGTTACTGCCTTGTAACCTGCTGGTTCATACATAAATATACAGTAAATGTAATAATCGTGGGCAAATTTAGCTGAAGTCGTATTTTTATGTGATGCTTATATTGTAAAATGTTCATTATTTGTTGCTAATAAAAATGAAATTTCGCGGTTCAAAGCCTAGAAACTATTTCAAAGCGATATCAGATCTCATGACACTTTAAGAATAATCGTATTTATGCTTATAATTAAATATGTGTATTACTAAACTGGCCCTTTAATTGGTGTCCGAGCCGGGCGAGGGGGGAGGGGCACGTACCCCGGGTGCCCCGCTGAATTTGCCCCTGAACTTACTCTTCCATTTAAATATTTGAAAATCAGAATGATTATTTTTGGCGTTATCTAACCAGATAACAATATATCGAAGGAAAAAGGCGCCGTTGTATTTTAGGCACATAGGCCACCGTTGTCTAAAATCAATGAAACAGCAACTGCATCAACAGGCGCCGTTTCAGAGGAAAAACAAGCGTTGGTCTTTCTGAATGAATAAACCAGTGTTAAATGCACCAACCACTAATTTTCGCTAACTTCCAGACAGAGTACTGACTCAAATTATATCCTAACTTCTCCAAATCATAAAATCTATAACATTAAAAGTAAACATCGACAATTTCGGCGAGACCCAATGCATTTTGTTAATTAGTGACTATCTGTTTTGTATTTTACAAGATTACCAAGAAATTTATTGACCTGAAATGACAAGTGCAGCAACAATTAACATCGTTGAAGTTCCGTGACATTGAGATTTTTTCTACTTACATTGTGTAAATGGGAGTTTTTTTGTACCGAAGTTGATCACATCGTGAGATAGGAACGTCGAGGTTCCGTTGTTAGGAACAACAATGCAACACGAAACGCAATTCGCACAACGAGGCACCGTCCTGATTCGTCACCGTGAAACAGCACTTTCTTTTTTTATTGATGACAGTGCAATGACGAAATGGGTAATGTAATGCATTTGCTTCTCTGCTCAGCTTCCTCGTCTGTTAACATTTTCCACTCGGATCGCGCTTGAAGCTTGACGGAGATCGCTGAGTGGATACGATTGAATATTTTCATAACCAAATTAAATTTGGGGAAAGAAAACGCATCCTCTTAAAATAAGATATTAATATACACTTGTATTTACTAATAAATTATAACTTATTAGTTAAATTGTATTTATCGATCAAAATGCGCATTTAAGATATTTAAAACAGAACACAAAACTGAAAAGATTATTTAAATTACTCATATTGCAAAAATAATAATTATTGATCCCAGAAACTATTTAATATACCGGTATGTATGTGCATTCGGATGATTAAGGAGAATTCCAAATGTCATTCAAAAAGTTATTTTTATCAGTTAAAGATCGATGAATTTTTATCGGCGTTTATGTTAAATCTGTTAAACTGTCAAATATTATATCATTTAATGGGCTTTTTTATAATTGATGTTTCAAGAATTTAGGGCCTTTAGAAATGGAAAAATATAGCCGTTTATGTGTATATAGTAAAAATGACATGAAAGTATCCATGCCGATACAGCATTGTAGCAGAATTTTGAAAAAAAAAAAACACAAAATTAAAGATATATTGTCGATTGATAAATTAAAGGTGATTCATTCGTTGCAACTTTAAATGTTTTTTTTTTCTCTCAGGAATTGTTGTTAGTGTTTTTATGTTTCGGCGTTCTGAGAAAAAGAAACCTCAAAAAGTTTGTTCAATCTGCTCAGATATTTTATCAGTCAAAATGTTAGAAATCGCTTGTGTATGTGTGGTCTAGATGAAAAAGGCTCTTGGATGGCCACCGAAAATGATAAATTCCACAATACTGCAGGTTTGATCAAGCCTGTCAATAAGCAGTAATGGAATTAATAATAACTATTATTAGGCCCTGGGTTGATCAAAGTTCAATATTCAAGCAAATAAAGATTTCGTGCTCAAAGGCTTTCAAAGGACGATAACAACACTGGTTGAATGTACGAGGCTACTTTTTACGGAAAAAGAAACTAAACGTGAAATCACACTTTGTTCACAGAATTTAAAAAAACAACAACTTTTAGGCCGTGAATTGAAATACGCACCGATGGAATGAACGGCCGCCACGTTCTCACATTATACAGAGAAAGAAGACATACGTGAAATTACATTTTGTCCACGAAATTTATTTTCAAATCATATGAATGCCATAGATGGAAATATGAACACACGTGACTTGCTGTTGAAATTTACTGTGCCCAAGATCATAAAACGAAATCTGGAGACCAGTCTTAAATCTCAAGCCACTTCAGCCAGTTAGATGCTTGAGATTTGAGACTGATCTCCAATCATAGTTTTATGATTTTGAGCCCTGTTGTCGGTACATCCTTGATCATGTGACCCATTCTTTAAGCATTTGCAATTCAATCATAAAAATTACTTTCGGGTACGAGCGAACCAACGTTTATTTACTGTTGCAACAGGTGGTAGTAAAACATGATACTTGCATGACTTGCACATACGACGGAAGACGTAATTCAATTCACTTGGGGATAACAAACAGGCCAATGAAAGATGTCCATTAGATTTAAGGAATGTTTCAAAGGCATAAATGGATTAAAATAGAGTATGATAGCCCTTAGTGGTTTATGAGACTGTACGATGTGCTCTGACAGATAGATTATACCATAAAAGTAACAAGATTATTTGCTCTGTGATAAACAAACGTTTAAATTGTGTTTATAAAGGGATACTGATAATTAGTTTGAAGTATCAATGCATCACTGTTAATAAGTGTCTAGGCTCCATGACAGACAACGAAACACCCACGCGTCTTCGATATTCCTTCAAATTAATGAATCTTACAACAATGTTCAGAGTCTGCTATAACAGTATATCCTAACAACAGCTTATCTAATGGAATTCAGAAGTAATGTGATATTACGTGTAATTCTGTTGAGTTCTGCTATAGTTGCATCTGAAGACTATGTTTCAGAGCAATGCACTGAAGAGAACAACGCCACTTGGACATGTAATTATATCCCTAAAACAATACCAGATGGATTTACAAGCGTTCGAATTGTGGATTTTACGAAACCTGATAAAATTACAATAATCAACAGCGACCTTTTCACCGATTTGAGTTGGAGCAAAACTCTCTCTTTGGAGTTGACGGATGTGAGGCCTATTTATCCGGAAAGAGGTGATTGTCACTTCTACTCAAACAGCTTCAGTACACTAAAGCAGTTGCAACAACTAAAGCTACACATGCTAGATGTTAATTTTACATCAGATGACGTTTTCGGGGGTCTTCCTTTACTTCATACGTTGGATATGAGAGACTCAATCCGCGTCACGTTTACAGAACTTATTGCGCTATTTAAAAACTCCACACACTTACCGCGCATGCGCAATCTTTTCCTTTCAAGATTAGAAACAGATGGTCCCAACGACAACACGCATTTAAACTATGATTTCTTTAAATCACTAGCACCTAGGAATATAACTAACATAGATTTAAGTGGAATCAAGGTTTCGTATTTAGATTTGTCAGCACTTCTTGAAAAAATGCCTTTTCTCCAGTGTTTAAATCTCTCGCATTCATCAACGGGAAAAATTAAAATCGACGAAGAAACAGTTCTACATCACCTCCGGCCATTTAAGGCCTTTGACATTAGTTACGCGGATTTCCCGCGGAATAGGTTCACGTTTTTACCCGGTAAGATTACATTCAACAACGCCATGGGTAAACTATCGCTTCAAACCAACAACTCTTGTGAAATCTATTTCTCATCAGAAACTCTAAATGGTAGTGGGTTAGTCCCTCAGGTCACAACTCTATGGCTACGAAATATTACGTTTGAAATAGACATACCGCCAAACACACAAACTAAACACTTAGTTCTAAGACATAACGGACTCAAATACGTCGATGTCGTATGTAAGTGCGAACAATATCCATCGAATTCTTTTACCTACCTAGATGTGTCACATAATGATATGGAAATGTTGCATCCGAGCATTCTGTCATGCCTTCCGAACCTCGAAACCGTCGATATATCCCATAATGCTCTTTACAAAATGGCGTCTGACAATAACGAATTGTTCACAAATCTCTTTGAGAAACTCAAATTGCTGCTTGTTGTCGATCTATCTAACAACAATATTAGTTTTCTTCCTGTTGAACTTTTTACAGTGAATGATAACCTTGAGTACATTTATCTCGCTGACAACAGGCTCGATCAGATCCACTTCCGCTTGGAACATTTACATCGGCTAAAATTTCTGGATCTTCGAAATAATAACATACGTTACTTGGACGAACGTTCATTATATATCTTAAACGGAATTCAAACCTCATGTATTGAAGAGAAACTTAAACCCATTGTTGCACTTGATTTAAATGAATTTGAATGTTCCTCTTGTAAAAGTAAAGGATTCATAAAATGGACATTTGAAGCCACGAATGTCAAAATCCTTCCAAAAACTCTGAAGTGTACTAATGAAAACGGAAAGATAGTGACAATTGAAAATTCCTTGCTGAACGATTTGCAATGGATCTGCGATAGAACAAAAGTAATATTTACAACAAGTTTAACATCAAGTGTGGTTGTGATTTTTATTGTGACGCTGATTGTACTCATTGTAAAACGTAGAAAAAGTATAAAAAGACGTCAGAAAAGAGTTGTCGTTCTTGATAAGCTGGAGGAAGGCGAGGGACAATACGAGTTCGCAGTGTTTCTTTCATACAGTAGTAGAGATGACGACTTTGTTTCAGAACACATTCTGAACCAGCTAAAGGCAAACCTTCAGCTTGTTACTGGAATCGAAAGAAACCTTGTCTGCAGTGGTGATATAAATTTGCGACCTGGCTTTTCAGTTCATGATGAAACGGCAAGATGTTATGAGCGAGTGTCTGTCGTGCTCGTATTAGTATCAGACAATTTCTTTCAAAGTGTCTACTGTCAGAATGAATTTGATCAAGCATATGTTCAGAGAAAACCTGTTATACTTATGTTAAAGGACCACGTGGACGAAAATCTCATGTCACCTTGTATGCTGGCTTTGTACCGGCGCAACGTAAGAATTCTTTTAAGTGAAGAACATGGACAGTACCAAATAAATCCTTCTTGGGAGGATATATGCAATGCCATTCTGGATAAAATTGAAGTTACAGCATAATCCAATCCATTTCCTATCAAGTAGAATATTTTGACAGTTAAAAGGAGATGTGCATGATTGATGATTGAAACAGATTGCGATAAGGGTTATTAATCAGTTGAATACATGTATCATTATTTGTAGCTCAAATATTGATTTACACCCGAAATATTTCAAACTAATATTTTAATAATTAGTATAGAAGCATATTTGCGCCACAACTTAACCATATAAAATAACGTGAAAAAAATGGAGGATTTCGCAAAAAAAGTTTTTTTTCGCGAAAACAGATAAATTACACACGAAAGAAATTAACACGAATTTATTCCTAATAATGCTCTAAATTGCCTCAACATAAAGATATATTATCCATGAAAAAAATGGAGGATTTCACGAAAACAGATTTTTTTCTCGAAAACAGATAACTTTTTTTTTCGCGAAAACATCCATAATTTTCATGTTGTTTTACGTGGTTAAGTTGCGGCACAAATATGCTTCCATAATTTTTAGATAACTGGCATCTTTCGTGAAATTGTTACGCTTTCATTAAAAGTTATCTGTTTTTCGTTACACGAAATCTAATTTCGTGAAATCTTCTATTATTTTCATGCAAAAATATATTTCGTGAAATGTTTAAGGTTTCGTGAAAAGTTATGTGTTTTCGTGAAATCCTCCATTATTTACACGAAAACTTTATCTTTATGTTGTGGCAGTTTAGAGCACTAACAGAAATAAATTCGTGTTAACATAAGTTTTTTTAATCGTGAAAATATGGATGTTTTCGCGAAAAAAAGTTATCTGTTTTCGATTTAAAAATCTGTTTTCGTGAAATCCTCCATGATTTTCATGGACACTATATCTTTATATTGAGGCAATTTAGCGCATTATCAGGAGTAAATTCGTGTTAATTTCTTTCGTGTGTAATTTATCTGTTTCCGCAAAAAAAACTTTTTTTGCGAAATCCTCCATTTTTTTCACGTACTTTTATATGGTTAAGTTGTGGCTTAAATATGCTTCCATACTTGTCGACTATCGACGTGGCCATTTGATTCAAAATGCCTGGGCTACCACGAATATTAAGCTCAGCGATGAGCTAACTATAGAATGATCGCTAAACATACAGTGTATTTTTGTATAGGGGTTTCTTCAGCGGGTTGTTTTCATGTCTGGTAAAATGGTAAAATTTATCCGAAAACTTCCTCCTGGAGGGTTTGAAATGTTTAGTGAAAAGTACACGTAAGTGTTACATAGATCGATCTGTTTACGATTTTACCGAGTACACCTGCTCGACCCTGCGCATCTCCCTTCAAGAGTATTTCATAACAATGTTTTCGTCTTTAATAAAAATTTGCTTGATTATTTAATTGGTACCGTAATTAGCAACGCACGACTGGGCGCAGTCGCCGTAGGGGTTCGCTAACCAATAGGGGCAATATCATTTTAATCATCTTAAATAATGACATCCGTATCTGTTTTATTATATGCAACGGAAACTATTCCTGCTGGTAACGTTTTCGGATACATGTCTTACTTCCTTTCCTGTAAATTGACGAGTCATCTTGGAAAAAACCCTTCGTTCCATTGCCTTGTAAAAGCTATTTTCAGTGCACATTAAGTATCATGTGACTGATTTGCGTAAACTCTTGTTGTACAGAAATTTGAAACTGATACCTATAACTTAAGTCTAGGTACGTTACCTTAAAATATTTCTTGGTTATATTGTATTTGGTTTTTTATTAAAAGGCTTAGTTATATTGTACTGATTGTGTTTGTCTAAAGTCATAGTTTTATTATATTTTGTTTTGTTTTTTTAACGTCTGCGTTGGTTTTGTTTCTTTAAAGACTTCGTTATATTGTAATTGGTTTTGTTGGTTAAAACTTGTTCGTAGAACGTATTTTATTTCTAAAAATTATATCTAATTTATATTCTTTTTTTTTTGCTTGTGTAAATTAATTGTAAATTGTATTTAATTCTAACAAATATATCTTAGTTATATTCTTTTTTATGCCCCTGAAGGGAGGCATATAGTAATCGCACCGTCTGTCCGTCCGTCCGTCAGTCCGGCAAAATGTTGTCCTCGCTTCTTCTCTAAAACAGCTTGAGGGATTTCATTGAAACTTCACAGGAGTGTTTGTCACCAAGCCTAGTTGTGCATATCGTCAGGAATTTCTGATTGGATTATTTTTTGCCGAGTTATGAGCACTTTGTCATTTTTTGCTAACCCTAACCCTAATTCTTGTCCTCCCTTCTTCCCCAAAACTGCTTGAGGGATTTCATTGAAACTTCACAGGAGTGTTTGTCACCAAGCCTAGTTGTGCATATCATCAGGAGTTTCCGCTCAGATTATTTTTGGCCGAGTTATGAGCCCTTAGTCATTTTGAAACTATAAAGGTGCAATAATGAGCCCAAATGGCATCATTCTGAATTTACTATAACTTCTTTATAGAAATCTTGTCCATGCTTCTTCTCCAAAACTGCTTGGGGAATTTCATTAAAACTTCACAGAAGTGTTTGTCACCAAACGTAGTTGTGCATATTGTCAGGAGTTTCCGCTTGGATTAGTTTTGGCCGAGTTATTGGCCCTTTTCTTTACTATGTAACTTCCATATTGAAATCTTGTCCATGCTTGATCTCCAAAACCGCTTGGGGGATTTCATAGAAACTTAACAGGCATGTTTGTCACCTAGCCTAGTTGTGCATATCGTCAGGAGTTTCTGTTTGGATTATTTTTGCCAGAGTTACGGGCCCTTAGTCATTTTTTTACTATAACGTCTATATAAGAATCCAGTCCATGCTTCATCTCCAAAACCACTTGGAGGATTTCATTGAAATTTCACAGGAATGTTTGTCACCAAGCCTAGTTGTGCTTAACTTAAGGAGTTTCCACTTGGATTATTTTTGCCAGAGTTACAGGCCCTTGGTCATTTTCTAACTATTACTTCTATATAAAAATCTTGTCCACCCTCCTTCTTTAAAACCCTTTGGGGGCTTGCATTCAAATTTCTCAAGAATGTTTGTCACCTAGTCTAGTTTAGCTAATGACTTGAAACTTTAATCATATGTTCGGCATGTAGTGTAGAATGTGCGTGACATACCATACTAGACCATACTATACTATACTACACCACACGACACCATACCATACCATACCATACCATACCATACCATACCATACCATACCATACCATACCATACCATACCCCATACCCCACCCCACCCCCACACAACACCACACCCCACCCCACGATTATACAAATCTATACTATACCATACTATATTATACTATATTATACCTCACTCCACCCCACCCTACCATACCATATACAATACTATACCATACCATACTATATTGTACTATACTATAATATATCATACCTTACCACACCACACTACACTCCACCACACCACACTACACCACACTACACCACACCACACCACAGTAAACCACACCCCACCCCACCCCACCATATACAATATTATACTATGCTATGCTATTCCATACCACACCACACTACATCCACACCACACCACACCACACCACACACCACACCACACCACACCACACTCAAGTGGGCATTTAAAATAATTGTAATATTCTCACCTTTTGCAGTGAGATTAATAAGTGACTTTTTTAATTATCATTTTAGTCCATAAAACACTTTTCATCCAGTGAAATGTAAACTCTAGTCAAATTCACTCTCTAAATTCCTGTTTCACTAACTATAATCCTGATGGAAGCAAGCAGTTGCTGCAATGTATGAAATCCTTCCTAAAGTTTTCAAATAAAGCTTGGATTTTATTGGAGCATGTAATGTATCCATGGCAACATCTTTGCTTTCTGGAAAATGATGTAATCCCAGTTTGCACCTTCTATGGTGAAATGGTCAACAGGTCATACACTTTTCTAAAGCATAAAGCTATACTAATGCTATACTTCCACAAAATGTTAGAGTTTAACAATATACAAATGAAATACTTCATACATAACTTCTTGAATCGCTATACTAATTCTATACTTGCTCTTCAAGAAGCAAAGTATAGCATTGAGTATAGAATTAAATGCTATACTAATACTATACTCTAACTCTATACCAAATAGTATTTTATTGGTATAGAATTTTTATAGAATTGGTATAGAATTAAATTTTATTTTTGTTTGGGTTGCTTATTTTTAGCTCACCTGTCACGAAGTGACAAGGTGAGCTTTTGTGACCGCCTGATGTCCGTCTTCCGTCGTGCGTCGTGCGTCGTCAACAATTGCTTCAATCGACTTCTTCTCTGAAACGGCTTGGCCATTTTTGATGAAACTTTCCACGGATGTTCCTTGCATGAAGCTCTTCCAAAGTTGTTCAAAAAAATTAATTCCATGCAGAACTCTGGTTGCCATGGCAACCGAAAGGAAAAACTTTAAAAATCTTCTTGTCTGAAACCACAAGGCCTAGAGCTTAGATATTTGGCATTTAGCATCCTCTAGTGGAGCTCTACAAAGATTGTTCAAATTATTTCCCTGGGGTCAAAATTGGCCCCGCACCAGGGGTCACTTAATTTTACATAGACTTATATAGGAAAAACTTTTAAAATCTTCTTGTCTGAAACCACAAGGCATAGAGCTTAGATATTTGGCATTTAGCATCCTCTAGTGGAACTCTACAAAGATTGTTCAAAGTATTTCCCTGAGGTCAAAATTGGCCCCGCCCAAGGGGTCACTTCATTTTACATAGATTTATATAGGAAAAACTTTAAAAATCTTCTTGTCTGAAACCACAAGGCCTAGAGCTTATATATTTGACATTTAGCACCCTCTAGTGGAACTCTACAAAGATTGTTCAAATTATTTCCCTGGGGTAAAAATTGGCCCCGCCCCAGGGGTTACTTCATTTTACATAGACTTGTATAGGAAAAACTTTAAAAATCTTCTTGTCTGAAACCACAAGGCCTAGAGCTTAGATATTTGGCATTTAGCATCCTCTAGTGGAACTCTACAAAGATTGTTCAAATTATTTCCTAGGGGTCTAAATTGGCGCTGCACCAGGGGTCACTTCATTTTATATAGACTTATATAGGAAAAACTTTAAAAATCTTCTTGTTTGAAACCACAAGGCCTAGAGCTTATATATTTGGCCTTAAGCACCCTCTAGTGGAACTCTTCAAAGATTTTTCAAATGATTTCCCTGTGGTCAAAATTGGCCCCGCCCCAGGGGTCACTTCATTTTATATAGACTGATACAGGAAAAACTTTAAAAATCTTCTTGTCTGAAACCACAAGCTGAGAGTACTTTTGTACTCAGGTGAGCGATATAAGGGCCATCATGGCCCTCTTGTTTCTGAATTTATGTAAATAGAACTTTAAGGAATTTTTTGGTCCAGCTTTTTTCCTTTCCCTCTCTAACGACTTTTTTACGTGTCTTACTGCATGCAAAATAAAGATACATCAGTAACATTCATTTGTGCGAAGTAACTTTTAATGACATTTTATCGTTAATAAAAATTTTGATAATATTCCTTCCACTGATGATCCTGCAGGGGAGGAAAGTAATTGTCACTAAATTATACCTATTAACATTCAAAGCTACATTTCGGGGGCATATGTCAATGTCAAGTGACAGCTCTTGTTCTTTTTCGTTTGTGTCCAATACTTGTAGAATGTAATTAATTCTAAATATATTAAAAAGAGGGTAGTTTTGGGCGACAGTTTGAATGTGGAAAGCTGTCTTTCCCGATGCTCTTTCAATTAGATAGGCTGTACATGCTATAGATGGTTCCCGATGCTCGTTCAATTAAATATTGACCATTTCGAAATTAGTGTTAAAACTACGGAAGTCATTATTTCCGTACAATCGATCGGGGGGGGGGGGGGGGGGGGGGGGTACGCGTATGTATGACGACATTGCAGCTATGCGTAAAATTAATCATATTTTACATTTTTTATTGAAATCAACAAACTTTACAGTAGACAGTTACTGCATATGTTAAAATATACTAAGTGACACGAAAAATAATATCGTTTTATGTAAATTTATCAGTTTTCTCAGTTAAAAATTGGGAAAGCGACGTTAGCTTCGTCCGTGAATGTTGATGAAGAATGTAAAATTTTACATTCAAGTACCCACATTAGATACTTTTTATGGCATGTTACAATTCATAGTTTAACCAAATAAAATGTGTAAATGTTTTCGCTAATTTTAACATTTAACCGTTGTAGTCATGTTTTTCTCAATACGCTCTATATATCGCCATAATCGGCAACCCACCTGACCGAAGTACGATCGGTACCGTAAAACGGGCTCAAGAGGTAATTTCGAAATCGAGAATAATGTACACGCTGGAGATGGTTCCAGATGCTCGTTCAATTAAATAAGATGTACACGCTATAGATGGTTCCCGATGCTCGTTCAATTAAATAAGATGTACACGCTATAGATGGTTGCGCAAAATACGAACTTGACTCGGCTTTATCGTCTTGAATTTGAGAGAACACGAGACGGGACGTGTATTAATAGCATATTAATATTTGCATTATAATAATGAGGTGTATAATTTGGATCTAGTATAAATATTGACTACTGTAACAATTATCCAAAGTGTGCCGATTTAATGCATTGTTTGTTTCAGGAAGTTAAGTTACGCTCCTGTCAACTAAATCCCTGTAAAATATAGTCATGTCATGTTATACATGCTTAAACTTGTCTTCTGTTTAAAGGGGGGAATTTTGGTAAATTTTCATTTACATTTCCAATGCAATGTGCCCAAGGTTATAAAACTGAGTTTGGAAACCAATCTCAAATCTGAAGCATCTGACCAGTCGCCATTTCAGCCAATCAGATGCTTGAGATTGGAGACTGGTTTCCATGCTCAGCTTTATAACCTTGGGCACTGCCTACGGGAAAATATTTACGCTCATCTTGCACATTGTAATTATAAAAGCCGTTCTTGTAACTGTTTCATTCTGCATTTGTAAAGGTTTGTTTTGAAGCGTGGCATAAAGAACAAAAAAGGCGAGTTTTCGTGTTACATCAGTTTTTTAAACTAACGCCATATTTTTATGGTTTTCGGGCATTTGGGGCATTTCCTTACTACTTTATATCAAACCGAAACACCTCGTCCACTTTATATTTTTAATAAACTCAGATACGAACACATTTTCTCAGTTTGCAAAGGTTAAAGTGTAAAAACATCGTAACTTAGTACAACTATAAAGATTTAGGGTAGGAGTTTAGGCTTAAGGTATTGCGCCTTGCGCCATTGCTTTGACATAGACAAAAAGATAAATATAAAATCTCTCAAACGACACAATGCACTTCCATCAAACATTGCACAAATAAATGCTATAAGTGTATGATTATTTTGCATACGTTACGAAAGTTAGAACAGTAGAGAAAAATAGTTAGACATAACAAATCCCGAAAATTCTATTTCGTTTTATCACAAAAAGGAAGCAGCACAAAACAACAATTCAAATGTCAACATGCGTGAAATGATACTGATGTAACCAGGGCAGGGTTTCAAGACAAACCACTTGTCGATTGTTTAGAATTAATGTAACAATACGTAAATAGCCTAAAACATAAAGAATGAATATTTACATTCATGAAATAGACAAGATAAAAAAATCACAGAATTTCAACCGAATCAAACAGATGACTTTAGCAATTCACATATAACTGTTATATTCGTAAAACAATAAATAAATTCTTACCAGGATCTGTGGTATAGTTTTAATAAAACCTCAAGCAATGAATATACCAAATATGCAATCAATTGGTATACTTAAGGAATAAGATCTATTACACTAACAGATAAACTGTAAGTTAAAACTGATCTGTATCCTACAAAGGTAAGAGTCGGAGTGCCGGGAAAATAGACGGAAAAGAGAAACAAAGAGGGTTTCGCGGGGTTTTGTAATTCATGCGTGTTACTGTGAAATCGCTCACCAACGCACTCACTGAACCATAGAATACAAGATACGTCACTGCCTACCTGGAATACAGTTAGGCACTTGAATACATGTATACACATGCACGGTGAGTAAACGATCACAAACATTGATAAAAGACGCAAGCTGGCATCAAATATTGCGTGGGTTACACAGACAACAATATCTAAGGTCCTTGAAAAAAATTTTCAATATTAAAGAGAGAAATCAACATTTTTATTTTTATGTCATCCATTTTCGCGACCCGGCAATTAAAGGTCAAACACACTCTTACAAATAACACACATTGTTTTTATTTGTTAGACCAAAGGACCTTAGGTATCGTTATCAGTAACTCATAACTCATCAAGACATTTAAATTGATTTTTATTGTTGCTTCGTTTTACTTTTTGTGATCAATTGCAATTAGAGTTTTAGGGGATTTTTTGGTCTAACTTTTTAATTACTGTTCTAACTTTTCTTAGCGTATCCCAATTAGACATATATTAATAACATTGGTAGTGCAACGTTTGAAGGAACCGTTTGAGAGATTTTTATGGAAAAGCAATGGCGAAATGCGCAATACCTTTAAACTTAAGCTATATGACTTTTCTTTGTACATGATTCGATTTCATCAGCGGTTTATCTTGTGGGTATAACATCCTGAGAAAATGGTTTGAAAATATGAAATGTACGAGTTGTCTCGCTTTGATACCAAGGAAGGAAGAGTTGTCTCGCTTTGATATTAAGCAATAAGAAAAATTGGTGTTTTTACCGATCATAGATATACGACCTAGATCCTTTTTATTGAAACACCAATCGCTAGGAATCATAGGCATTTTGGTGAAGTTGAGTAAAAAGGTTCATTTTGACAAGGAAATCGATATTCCTGACATCAGTGGCAAATGAATAAAATGACTCTCAATTGTTTTAAGGTCATGCTGTTAAAATGCTGAAAGTTCAAACAATGCTTATGCCTCAATGTCTGTAAGAAATTTTCCCAACCGCATGAGCTGCCAGATTGTTTTAACTTGTAATGATACAAAATGACGTAGAAATTGATTAAATTGATTAAATTTATGCAAAATTTATATAAGATTAGTAATAATTGTTTAATTGGCTGCTGGTATTTCAATAAAGTTAAAATCAATAACAGACACTCAGTTTTTTAGTGTTTAAACGAAAAGCTATTATACTAATTTTAGGAAAACATCGCGAGTTACAAATTATTACACTTATCAAGGGAGGCAACACTTTATATCTTAAACAGTATATGTTTTAAGAGTTATTGTTCCCGCACTAAACAGCGTATGTCGTCACAGTCTGTTTTGTAAATACGCTAGTATGAATGATATAAAATAAAGCATATAGCCATATATCAATGTTTTACCTTTTAAATTAACAACCTACTACTAATAATAGCAATAATAATAATAATAAGAAGAAGAAGAAAGGAAGAAAGAATATTACGATAATTACCGTTACAGTAAATCAACAAGTTCATAATAAGCCTAAACTACTAAAGTATGCCCCGTAGTTTAGGCTTATTATGAACTTGTTTCAAGTAATATCAGATTAACTTTCCCCGGATTTTCAATACATAGCGGGAGTCTCACTCCCGTTTGGACTTGAACCTAGAACTACTACACAAGTGGCAAGTGTCAACTGAGATCTTTGTTGCCAGATCCATGGAATTTATTAAAATATTATTATAGGTTCACAATTTCTGTTTTAGTAATAATAAATAATTGTTCTAAAATTGGTGATAAATATTTTCATGCATCATTTCGTTGGTGTCATTCACAGCTTTATACATTGTTTAAAGTAAGAACGGAGACCGGTCTCAAAATTTAACTTGTTTACGACATGACCTGTTGTCTAATTACCGTCCAGTGTCTACGTGTGAACTGGATGCCTAAAAACAATCAAGACGAGAATTTATTCGCCAGAATAAAACAGTTCCTATCCCATTTTTCCTTGCGCCAACTTACACAGATCATGTGGTTAACTAAGATCTGGGTCCTTTCGAATCATTGAATTCCGCGGGCTGATTTACAACATTGCTTCTCTTAATATCTTAAAATACGTAACAAGTCATAAGGTATTGTCACCCAGGGAAAATGTGTTGCTTTTTGCGGAGTGGGTTACATTGTCAAAGGTTGATTATAATATTCGTAAGAATGATTTTATTTTAAAATTTGTTTACAAATACGTTTTGCTGAAAAGTATTTTGGAAGTTAATATATTAAAGGTTCAACAATATATTAATTTCGTATATTTTATCCGACGTTCTTTAAGTTGTTATTCACACCATATAAGTAAGAAAATTGGAAGAGACCCATGCAGCTATCGTCTACATAGTTATTTGAGTTACTTCCTTGAACCTTCCTTACCTAAGGCCCCAGTTACACAGACGGTCGGTGCCCAATCGGTTGTTTTATTTTAAGTTAGTCGCTGTTTTGATCGGTTGTCATGCGTTATTTTATTTCTGGTTTTCTGTGTAACTAGCCATCGGTGATTGACAAGTGTTCATCGGTTAAATAGATATTTCATGGGTTGCTGGTAAACATTAGTTCTCATCGTTTTTGTTCTATCAATGTTAAGTATTAGTTGATCGGTTGCTTATCGGTCGCCCATCGGATATTTCGGTTGTAGACAGGTTGTCGATCGGTGAAATTGGTTGTAGACAGGTTGTCGATCGGTGATGATCGGTTGTAGACAAGTTGTCGATCGGTCATTTGTATAAAATTTTCACCGATCGAGAATTTTAAACATGTCTAAAAATCCCGATCGGTTATTTTTCACCGACGAAACTCATCTTTCCCCAATAACAATTGATAGGTGACAAACAGGTGACCAATAGTTGATATCGGTGGTAAGTCCCTTGTTATCGGTTCACTCCATGATTTTGCTAAAAAAAACTACCGATCGATCACCGATGGCTCGGTTTAACTGGTGTTTTTGATAGGTTGTCATGCGTTATTTCATTTCTGGTTTTCTGTGAAAACAGCTATCGATGATTGAGAGTGTTTAAGAAATATATCATGGGTTGCTGGTACACTTTAATTCTCATCTTTTTTCTATCGGTGGTAAATATTAGTTGATCGGTTGCTTATCGATGGCCCATCGGAGATATCGGTTGAAGACAGGTTGTCGATCGGTGATATCGGTTGTAGACAGGATGTCAATCGGTTATCTGTAAAATATTTTTACCGATCGAGAATTTTAAACATGTTAAACATTCGAATCGGTCATTTTCAGCGATGAAACTCATCTTTACCCAACAGTGATTGATAGGTGGAAGACAGGTGACAAATAGTTGATATTGGTGTTAAATCCTTTGTCATCGGTTCACTCCATAATTTGGCTTAAACAACTAACGATCAATTGCCGATGGCTCTGTGTAACTGGGGTATAAGATTTATTCGCGGTAAACATTGACGGGCATAAGTAAATTTACCAGCGGTCTTGAGTTTGAAATTTTGTTATTTTTATTATTATTTTGGATCGTTTCTTAATTTATGCTTATTTACCAAAAGTAAAAAATCACACTATTTTCCACCCCACCTCCCCCATCTGTATTATGTCATTTTAACGGTTTATTTGTTAATCATCTTGCTATTCCATATTCCTTTGCCAACCTCCATATCGCCCCGACCCTTGCATTATTTTTAAATGTCTACGACTTTGGTCTGTAATTACCTCGTTGCATCCATAAGCGCCACCTCCCTGGCCGCCACTCAATGACAAAAATAATTATAGTTGATTTATTCTACTACAGTCCGGCTTTTCACACTCTCTATATGCCTCCAGTTTCAGAAATAATGCTGTAAGTGAACTTCAATCGATATTTGGAGAACGGGGTTCGATTGCACTCATCTACCTCCGTACTAATCGTACCAACAGTGCGATGACAAAATGGGAAATGTAATGTATTTGCTTCCATGCTCAGTTTTTCTTCTGTTAACATTTTTCACTCGGGTCACGCTTGAAGCTTGTCGGAGATCGCCAAGTTGATACGACTGAATATTTTCAAAACCTAATTCAATTGGGGAAAGAAAACGCACCCTCTGTAAATGTGATATAAATATACACACGTATTTGTTAATAAAGTAAAATTTGTGAATTAAATTTTAATTCTCGATCATCATAAGCGTAAAATGTGCATTGAAGATATTTAAAACAGAAAACAAAACTGAAGCGATTATTTAAATTACTCATAATGCATAAATAATAATAACTGATCCCAGAAATGATTTATGTACATATATATTTCACTCAGGAATGTTTGTTAGTGATTTTATGTTTCGGTGTTCTGAGAGAGAGAAAAAAAAACATCAAAAAGTTGTTCAATCTGCTCGGAAAATAAAGTCGAGATTTTTTCAGTCAAAATATTAGAAATCGCTTGTGTCTGAAGAAAAAGGCTTTTTGAACGCCACCGAACACGATAAAACCGTAATACCGCATGTTTGATCGAGCCTGTCAATAAGCAGTAATGAAAATTCATAATAACTGTGCATGCAGCATGGCCCTGGGTTGCTCGCAGCTCAATATTAATGCAACTAAAGATTTCGTGGTCAACGACTTTCAAAGGGCGATAACAGCACTGGTTGAATGTACTTTTTACAGAAAAAGAATACTTTTAGGTCGTGAATTGAAATGCGCACCAATTGAATGTACGGTCGATTTATTTACGTCCGCCACACGGAAATTATTCAGAAAAGAAGTCAAACATGAAATCACATTTTGTCTACAGAATTTATTTTAAAATTATTTGAAAGCCACGGATGGAAATATGAACAGCACGTGACTAGCTAGTGATATTTACTTTGCCCAAAACCATTAAACGAAACCTGGGGAACAGTCTAAGGTCACAAGCCTTTTCAGCTTAAGATTTGAGATTAGTCTCCAATCTTAGTTATATGATCTTGAGCACCGATGTCGACACATCCTATATCATATGACACCGCCTTTAAGCGTTTGTATTTCAAACATGGAAAAAATACTTCCGGGTACGAGAAAACCAACGATCATTAACAGTTGCAACAGCTGGAAGTAAAATATGATACTTGTACGCATGACTTGACGACGAAAGACGTAATTCAATTCACTTGTGGAAAATAGACAGATTTATGAAATGTTTAAAAGGCACAAATGGATTAAACTAGAGTTTGATAACCATTAGTGGTTTATGAAGACTGTATAATGTGCTCTGACAAGATAGACGATATCATAAAAGTAACAAGATTATTTGCTCTGTGATAAATACATATTTAAATTGTGTTTATAAAGGGATAATATATAATATTTTGTTTGAAGTATCAATGCATCACTGTTAATAAGTGTCTAGGCTCCATGACAGACAATGAAACACCAACACGTCTTCGATAGTTTTTTCGAATGAATGTTCAGAGTCTGCTATAACAGTATATACTAACAACAGCTTATCTAATGGAATTCAGAGGTAATGTGATATTACGTGTAATTCTGTTGAGTTCTGCTATAGTTGCATCTGAAGACTATGTTTCAGAGCAATGCACTGAAGAGAACAACGCCACTTGGACATGTAATTATATCCCTAAAACAATACCAGATGGATTAACAAGTGTTCGAATTGTGGATTTTACGAAACCTGATAAAATCACAATAATCAACAACAACCTTTTCACCGATTTGAGTTGGAGCAAAGTTCTCTCTTTGGAGTTGACGGATGTGAGGCCTATTTATTCTCAAAGAGGTGATTGTCACTTCTACTCAAATAGCTTCAGTACACTGAAGAAGTTGCAAGAACTTAAACTACACATACTAGATGTTAATTTTACATCAGATGACGTTTTTGGGGGTCTTCCTTTACTTCATACCTTGGATATGAGAAACTCCGTCCGTGTCACGTTCACAGAACTTATTGCGCAATTTAAAAACTCAACACTCTTACCGCGCATGCGCAATCTTTTCATTTCAAGGTTAGAAACAGATGGTCCCAACGACAACACGCATTTAAACTATGGTTTCTTTAAATCATTAGCACCTAGGAATATAACTGACATAGATTTAAGTGGAATCAAGGTTTCGTATTTAAATTTATCAGCAATCCTCGAAAATATGCCTTTTCTCCAGTATTTAAATCTGTCGCATTCATCAATGGGAAAATATGAAGTCGACGAAGAAACAGTTCTGCATCATCGCCGACCATTTAAGGTCTTTGATATTAGCAACGCCGATTTCCCGCGGGATAGGTTCACGTTTCTACCCGGTCAGATTACATTCAGCAACAACATGGGTAAACTATCGCTTCAAACCAACAACTCTTTTGAAATCGGTTTTTTCTCAGAAACTTTAAATGTCAGTGGATTCGTGCCTCAGACCACAACCTTATGGTTTCGAAATATTACGTTCGAAGTGGACATACCGCCAAACACACAAACTAAACACATAGTTCTAAGACATAACGGACTCATATACATGGATATCGTATGTAAGTGCGAACAATATTCATTGAATTCTTTTACCTACCTAGACGTGTCACATAATGATATGGAAATGTTGCATCCGAGCATTCTGTCATGCTTTCCGAACCTCGAAACGGTCGATCTTTCCCATAATGCTCTTTACAAAATGGCGTCTGACAATTTTGAATTGTTCACAAATCTCTTTAAGAAACTCAAATTGCTGCTTGTTGTCGATCTATCTAACAACGATATTAGTTTTCTTCCTGTTGAACTGTTTACAAAGAATGAAAACCTTGAGTACATTTATCTCGCTGACAACAGGCTCGATCAGATCCACTTCCGCTTGGAACATTTACATCGACTAAAATTTCTTGATCTTCGAAACAATAACATACGTTACTTGGACGAACGTTCATTATATATCTTAAACGGAATTCAAACCTCTTGTCTTGTAGAGAAACTTAAACCCTCTGTGGTACTTGATTCAAATGAATTTGAATGTTCCTCTTGTGAAAGTAAAGGATTCATAAAATGGACAATTGAAGCCACGAATGTCGAAATCCTTCCTAAAAAGCTGAAGTGTACTAATGAAAACGGACAGATTGTGAGCATCGAATATTCCGTGCTGAACGATGTGCAATGGATCTGCGATAGAACAAAGGTAATATTTACAACAAGTTTAACATCAAGTGTGGTTATGATTTTTCTTGTAACGCTGATTGCACTCATTGTAAAACGCAGAAAAAGTATAAAAAGACGTCAGAAAAGAGTTGTCGTTCTTGATAAGCTGGATGAAGGCGAGGGACAATACGAGTTCGCAGTGTTTCTTTCATACAGTAGTAGAGATGACGATTTTGTTTCAGAACACATTCTTAACCAGCTAAAGGCAAACCTTCAGCTTGTTACTGGAATCGAAAGAAACCTTGTCTGCAGTGGTGATATAAATTTGCGACCTGGTTTTTCAGTCCATGATGAAACAGCAAGATGTTATGAGCGAGTGTCTGTCGTGCTCGTATTAGTATCGGACAATTTCTTTCAAAGTGTCTACTGTCAGAATGAATTTGATCAAGCATTTGTTCAGAGAAAACCTGTTATACTTATGTTAAAAGATCACGTGGACGAAACTCTCATGTCGCCTAGTATGCTGGCATTGTACGGGCGCAACGTAAGAATTCTTTTAAGTGAAGAACATGGACAGTACCAAATCAATCCTTCGTGGGAGGATATATGCAACGCAATTCTGGATAAAATTGAAGTTACTGCATAAATCCAGTCCATTTTCTATCAAGGAGAACATTTTGACTATTAAGAATATTTCATAACAACGTTTCTGTCTTTACTAAACGTTACTTAAGAATATTTCATAACAATGTTTCTGTCGTTATCAATAAGATCCTTGATAAGCTGAATAGATAGCGTAATTAGCATAGCACTGCTGGGTGCTGTCGCCGTAGGTGGTTCGCTCTCCAATAGGGGCAACATCATTTAAATAATCTAAAATCCGGTGTTTGGTGTGAACGGACGTGTTTTTGGTGCTCTATGAAAACTGGACTTTATTAACGTTTAATGTTGTAAAAAACTTATGAAAAGTGTATCATTGTGCGTAGAATTGGACGGACTAAACGGCAGTGATAAAATATTTTTGGAGGTTTATGCAGTAAAAGGTATATATAACTTTTTTTCTGGAAACAATACGGATAACAAGAGCAAAATAAACACACTACCATATTAGTGATATATCAGTTACTGTCGCTCACGGGGCAGTTAACGAGTTGATCATCACAAAAGCCTGTAAAGCGCTATTGTTATTGAACGCTGATCGCCGTTGATGAATACGATATACGATGTATGAACTTATAACAGTACATCCATAAATATGTTTTGAGCTTAGATGGTAGAAAATGTGCTGAGTTATTACAGAAAACATGAATAGTTATCGTTCTCCGAATGGTCCCAAGCATTTTAATAGTCCAACGGAGCGATGCAGTCCGATAGCTACCAATAATGAGAACACTTACCAAACACTGCAACCGGCATACGGATTACGGCCTACGACAGGTGGTTATGAATATAATAGTGATCTATATACGGCTTACAAAACATACCACAGTCCAGAACAAACGTATATAAAACAGATGTATGCAGACATAAATAGCCCAGATATTACACAAATATCCCCGGGATTCACTTCACAGATACCTGGGACACAATTCAGCTGTGTTCTAGACAGAGACTTAATTAATCTTCCTAGAGATTTGTATGTAAGAAAGCTATTAAGGCTCACGCATGAATCTGAAACTGATATATCCTCATACAGAGAACTGCTTCTCCGTAGAGCACGAACGATAGAAGGTTGTCCGACCGGCAAGATGGTAACCCGAAGAGGATCCAGAAAAAATCAATAATCATGAAACTGGCAAATGACTGTTATGTGCTTGATTCTTTTATTTAAGGCGAACGATGTGCTGAACTCGAGGGTCTATTCAGCAAAAGTAAAACACAGAAAGAAAATGAACCAATTATACCCAACACTGACAATACATCAAAAAGAAATAGCTCAACAGAATTCCAGATAGAACTAAGTAAAGTACTGAACATGATCGACCTGAATAAAAAGTACTCGGAGATGAAAGAAGAACAGTGTAAACTTTCAGATTAAGTGAAATCTCTCGAGTGTGAAAACAAACGTCTTAGCAATGAAAATGTAGTACTCAATGAGAAAATAGACCTATACCAGCAAAAACTTCAGGAAACTGTGAGTAATATTATAGACCAAATGAATGCTATAAACTCAAGAGTAACTCTCACGAATTCTTTCATAACACAGAGAAAGGAACGGAGCAGCTCCGGAGATGATCAAATCACTAAGACGGATGATAACCACGATTTTACCAGAATAGAAGTGGTAACACATAACTAGCGAGAAATTAAGTCGGCTACAGACAGGAAAAATGACTGCAACCTTTCAGCGAACTCCAAACTAGAAACCGACGCGAAGAAGAAAAACATCGACGCGCCTAACATTAATAAACAGAACGCATTGAACGACGTGCCTACATACGCAGACGTAGTGAAATGCCGACATACGAAATCAGAGACACATACACTTAATCCAGAAAATGAGAAAGGGTCGTTGATGGTCCAAGACCCTGTAACAAAACGGTGGTCAAGGGCACAGAAACCTTGCAGGAATACTCAAACTGAACAGATAAATTCATCTATTCAGAAAGAAACACTCATCCCTAAACATGACGGGAAACAAAATTGAAACGGTTATTACAAGCGATAGAGAAAAACGACAGAACGGAAACAGTAATGGACTGGGTACTGACAAACAGCTCAACAAACAATGGCGAAAGTTAACTTCGTGGTCGGAATCAGCCAAAATATTTAAAGGTAAATACACCGGAAGAGTCAAAAGATACTTTATTGATGGCACACACCGCGAATCAACGGAATATGGACTTAAAGAGTATTTACCAGACCGAGGAGTTAACCCGATAGAACTATCCCTTTTTGAAAGCAGACGA